>JARQZJ010000097.1:1320000-1920000 GCA_030704895.1 Henosepilachna vigintioctopunctata
GGATAGTTTTTTGACGTCTACATCTTCTACCTCTGTGATTGATAATTCGTTGCGATGTCGACCGAATCAGGTGGTCCCGCGTCTGGCGGAAATAAATCTAGTGAAAATAAGTGCAAATATTGTAGTAAATTTGTTTCAAATGACGTGATTAGGTGTTCTTACAGTGAATGTAATACACTTATTCATCCTAAATGCTTTGATAATCTCAATAAAATTGTCAAAATTGATATTGGCGAGTTCAAATGTAGATATTGCCCAGATACTAAAAATATGACCTCAATAGAAACAGAACTTGTTATAGTGAAGAAAGAGGTTGAATGTCTTATGAGAGAAAGAGATTTGTTGTTGAAATACGTTTCTGAATTAGAATACAACGCAGGTTTATTGAAAGAGAATTTTAAGGTTGGCAACGCGCCTTGTTTATCATATTCGGCTGTAGCTGCAGGAACAAAAAAACGTCTTACTTCCATCATTGGATCCGAGAGGAGTGTAAACAAATATGTGAACACATCTGGCACTGAGGCGACAACTGTTCTTTTAGTACGTTCTTCTGATGGGAATTCCACTAATAAAGATGTAGAACATGTGGTCAAGGCTCAAGTAAGACCGGCCGAAATAAAGGCAAATGTACTGAATACAAAATTAATAAAGAATGGTATTCTCATAAATTGCAGTGGCAAGGAATCTTTGGATAAAATGAAAAATAAATTGCAACAGCGATTATCCTCTAATTATGAGGTGACTGAACCGAAGAAGTTCAATCCTAGAATTCAGGTACAGAATGTGAATGGCGAGGCGTTGGAGAGTAAGGATTTTATTGCTGAAATTATAACTTTTAATGATCTTGATTCAATAACTAGTACTCTTAAGGTAATTACGAAATCTAAATACAGAAATGTTTACAATGTGGTCCTTGAATGTGATCCGCTAACATTCAAGCGGGTTATGGAGAGAGGATTTCTGTGGATTGGTTGGAATAGATGCTGGGTTCGAGAGCATTTCGGCATTTTTAAGTGCTTTAATTGTTGGAAATATGGTCATATAAAAAAAAATTGTAAGGCTACAGGTCCAGTTTGTCCTGTTTGTTCGGAATCACATGAAAAACGTGAGTGTACAGCTGATGCACCTTGTTGTAATAACTGCAAAGAACTAAACAATAAATCAAAAACAAATGTAGATACTTGTCATAATATAAATAGCCCAGAATGTACTTATATTATAAATAGACTAAATTTTTTCAAATCTAGAATACAGTATGAATCCTAAGTTTGGTAAAACTCTCAAGATAGGGCATTTGAATGTCCGATCCTTGGGTTCACGTTTTGATGAGTTTAGAGGTTTAGTATTGGAGAATGATTTCGATATCATGTGTACGTCTGAAACATGGTTGAGGGAGGATTCGCCTACTGATTGTTTAAATATTCCAAATTACCATTTCATCCATCAACCTCGAGCTGGACGGTTGGGGGTGGAGTTGGAATTTATATAAAGCAGCATCTAAAGATGGATCGTATCTTGTTGGATTTTCCGAGCATTCCCTCTGTGGAGCAGTTATGGATTAGGGTTCACCTTGGCGGTGATGAGGTGGTTATAGGTACTTTTTATCGTACACCTACAAGAACAGGAGCGGTGCCAAATACATTGAGCAGTTTTTATGATTATTTCGAAAATGTATTGTCCCATATTTCTCCCCTATATACAAATGTTTTCATTCTTGGAGACTTCAATGTTGACCAGTTGGGCGACGACAGGTTGCCTGACTGTGCGGCGGCATATAATTTTATTCAACTGATAAGAGAGCCCACTCGTGTCACTGATGTGTCTGAGTCAATTATCGATTTGATTTTTACAGATGCTTCTCACCGTGTTATTGATGCGGGGGTGCTCGATAATGCTACTTCTGATCATAGGTTGATTTACTGTTCTGCAAGTTTTGTAACGCCCAGGATGGCACCGCGATTGGTTACG
This sequence comes from Henosepilachna vigintioctopunctata, assembly GCA_030704895.1. Classification (NCBI taxonomy): domain Eukaryota; kingdom Metazoa; phylum Arthropoda; class Insecta; order Coleoptera; family Coccinellidae; genus Henosepilachna; species Henosepilachna vigintioctopunctata. Next base: position 1,321,969 of record JARQZJ010000097.1, read on the forward strand.
TACCGAGATTTCAAGAACTTAAATATGGATGCTTTTCTTGGGGACCTCGAGGGCACTCCATGGAATGATATTCTATATGAAAACAATGTAGACAGAAAGGTTAATTTATTTAATGATTTCATTCTAAAATTGTTCGATGAGCATGCTCCTTATATTTCTTCTTTGGTCAGTAAGCCTTTTGCGCCTTGGTTGACAGATAATATTAGACTCATGATGAAGTTGAGAACTGATGCCTTTCGTCGCTACAAGGGGACCAAGGACATAAATGCCCTTATATATTACAGACAGCTGAGAAATCTCACAACTGCAGCTGTTCGTGCAGAGAAGGCAGCATACTTGGAGCATCAGCTGAAAACATGTGGGAGCAAATCATTTTGGAAAACCGTGCGAAATTTTGATCTGAAATCAAAGAGATCGTATTCGATTCCAGATTTTCTGAAGAAGCCTCATGAAATCAATTTGCACTTCGCCTCTGTTTACAGTTCTCCTGATAGTTGTGGTGAATCGTCTACATTTTATGATTCGAGATTGTATAAGGAAAACCTAAAATTTAATTTCAAAATGGCATCTTTGGATGAAGTTTCTAAAATAATTATGAGCCTTAAGTCAAATGCTATTGGTTCTGATGGTATTAGCGCAAAAATGCTACAGTTATGTTGTCCAACAATTGTTCCTTATGTATGTCACATAGTTAACTGTTGTCTTGAGATTGGATGTTTTCCTCTGTCTTGGAAGCATTCTCTGGTTCAGCCACTCGCAAAGGTCCGTAATCCTCGCTCATGCGATGATCTGCGCCCAATTAGTATTCTTCCTTCCTTGTCGAAAGTTCTGGAGAGGATTGCTGTGGTTCAAATGTACAATTTTGTTTTGGACAGTGGTATCATCTCCCGGCGCAGTCGGGTTTCAGAAAGAATCACAGCACCACCACTGCCCTGCTGAATATAACAGATGAAATTATTAGATCCTTGGATGCCGGTCTAGCATTGGCATTGATTCTTCTTGATTATTCCAAGGCTTTTGACTTAATTGACCACGTTTTACTGTGTGCAAAATTGCGTTTTTTGGATTCTATGTCACCGCTCTTGCCTTCCTCAGATCATACTTGAGTCTGCGCACACAGTCGGTTGTAATAGATAAAATTTCTTCCAGTACTTTGCCCATAACATCTGGAGTTCCTCAGGGGTCAATTTTGGGTCCGTTGTTATTCATCATCTATACGGCTGACATCTTCGATTACGTTAAGTATTGTAAAATTCAGGCTTTTGCGGATGACACGCAAGTGTTTCTTTCTTTCAATCCTGGGTCAGTTATTGCGGCAACATCTTTCATCAATGAGGATCTGGAGAGCATTGTGTGTTATTCGGGGAGACATAACTTAAGGATAAATCCATCAAAGTGTAAACTTCTGTTATATGTATCAGAATCAAGAAGGGCGGATATCACGGGTAACCTCGATGTGGTGTTGAGTGGTGATAGAATGCCTGTAGATGACAGCGCAGTGAACTTGGGACTGACTTTTGATAGGGATCTGCGCTTTCGTAGCTATGTAATGCAATTGGTCAAGAAAACTTTTGCAACCTTGAAAGTCCTATATGTCAACATAACCATATTGAACTTTAAAATTCGAAAAAAACTGGTGGAAACGTTAGTGTTGTCAATTTTGAACTATGGTTTACCTATAATCTATCCTTGTCTGGACCATTCTTCTCGAATGCGGCTTCAGAGGATTCAAAACGCGTGTTGCAGGTTTGTATGCCGCTTGAGAAAATATGATAGAGTCTCGAATAGAATTCAGCAACTTCGATGGCTAAAGATTGAGAATCTCTACAAACTGCGTATCTGTTCGTTGGTACATAATATCTTGCTGTTTGGACGGCCTGCGTATCTCCTCGGAAAGTTGATATACAGGGGGAACTTGCATGATGTGGCTGTAAGGCATGTAAAGCTTCTGAATTGTCCCAGGTTTCGTTTGGAACTATTTAAGCGTTCGTTTACTTACAATGCGGTAAGATATTATAATGGGATAAAATCAGAATGGAAGGATTTTCAAATCGTCAAATTCAGGAGGAATGTGGGGAGCGCCTTGCTTCGGAGCCAGGGAATGAGTATCAATCCGGTTGGTTGTTTTTTTTTTGACGTATAGTTGTATATCTTTTTATTTTTGTTTTTATGGTGTGGCTCTCATATTATTATGTACAGATCTGTTCATGTGGTTGGGTAAGAGTAGCATAGGCTGGACTTAGTTGTTTATCTAGATGTATATTTATATATCTTTTTTTCTTTTTCTTTTCTGTTTTTTATGGTGTAATTTCAATATTCTTCATTTTCAATATTCATTTCAATATCATGCATTTTGTTAAATTTTGTTGTTCATTACTTTATTACGTATATATTCATAGGGTTAAGTAGGATATATATATATATATATATATACCTTAATAATACCATATATAAAAATATATATATATATATATATATATATATATATATATATATATATATATATATATATATATATATATATAAGAGTGAAACATGGTCCAATATAATATGAGTAGAAAAATCTTGGCTTAGTCTGACCAAATTATATCAATTGCGAGACATTTGTTTCGGGGAGTAACCCCATCCTAAGCTTGAACTGAAAACTTCCAGTTCGATTTCTCAAAATGAAGTAACACCCCGAAATCTTCACGGAGCAATGGAAATAATTCTGTGAAAGTCTGCCGAACATTTTTGAAGTGAAAACTTGTAATTGTAATCAATGTAGGAAACTTAAATGACTAATCTGTCGACGTTCCTGAATTTTCTCTTCATAACTCCATATAATTATCTATAGTCTCCACTTCATAATGAAGATGGAGGAAATAGAACTCATCAAGAAATTGCAAACGCGTTCTCCTATAGTCATGACATATTACAGTCTTAGATGTTAATACTACATACTTGGACGAACACATACATATTGTTCACATTTGATGAAGTTCTTGTAGAGAATTACTTAATTTCGGTAGAAGTTTTCAACCAGGCGTGCTGTTCAGTTTTTGTCGCATATAAAGCTTGAAACTCATGAGCAATTTCGAGGAGTGCTATGAACAAGGACGAAAACTTGTATCTCACTTGTATATCACAATAATCTAGGGTTGCTTCATTCAGTTTTTCGTCTTTTCTATTTTGAATAATTGAACAAGAAAATTTGTGGTGTTTCAATTCAATTAATTTGGGTGGTTGTTATTCCATTGAGAATTTTCATTCATTCAATTATTACTTTATTCAGAAATACACTGTTCAACAGTCTGAGACAATTGCTGAGTGGGAAAAATACAATAAAATTTTCAATTTATGTAGGATAAAACTAGAAACTGACCCAAAAACTCACAAACAATGCATATGAACTATCAATAGGTGGACAAACGGACATCAAAGCTCACACACAAAGCTTCAGGAGAAAATAATATCTAAAAAACTTATATCTAAAGAACAGTCACGCCAAATCTCTTCTGACATCACCAAGCACGGATGCAAATACATATGTCATTGACGCCATGAAGAGGCTCAAAGTCACCACAATTTTATGGTGGTGACGAAACACGGAAATTTATGATAACCCTGCTTCCTCATACGTTGTATGTTAAGTTATAACTGTACGTTATAACTAATGTATATTACATAACAGTTCAACTCTTTTCAAAATATCCTCAAAAATATGAAGAAATAACACTTCCTCATGCTGTAGTTCACCACGTATGTTGGTACTAAATCCCAATTCTTATTTTGTAATACCGGTGCATCCGCCATTTAACACGGCGCCATAAAATCAGAGTCATGGCAAATCTGAACAAAAATGAGCATTTAAAATGAATATTTTACTTACAGAATACGAATTATTTCAACTCACAATGAAGCACATGCTTCCTGCTCATACTGATCGTTAGCTATCTTAGAAAAATGGAACGAATTTGAAAAGAATATGAGTGCTAAAAGATAGTTCTGAATTTTCCGAACGATATACATATTTCCGTTAGTGTTTAACAAATTTATTGTCAATAAATGACACGGAGGTTTCTCTGATCTCTTGGTGAAACATTATGTTAAAAACAATAAATCAAAATGAAAACACTTGGCTTAAGTTTTACTAAATATATTGAAGAGTTTTTAATATATCTATTGAAAATTAAGCCAAGTGTATTAATTTTAATTTTTTGAATTTGTTTCCATCATATAACAGTTCTTAATTCTGGATTTCTGTTTTCAATTGCTCAATTGTTGGTGACACTTCATGAATGTAGCGTATATTAAAGATAATAATATTTATTTAACTAAAAATATACAAAAAATTCACATATTTCGAAAAATCTATTTTGAATTACCTACCTATCTCAATATTTGAAATATTCTCTTTTAGTTCACGATCGAATATCTTGATACAAGTACTAGTTTTCGAAATATTTGCTAATATATTGAAAGATAGTTCAAAAAAACTAAGATGTTTCTCGATTTTTACTATAATTCAATCAAACATAACAATATTGTTCCGCCAACACAGTGGCTTTATCAGATGCAGATGATAAAATGCACCGGTTTCCGAAACCATATCAATATGTTTGACTGAATTATACTGAAAATAAAAAAACGACAAGAATCTGAGAAACTGTAATCTACTATTTTGGAAAATATTAATCTTCTCTGATTGATCTAAATATGATTTGTGATATTTTTTTTATGAAATAATATGTTATTAAAATATAATGTAAAAATATATCTTAGTGCTAATGATCTCTGTTATCGAAGCACACTAAATTTAAAAAAAAAAAATAATAATCGCTGTTTAGCAGACATTAGTCCCAAAGACTTCAGCATGATTTTTAGTGGGGTATAAAAATTGTTCGCATGGTTCTATTCTGTAACCTTTTTTTTTGTTGAAATTTTTCTTCAGTCAAACTGAATAACAAAATGGAGCAAAATTCGAAATGTAGAATTATTACTGAATTGAACTAGAGTAAATTCACATATGTAGATAGATTTTCTTCTATTCTTTTCAAAACATTGAATTCTTAGAAATTTCAGAATATTTTGAAATCAAGGTGATCATTGAAACTCAATTTTTTGTCTAATATAACGCCTATATAATTTATTGTTTCTACTCTTCTAATTTTCTATTCATTATTTCTTACATTAAATTATATCCTCATTTTTACAATATAAGGCTCATGTATCCATTTATGGTTTTTCATTCACAAAATATACAATAATATGAACTAATAACATAGAAGATTTCAATCAGTGCTGTTAGAATCTGTTAAATTTTGAAATATCTTCTGAATTTATTGAATATCTTGACCTTTCTGCTCTCTTCTGTGGGATGTTGCAACATATTTGTATAAACTCATTATATCATTTTTATATTTCATAATGTTATATTGATGTACTTTTCTTATATGTAAAACTTTGTATATTTTGAAGTAATTCGAAAAATTATCATTATTACATGCCGTTTGGAGCTTTTTTCATATGGCTTGAAATCAGAGGACTTCAATCAGCTTCATGTTAAATATAAACGATTAATATTGTGACATTTTTCAGGCTTCAAGCCGAGTCTTCCTCTGATTGCAATATGCTGAAATGAAACTCTTCCTGTTATTTTGCTGAAATTTAACATATCATTGGAATCATCAATCTTTCGCAGCTTTCCTGCAATTTGTCTGAAAACTAGAATATTAATTCTGGTTGATAAAAATTCACGAAATGAAAGGTGAATATCATCTGTGATGTTCTTGCAAATAATGGCGGTAAGCTACAAAATTCTTTCCACTGTGAGAAATAATTAATTATTCAGGAAGCGGCAACAGAAGAGCTACGGTTTGAGGACATCTGGAAAATGTGATTACGAGGCGCTAAGATGTTGTTGAATATGAAAAGTTACGGATGAATATTTTTGAATAAATTTGTATCATTTATTTTCTGATATTCACAAGAAGCGTGAGATGTGCTTACCTAGGTGAATACAGAATCAATATTTTATAAATTGTGAATACAGGTCTCATGTTGATCTCCGAAATCTCTGGTGATTCTTTTGAAAATCTTTGGAAAGTTTCAAGGAAACATTGAATACTTTTTCACTAATAATTAAAATTTGAACCTTTTTATTTTAATATATAAATATTTAACTTTGATATTCCACAATTAATTGAATCAATTAATATTATTTCAATAAATTATTAATAATGAATTAATTTTTCACTAATATATTGAATAATAAAACAATAAAATTTTAACTTGAAGTCGACAAGTTCTGAGCGGTCTACTCATTATCAAAACTGATTACTGAAAAAAATATATCAAATTTACATCTATAAGATAGAGGTGAGAAGGGAGGATAGTTGAATCTAAGGTGGTTGATCTATCCCTCACCATCTATTGAATCGAAACATACATATTAATTTATGAACTTTACACCACACTTCAGCAGGAAATATGTAAAAGTTGGGGGAAAAACGGTTAAAACAATTTGTACGAATAAAAGAAATATTGAGTCATTTTCAGTGAATAATAAGAAAACGACAAATGTTGAAGTAAAAAGCGGGTCCAATAGAATCTTTTGTAATGATTGTCCTGCTTTGTACGTCAGCCAAACAGGTAGAAATATCAAAACCCGAATAGATAAACATACAAAGGTCCGTTTGACACAACAAAAATATTACGGGATTCTCAGAACATTTGTATTAATTTCTTCATAGATTCAAATAAAACTGAAAGTTTCCACGCAGGTTATAAAGTTAAACGTTTCAACCTATTAGAAGCCAAAGAAATCAGCTCCTCCTGGAAAAAAGAAGCAACGATTGTCAACGAACAAATGGAATTTCAAGTATCCCGCCTTTTCACTTTTATTTTGTCGATTTAAATATGCTATATAGTGTTTTTGTAGTTAGTTTTGATAATGTGTTGACCACTCGAAACAGGTCGATTCAACATTATAATTGTATTGCATCATCATTCAATATTTTTGTGAATAATCGAGCAGAGAGTTTAATTTGAATTATTATTCAACCATGTATTACCATGAGATATGCGAGAATTTAATCTCAGTTATTCATTTCACTATGTGTGAATGTTATGTTACTTTCTTGATCTTATCTTGATTTAGTTATTATGGACTTATTTTGATCTCATATATTTTCACGATTTCATTCAATTAATGATTGAAATGAATTGAACGATTATGCAGAGCTGGAATTCCAATGATTGACAGACGTTGCTGTCATTTCGTTATAACTCATTATAAATAAAATAATCTTATTGAGTTGAGAAAGCATTTCAAGTTAAGCGACTATATTCCAGAAAGATATTTTTCATTTTTCTCATCAATACCTCTTTATGAACGTTATCGCAGAAACTGTTTTCTAGATTTTCTACTTTTCAGTGGATTCTGTGATATTTGTTTCACTATTACGATATTTTTCGTACTGTCCAAAAATCTTCAACAGTTGTTTTTTAGATGATCAGTGCATCAGATTATGAAGACATATTCTATAATAGACGCTGCCAATTATTATTGATTTCACATGACCAGAAGAGATAGCTTTGAGTATGGTTTTTCCGATAGAATGTAGAAGCTTTATTAGAGTAAATTAAACTCTTGGCTTAATGTTTCACGATTTATTTAACAATATGTATAGTCAACATGTTTCGAGCGTTAGCTCATTTTCAAGACTCATGTAGAAGAATGTAGAAGCTGTGTAATGGTGGAAAGCATGTCTTATTCTTCGAGTAAAGTGTATAAATGCAGGACACTCTCCTTTCATTACCATTTGAATTTTGAAATACATGATATTTATGAGTAAGTAGGTAACTCGAATCCTTGAGATTTTCTCTACCAAATAGAACCCAATGCGCCTAAAGAAATTCTCACTTCAGAATTAATTCTATCGATAACAAATAGTCCTTCCTTTTGAGGAACACAGGTCTGCAACAAAAATACTATCTGGATGTTTTCAATTCAGGATTTTATTTTTGCGTTGAAAAACGTTATTCAAATTTTAAAACGCGAAATTTCCTTATAAAAAAGAGTTTTGGTGGCTAACATGACGTCATATACAAATAGGTACAATGCTTTTTTTTTAATTCAGCAGACCTACAGTTTGACGCCGGTTCCGAACGGCGAATGGGCTTGTTATCAATGTATATTACGCTGCATATATCATTATTAAACCTACTTAAATCAGGAAATACACAAACGCCCATGCCTTCATCGGGGCTCGAGCCGGAGTTCTACCGCACCATAGTCGGGTGCTCTACCGAATAAGGTACGGACACCTGCAGGCACAATTTCCTTTTGATAACTGGTTTTAAATGTGAACAGGTCATGAACATCATTACTTTCTAAATATAAACTCCTGTGTGAGCTAAATTAAACAAATATGAACTTGTTTTAACCTGATCGTGTGCATTTCTCTAGGGTTGAAAGTGACAATTGCAAGTGTACAATTACAACAATTACATGGTCAAATATGGTGCAATATCAATTTGTAAATAAAATATACTCCGCGTGTTTTGACTTCAAAGTTGTGAATCCGGATAAAGTTTGGGCACCTCATGTCTGCAAACAATGTTCTGAAGAACTTCGAGAGGGTTAAGGACAAGAAAAAAGCTTAATGATATGCGATTCTTATGGTATAGTGTGAGAAAAAACCATAGCGGTGAATGTTACTTTAGTTCGCGTAATTAGAATGGGCATAATTCAAAACGGAAGCATCCAATTCCATACCCCAATCTGCAATTAGCTTTTCGTCCCATTTCTCATGGGAGCGAAATACCAGTGCCCAAGCCGCCTGCTATCTTGGAAAAGATTTCAAGTTCTGACGAAGATGGTGCTGTACCTGAACTTGATGGCAAGGGAAGGATACAGGCTGCCTTTTGAGTCTAATACTCAATTTTTCCCATTTCCACCTCGACTACTGTCCACACAGTTCAGAAGATGTAAGTGAAGAGCAAGTTGAACGATACCAAGGAGATGGAAAAAGATAACAGGGAAGATGGAGAGTTTCAATGATCGCAGAATACTGCTGGACGCTTCGGAAAGACCTTCCAGGTCCTTCTTACAAGCGAAAATGTACAAAGAGACCTCAACGTCACTTGAAGAAAATGTGTTCAGTGATTACTAATGACTGAGTTTTCAATAGAAAATGAGTTATATTTCTATTATAAACAGAAAAATGTGTTTTAGTTTTCAATCGTTTGATTAATATGATGATTTGTTTAACGAAAAATACCTAAATTGTCGAAAAAAGTGTCGTTCTATGACAAAATGGAAGTCATTCTTGGATTCAGAAAACCCAAAAAAAAAGAATCACTCAAAAAAATCAAAACAGTTCTCAATGTTTTTTTTGCAGACTCGTGTAAGCATTCGAAAAATTCTAATTCACCGAAAGTGAATATTCAGCACATCTATCTCATATATTCATCTCATATGTTATCTTCAATATGCCATCTCTACAATTGTCGCGATTTATATCATCGGAAACCTATAGAGAAAGTATGTTCCATTCGTGCGGTGATTTGTTTCGGTCCTTTCGTTGTGAGAGAAATGGCTATCGTCAGGTGTTGTTAACTGCCTTGCAAAGGGGCTTTTTCATATTTCCCACTTCTCTCCCTCGCAGTAGGGGCTTGGAAAAGAACGAAAGATCAGATGGAACGTTACAAGATTGTGCGATTTTCTGATATTCATTCTTTTAACATAGTGACAAAATATGAAGGAAACTGAAAGTAGAGGTGGGATTTCTAATGTTTCGGAGTTCGAAAAATTGCACTTTTCACCAAATATATTTTGTTCAGTTTTTTTTTCTGTACAGCCTCTACTGAACGAAGTCTATTCAGGCATATGCCACGCATTGTCAGAAAAAATTGAGTTTTTAGTTCGCATCAACATTTGTTTCTGCGGAGGTTTTAGTTTGAAGAGTGGTGAACTATTAGCAATTCCTTTCAAGTTAAAATAGATTGTTTATCTGAGAGGTTATCAAGAATTTTACCTACAAATTTTACAATTTGAAAAATATTCCAAACTCTCAGAAATAATGGTATAAAATCAGAGAATTATCTGCAAGAAGTAATTTTGTTCATTCACGATTAAATGAAAAAAAAATTGCATCAAAAATTAATTTCAATTTGAGGACGTCTGCATCAACATTTCTCGCTGTTTTGGTGTCAGTTTAAAGAGTGGGGTACAATTTACTAGGGCTTTCAAGTTCTGATAGGTTTTTTAGTTTTTGATAGGTCCTTTTCATCTGAGAGGTTATGATGAATATTTACCAACAGTAATTTTAAGTTAAGGAATATTTCAAACCTCACAACGAATGAGACAACAATGATTCAATTATACGCAAGAAGTAAATTCTGTTCATTCACTATCAAACGAACAAAAAAGTTGCCTCGAAAACTCATTTGAATTTGAAGAAGTCTGCATCAACATTTGCAAACCAACTCACTGAGTTGTTTTCAGTTTTAAGAGTAGGACACTATTGGCTATGGCTTCCAAGTTCAAGTTATCAAGAATGTTTCAAAATCACCTACAGTGATTTTTAATCGGGAAGTATTCGAAATTCTCAGAACTAAAGAGACAACAATGACACAATTATCGGCAAGAAGTAATTTTATTCATTTACGATCGAATGAAAGAAATTGTTGTCAAAAAAACTCTTTCAACAATCTCTTTCGAATCATTGAAGCCACGAACATGATGGAGATTGAAAACTCTGAGTATATAGTCAGAATCCATGTCAAGCGATTCATAAATTCAACATATTTCAACAATTTCAAAAATATCATATATATTGTGCACTAAAATATTGTTTCGGTATATAATAGCTTCATCAGGTGAATGAAAATTCGAGCAAAAGGCAATTCGATCAATTGCAAGTGTTAGTTTTTATAAATCATGCCAACCATTATTTGTAAAATATAGAGTATATCACGTTCTTATAAAAAAACATGAAAAAAAAAAGAATATGGATAAGTTAATTTATTAAACTGATCTACATACTTACAATACAAGAGATGCAAATCAAAATTAAATTCGATTGATTGATATTTATACCTTATATTACATTTTCCATTTTTGCGAGCTTTTTCTCAATAAATTCAAAATGAACGTAAATAAATATCTTCTGAGATTTCGCTTTTACTCTGCCAGCGAGTCTTCGTAGCACTTCAAGGCAAAGTCTTTAATGTGAACATGTTTGCCACATTTTTATCAATTTATGTGTTATTTTTTTGCATTATATGTATTCCTTTACAGTTTCATTGTGAATGAATGAATTAAGCTTATTAGATTTATTCTTATTAGATTTAAATCATTAGTTCCACCTAGGATTAAGTGTATCTTTATTTGCTCCTTTATAGTATTTGCTATTTTATGTTTATTTTATTTTTGGGGAGTGGAAGAAAGATTCGTCGAATTCGTCAACTTCTTTTTTACAAGAAGAAATTCCGCTACAATAACGAATACTCTACTGTACTCTATTTTATACCGAAATATTATTTTCGTAGACAATATATAATATTTGTTCAATTGTTCAATGATCTCAGAAGATGTTGGAAAAAGAGACGCTATCTAGTCTTTTGCATGGCTGGAAATATATCTTTTGTTGAATGAGTAATAAAATAAATTCAGCACTTTCTTAGAACATAGCTTATGAATTATTACTCTGTATATTCTGTTTCTTTGGGTAATGAAACGAACATGGTGCCTTTCCACTTGACTTAACAACAATAACATTCACATAAAGCAAAACCATTGTTCAAGTTGATGTTTTATTGAGAAAATAAAATTATTACCGCAAGCTGTTACTTTTAGGTAATATTCATGTTTATATTTACATTAATATCGCTATATTTTATGAAAATATTTGCATTTTTGTTTCATGACTTGTTTCTACAGTCTTCAAGGAATCTGATAAATAATGAGCTTCATTCGGAATATTCTTTATTATTGTTCCTTAATATATTTACTTTTCTATGCTCATAAAAATTATAGAAACTCAAACTTCCTATAGCGTAGTAAGAAGATTTGACAGGAAACAAATTTATTGATCCGTAAATAGAATAGAACGTCCTTGCTTGCCTTTACGTAGCTTGAACAATCCTTTGGGATGCTGTAGGGAAAGGAAGACCAATTGTTTTGTTGTATGAAAAGAGATTGCCTTACGTGTCAACCATAATTCTTCTAAATGTCGATTCAGTTGCTTACGAGTATTTATTTACTCCAGTTCCTCTTCATACGTGTATTAGTGGGCCATTATTTTCGGGACAATGTTGTTTCTGGATGCCACTTTTCAGCTGAGCTCGATACATTTTCGAACGGAAAAAATTTTGATGAATAACACAGATTTTCCGCTTCGAGATTTCATTTGTAGAAGAGAGTTTTTTAAGAAATGAATTGTATCGTGCACATCATCCGATATAGCTATATATCTTGAGTTCTTTCTTGATATTCCTACAAATCAATAATAATAGTTATAGAACTTTATTAGTACTCCATTACAAAATTTATACATACATGGTGTTGCTGACATTTTTAACATACTTTTTTAAATTGCATTGGCATAAATTCACAAACTGTAAAGTACTAAGACGTGGGATGAAGCAGGAGCTGATTAATCCAACCGAAATAAAAAAAAAATCTATTTCTCAACAATTTTCTGCATAATAAAGAAAATGAAAGAATGAAATGAATTAAAATAAATAAGACAGGTATGGTGGTTCAGTGTAGAATACATACTAACCTCATGCTCAATATAAAAAAAAATTAAAACCACACAAAAAAACGACCTAAAAAACTAACTCAAATTTTTTTCTTCAGAACAAATTGCTTGCATTTTTCTCTTTCGTTTTGTAACTGAAGAATTCATTCGAAATTCTATTCCTTAAATCAACAATTGTATAGGAGGAAGAACGTTTAAATTCTATAAAAGGTTCCACAAATTACATTGAAATCAGAAAATGAAGTGACATCCACTTGTCAGTTATTTACCTATTCAAATTCAGAAGGATATCGTATTGTTTTTATTATTATTTAAATTTAATGCGCTCTGTTATTCTGGATATGTCTTCTTCATTGTTACCTATGACGATATGAATTTCATGACAATTTTTTTTATGTAAAAATTCCTCCAATCAAAGGCTATAATGAATGACACGAAGGTTTCGACTATTTTTTGGTGAAACATTATGTTAATAAAAATAAATTGAAATTGAAACACTCGGCTTAAGTTTCACTGAATATATTGAAGAACTCTACATATGTTTAGGGTGGTTCACCCAATATCAAGAGTATGTAACGTTACATGTGAAACTTAAGCCAAGGGCGTTAATTTCAAAGGCTATTTTTTCGATTTTGGAAGCTCGGTTGAATTGAAACTAAGATAAAATAATTCATTCGAATGCCACAGAATCTTGTTCAATTCGAATGAACTTCAATTAGGTATATCCTGAGATGAATTAAACGAAACGATAAATTAGAGCACATTGATAAAAACGTTCAATGATTCTGATGGCGCAATAAATTTATTTGAATCGAAAAATCAAAACAATATAATCCGAAATTATAACAAGCGAAGATGAATATTTTATGAATATTAAAGGCACATTTGAGTTCCTAAAAATATGAATATTTTATTGCTTATTGAGCCGTCGAAAGAATTGAGTTTTCTGAATGAGGGCACTCAACAACAGACTTATTCAAAATGTTTAATCATCCAAAATATTTGGATTGTTACTCTTGGACATAACTGTTTTAGCAAACTCTCTTCTAACAACAGATTTGTTCAAAACAATAAATCATCCAAAAAATTTCGATTGTTACACTTGGCCATGATTATTTCAGCAAACTATCTACCTATATCGAAATAATTACTTGAAAATACAAACCAATCAACTTTTGTATGAATTATACCGCGTAGTTTGTTATAGTGCATTTTTATTCAATATCTTCAAAATAGTATATGAGTGGCTGGTCTATCACGAACTTCTTTATTGTTTATTAAGTCTGTAAAATATTTGTATATACGCAATATCATATTCTATTTAGGTCTAGTTTCCCTGATTCAGTCTTATTTAGATAATCGAATATAGTTTGTACAATTTGAGGGTCATAAGCATATGTCTATAGAGCCATTTCGAGTAAACCACAAGGCTCTTAGGCCCACTGGTGTTCCCCTTTTTTTTGTAAATGATCTAATAGATTGTCTAGCAGTTCATAGTCTCATGTATGCTGATGATTTGAAAATATATTGCAAAATTGAAACATATAAGGACTGCATAAACTTACAGAAGACCTCACCGATGTTTCTGATTGGTGTTACCGCAATAAAATCATTATTAATGTAACTAAATGTAACATTGTCACATTCTTTGAAAAGAAACGGCCTATACAATTTGATTACACATTTAACGAAACCATTCTGACCAGTGTCTACGAAATTCGAGACCTCGGTATTATATTTGATCAGAAATTCACTTTTGTACCTCATATAAATAAAACAATTTCTACAGCATTCAATCCTATGGAATAAATCCAAAATGGATTTATTTTGCGTAATGCTGGACACTTTTCTAATTGAAAAACACTTGAACAATTATTTAATGCACTTGTAAAGAGCAAGTTAGATTTCGGATGTCTGATTTGACGTCCATTTACAATACTCATAAAAATTATTTTGCGCCGATACAACGAAAATTTCTCGAATATCTAACTTAGAAGGAAGATCACGTTTATCCGGCCAGAGAATAAAGCCAATCTGTTAAACAGGTTTCAAACTAAATCACTTGAAGTTGACAGGGACTTGTTTTCTCTGTATAATCTCTCACATGGTTATATAGACTGTCCTACCCTTATTGGCTCTATTGATTTTCAAGTTCCTAGACAATGTTCACGTTCCAGTTAATTTTTTCGTTGGATACTTCGAAAACTAATTCCCTCGTACAATCATCCATTAGATAGATGTGTTCGCTATTCGAGGATGTGTCTGACAAATGCGATATCAACAGTGACTCATTTGCTTTCATAAGTCGGGTGTACTTGTACTCTTTTCATGTATAGTTAATTTTGAAGTGAAGCTATATTCCTCATTGTCTAGTTTTCATTATAATTACTTCTTTTATTGATAATCATTCTTAAACGTTTGCATTATATCATTAGGTGTTAATACTTTATATGTATTTTTTGAATATTTCCTGTAACTGGGTGATTTTACCTGTAGTAAAATAAAGTTTTTTATTATTATTTTTATATAAAAAAAATATTACTCGACTGATGGATCTGCCTGACAATTTGTCTCTAAAAATGAGTATTTCGAACAAATTTTCCAGTGGAAATGAAGGTTTTTCCTGAAATTTTCACAACTGTTGAAAGCTATATGTAGTGATACAAATGGACCATATGTTGGCACCATCTCGAAGGCGTCAGTATATTATTGGTAGATTTCTTCCATATTCAAGTCGAAAGTTCAGAATATACTTGAATTATTCCACATATTTTTACAGAATATATGGACTAATTCATGTGACTGTGAAGTCGATCTAACAATCAAGTTCCCAGAATATTTCCGAAGTACGTGAAGCATTTGAACATTGTTTTAGCATTGTTCTAATGCACCAGTTCATTTGAAGGTTTATTCCAAAGTACTCAAAGAAATAATATGAGATTGCAAAAAGCGTTTGTATGAATGAAGATACGGCACGTTTCATATTGAGTATTAATACACCATTACATTTTAAGCGCCTCTCTCAAAATTTGCTTCCTTTATTTTGGAAAGTCTTTTTTTACTTTCTATTGTTTCTATTGTACGTAGTTGAAAACCTTCCGAAAACTGTCGATAAAAATTTGAAATTCATAGGAACTGCGGATATAAGTGACTACTCATAACTTACAGTATTCAAATACGAAATTGCATAATGCTAAAATTAAAATTAACAAAATCAATTTGGTTTTCACATTTGTTGACAGTCCGTGCAAGAATTATATGGCCGTTCTCCGTAGTTCATTCGGGAGAACACCAACTATGGTGCGGTAAGATTCGGGTTCGAACCCCGGTGAAGTCATGGGGATATGTGTTTGTCTATGATTAGTTAATGAAAAGTAAATTAATGGTAATAATTGTTGGGTTATGTACATTGAGCCCATTGGCCGTTCGGAACCGGCTTTAGGACAATATATAAATACAATATAATTGATATTACAATTAATATTCAATAATATTAAACAAGCATAGCATTTGTATTCATGTAGGTTCAAATGTATTTGATTTTCAACATTATTTCCATTGAGAAATAAAAATAAAAATTTGAATCTTGGCTCAATGTTTCACAAATATATTCAGATAATAAAATAATATTACATCATTGAGTTACCTACTCAACGTTTCGAGCGGTCAGCTCATTATCAATACTCAGAGTCTTGATTGGGTCTCTATTCAGTCTTGATAATGAGCTCACAGAGCTTGAAATATGTCGACTCAAGGTAATAATTCTATTTTATTACTAAGTATTCAATATTCAATATATTTGTGAAAAATTGAGCCAAGAATTTGATTAAAATTTTCATTCAATCATATTTCACCAAGAGGTAAATGAGAATTCAATCTCTGATATTAATTATACACTCTTGTACAGGAGAGGTCCTAGTCACAAAATAAGAAACACAACAGATACAAAAAACAATATTGGTAGTACAAAAGTTACAATTTTGTACTTTCAATTGTAAAGTTCAATTTTAAATGAAAGAGTTTTTGACATGAATCACAACTGATAAAATGGAATAAAATTATTGAAGGAATAAAAAAGAATTAAATGCTGACCAAACTTATACATATGTACATATAAATTTGAACACAAACATACATATACATTCACATATTAACACTTATACATACATATGACTGAATATGGATTCTGTTCACATTATAGATTGTTCTAGCAGATATAATACATATCAAGGAATCTTGCCTTAATATCAGTAAAAGAACATTTGAAAATATCCACTTCAGCTCCCAAAATATTACATTGTTCACACATCGTGTGCAATGGGAAAAATTTAAGAACATTCGTTCTAGCTGCTGGTAGGTAGAATGTGAATGGGCTTCTGGAAGAAATTCTTGAAACAATAAAGTTAAGCTTTTGCAGTAATTCCTGACATTTCACTATATTGTTCATTATTTTATGCAAGAAGATTATTGCATTAAATTTCCTTCGTGCACTGAGTGTGTCCACATTAGGTCGACTTGTAAGCGTTTCATGTTTATGCCTACAGGTGAATATATTCCATCAATTCAGTTATTATTTTCATTGTTTTCATCATTATCTATGAGAACTCAATACTTAGATTTCTTGTACTTCGAATTATTCCATTGTGGCCTGCAAAAGATAAGATAGGCTGATAGTAATTGAAGTGAGAAACGGAAGTGTTTATTCGAAATTTATCTCATCACAAAACGTCAGCCGTAAAGCTACAGATATTCTGCTGCAAGCATGTCGGTGACGTGAACACATAAGATTCCACCGCACCAAAAATGCCCTTAAGTGGCTGAAGGAGTTGTCACCTCAGTAATTATTAGCATATCAATAATCAATGATAGACGTTATGTACATGATCAATATAAATTTTTTCTTTTGAATCGTTTTCTTCTAAACGGTCCAGAAAGTTCTTGAAATAATGATAATCATGAGAATTGGTTCATCTTATTTTTTTCATTCAATAGTTTTCCTGGAATAGTTCGTTTACTTGACATCACTCAATTGTAATTGCGATTACATAGAATTCGTAGTCTCCTTTCGAATTTCCTTCGAATAGGAATAGCTTTCACCGAATTTCTCAATCCGTTGAAAAGATCTCGAACACATGGAACTCGAAAGGAGAAAAATAACCCCTCATCCTTTCCGAGAAAAACTGTTTCTCATTCTCAACCTCCGAACGCACTCAATTCAACGGATATATGTCAATTTGTCCCGCTTCGAATGGCCGACAAGCCGAAACATGTTGACAGAACGAATTTTCGTTAATTGCTTGCCAAGCATCCGGGCGCACTTCCACGCTAGATCTTTCAGTTTCCGCGGCAGCGCAAATTGAATTTTCCCGTGGAAATTTCATTAAGGGCGCCATATTTCAGCGGGAGGTCGCGATTTAAAAGACGCGAATTGTTGACGTCAAGCAATTACCTGTCGAACCGTGCATTATAATGAAAATTGACGGCGATACGTTTCGTGTAATTGCCCTGCGCTTGGAGGTTTTCATCCACTGGTTTTTCGCTTGTCAATAAGAGCTGTACCTGGTTTATCATTTCACTACTCACGAAGTGTGGTCAAGGGTGAGTGGCACTTCAAAGCCAAATTGTTTCATGAATTTGTGTTTTCTTTTGTACTCAGCGATGGTTTTGGGCACCTTTTACAGCTGGTACTGGTCTAACTAATTTTTATTCGCAACAGACTGAGAATAATAACGCGGATCAACGATGAGAAAACGTTTTCAATAATTTAATCTAATCCTCATGTTATTGGATGTGCTGATACCGAAAATAATAATAGAAAGGTTGTATCACCCACCGATTTCCCCACTTTTTCATGTTAAATGAAATTTTAAGAAAATATTCAAAATGTAGCCAAACTACCTAATCTTAATCATTTAAATACATTTAGTTGACAACATATTCTAGGGTTATAAGGTTGGCAATAAAATTAAATGATATTTGGTGGGTGGTTGTAATGAATTGCACAGCTTTTTATGTTCTTTCGATTGACATAACCTGTCATTGCGGTGTTTAAACTGAGTAATTTTTGTTCATATTCTAATATGGATAATCGTTGGTGTACAAATTCTCCCAATTTTTTTTGTTACTTATGTGGTGTTTTTGTAATTAAAAAATATCAACGAAACATTACTGATTTCGGAGAAACTATATTTTCGTATATTTTGGTGTACAACAATAAAGCGGGTCAACGATGAAAAAATATGTTCAATGATTTTATCAAATCCTTAACTTATTGGATGTGCTGATTTCGAAAATTGTAATGAAAAATATTGTAAATTAATTGTATTGATCCGATAATATGGATCTCTGTTGGTATATGAACTTCAAGTGAAAGGAGAATAATTATATGGGAGGAACTAAAAATGGTAAAATTTCATATGAGTACTATAAGAAGTACTGCAGCATATTTGAAAGGCTAAGATAATGAGTAATAGGATATATATATATATATATATATATATATATATATATATATATATATATATATATTTCTTGAAATTGATTTATTGCCTTTTTGAGGTATTTATTTTGAAAGTTTTTAGCATTAACAGGCTTTTTTTAATATGAAAAAGTTTATTTCTGTTGACGTTTCGTTGTTATATTACAACTTTGTCAAAACTAATGAATCAATTCATTAGTTTTGACAAAGTTGTAATATAACAACGAAACGTCAACAGAAATAAACTTTTTCATATTAAAAAGCCTGTTAATGCTAAAAACTTTCAAAAAAAAAAAATATATATATATATATATATATATATATATATATATATATATATATATATATATATATATATATATATATATATATATATATATATATATATATATATATATATATATATATATATATATATAGCAGAACATGAAACAAAAAGTTATTTAAAATCTAGTAAATAATATTACAAAAAATTAAAAGGATATAAGCGATTTCATATTAGAAAATTTTGCTACTAAAGATGAAAAATAAGTACTTAATAAAATTAACTTTCATTACAAAAATGTTGTGAAAAAATAATGTATTACCTAATATCGGACCTAATATTCATCCTGTATTAAGAGTATATTTTTAAATTCAGTTGTGGAGCCTGAGTTATATGGTTATATCACAAGATTGAAAAATGAAGAAAATCGACTATTGACTCAGTATATCAAGCTCTTATCACCATCATAAAATCTCTAAATCCAAATCAAATCACGGCAGCCCTCTGCCTGGATATATCAGAAGTCTTTGTAGAGTAGTTCATGAAGTTGCTTACAGGCAAAATTGGAAAAGAACAGCATAAGAGGAATTGTGTTGGTACTCATGAGATCCTATCTGATTGGAAGAACTCAAAAAGTAATAAGCAGAGGAAAGAATGGAGATATGAGAATATCCGAATCTAATCGCGTATAGGTGGGTGTCCCACAAGGTTCCCTTCGGAATCTTTAAACTACATAATATACACAAATGACCTTGTACAATTAACACATGAGGAAATAATAATGTTTGCAGATGATACTTCGCTAATATGTAGAGCAGCTAATGAAAGTGAATGTGAAAAGATTTTGCAGGGTGGTTTGGAAAACTTGATTGAGTGGTACAAAATAAACAATTAAGAACGAAATATTGAGAAGATTAAACTAACAGTATTCAGTAGAAGGAAATAAAATGTAATATTAAATTATCAGAGCATATAAATTGGTCAAGTTTATCGTTTTTAGGAATTCATGTTGACAAAAAGCTGAACTGGAAAGATCATATTGGGAAAGTTGCTACTAGTATTGCAAGGCAATGTTATGCTATTAGATTGGTTAGCAGCACTGTGGGATTGAATGCTGCTCTGGACACTTTTCATTCATTTGTGCAATCGAAAGTCAGATATAGTCTCATTTTTTTGTGGTGCGTCTCCTGAAGCTGATACATTTTTTGAAGTGTAAAAAAATGTATAAGCTATTTTTGGAATGACTGGGAGAAAATAGTGTAGGCCAATGATCAAACGTGAAGGTTTGTCTACTACTTAGTTACTACTTAGTTCATC
The DNA here is from genome assembly GCA_030704895.1 of Henosepilachna vigintioctopunctata. Lineage (NCBI taxonomy): Eukaryota > Metazoa > Arthropoda > Insecta > Coleoptera > Coccinellidae > Henosepilachna > Henosepilachna vigintioctopunctata. The sequence goes on from JARQZJ010000097.1 coordinate 1,342,781, forward strand.
TACTACTATATATATATATATATATATATATATATATATATATATATATATATATATATATATATATATATATATATATATATATATATATATATATATATATATATATATATATATATATATATATATATATATATATATATCTATATATATAAAAATGATAACCCGTTTTCCGTTGTCAGAACATAACATGAAAACGGCTTGACCGATTTGGCTGATTTTTTTTTGTAGTTTTCTAATACTCTGTACAAGGTTCTTACGGAAAAAATATAGAAAAAAATCTCTCAGAAAGATTGAAAATATACATTTAATTTTGCATATTTTAAAAAACGTGCGTAACGAATGTCAACGTCATTCAATTTAAAACAAAAAAATCTGTGGTAATCTGTGACACCACATCGATAACCGCGCTAAGAAATGTCAACGTCATTCAATTTAAAACAAAAAACTCTGTGATAATTTGTGACAACACATCCATAACCGCGCTAACAATAATTTCATTAAGTTTTTGATAAAGTTCGTTTTGTTTCAAAAACTAAGAAGTTTTTTGTTTGCTAATAAGTGTTTGTTAATCACGGTAAGTTCACTTCACTTCATATCGATTTTTGGTAACTTTTCGTGACTACACAATATTACAATTTTACATGGTTATACAGAAAATATATTTTTAGTTGGATTTTCGTTTTTAAATATGCCACCAACCAGACGTACAAATTTAGGCCGCAGAACTCGAAATACGGCAAGTCAAAGAAATATAAGAGCAAATCTAACTGATGAGCAACGCGAAGCGCGAAATGAACTTCAACGGAATCGAAATCAACATAGAAATGTTGTGTTTGATCCCCACCAAGTAGGTACTAGATACGAAATTAGCAACATGCCTGAACGGACCGATTAATACCGGTTAATAACTTTCAATACCTCAAACGTGTTGATATAGAAATTTTTTGATAATTCGACTGATTTGAAATAACAGGAAATATTGCAGTCCCTTCGTAAGTGAGTAAGTCCCTAGCTCCACACGGGTTAATATTAAAAACAAGATAGTGTAGCAAAAATAGTAGAATATATCTTTCTGGGTTTTTGAAAAATATTCAGATAAAAATGAATGGGCGTATAAAGTTCGCCGGGTCAGCTAGTATATATATATATATATATATATATATATATATATATATATATATATATATATAATTCGTTCAGTTTTCTGGTGCTTTGCTTAATAACATAAGTGTGAAGGTTTCTTGGGAATGAGCACAGTTTAAATAATTACTACATCAAGTTTAAACTGTGCTCATTCCCAAGAAACCTTCACACTTATATATATATATATATATATATATATATATATATATATATATATATATATATATATATATATATATATATATATATATATATATATATATATATATATATATATATATATATATATATATATATATATATATATATATATATATATATATATATATATATATATATATATCGGTGATCTTTGTGATGGATAATTGTCGAGGAATAAGCAGTATAAGATTTGAGCATGATCACTATATCAAAGAAAAACACTATATTTCAGAGGAAAAGCTGAATTATATCTACCTATATATTGAAAATTTAGAATATTTTGCCTACAAAATTTAAAAGTATATCAATACGTTCACAAAAATCCATAGTGAAAAAATTCTTATCAAGAAAAGCATATTATATTATAATTGAATTCCTATAAGAAAAAAAGTTCTGAGAATTGATCAATGGTATTGAATAGTATTGAATTTGTATTGTTGTATTAATCTACAATGTAATATGTATTTAAGATCTACACATGTAATATGTATTTGATCGAAAAAAATCTATATATCGATCTAATTGCAGTACTTAACAAAATGAGTCCAACATTTATGATGACCAAATACGTAGGTTCATCACAAAAGACTATTAAATTTAATGGATCATTGAATCTTTTCTTATCACAGTTCATCAACCTTCATGAAATTGCCACCGTCTGTGTTTCGCCAACTCGATTACCTCCCTTTATGACATTTTCACTCGCATTATAATGATATTATTTCAGTGAATAATGAGCATCCTTACTACAAAATTTAATCAACATCTTCGACATGGTGACACGCCTTGCTGCATAACTGTAAGGGTAATTACCATAGCGTAATTGTCTGTATTACTTTAAGTTAATTACCTTCATTGAACCATGAGTGCAAACAAGAATCGACTGGAGTAAGATGATTTATAATTGGTTATGTCTCGCAGTTTCATACAACCGTGTGGTTCACTTCATTATTTGTCTACGATATGTAGTTTCGACTGTGGAAACATACCATGTGATTTATTTTTGTTTCATCTTTTTTTTTGTGCATGAATTCGAACTCTACAAATTCATCTATATATAAAACCTATTTATATATATATATATATATATCAATATATCATCATCATCATCATGATCAAACTCTGTTCATGACGGACCTCAGTCCGTCCACTGCAAAATGAAGGCTTCCCTCTGTCGCAGTCTCTCTTCTAGGCAACGCCCAGCCAATCCACAAGCTCCTTATCCTGTCGATCGCGAGAGCGCTTTCTTGGTTTTACCGTATCTCTGGGCTCCCAATCACCAACCACAGCTGACCAACGCTCATCTTTTGTTCGAGCTAGATGGCCTGCCGATTTCCACTTTGACCTTTTCACACACTCCACGACATCCTTCACCTTTGTTTGACTTTTTATCCAGCTGCAGCTTATTCCATCTCGTATGGTTAGCCCATCATGTATCTTTCTATACTCCGCTGGTTTGTTCGAAGCTTCTGGATGTGAGAAGATTTCAGGGTTCAAGTTTCGCTGGCGTAGGTCATCGCTGGTAATACGCATTGGTCAAACACTTTGCTCTTTAGGGATAGTGGCATATCCGATTTGAAGATGTGTTTCAGTCCGCCAACTGTACCCCAAGCTGTTCTGGTTCTTCACATGATCTCCGGTATAATATTCCCGTCTCCCGTGACAATCTGTCCTAGATATGTGTGAGACGCTGCTATTTCTAATGGGGATCCTTCCACCTCCATTTGCTCTCTGGTGCAAAAAGGGTTCAGCATTATCTTTGTTTTTGCGGTGTTCATTTCCAGACTTATTTCCATGCTCGCGATATTCAGTTCATTAATATGCTCTAGATGATTGGTAGCATCGTGGGAGAACAGGACTTGATTCCTTTCTCGCTTAAGTCCAACTTCTGGAACATACACTCCAAAGTAGCTGAGAACAGTTTTGGGGAAAATGGGTCTTCCTGTCTAACGCCTTTCATTATTGGCAATTTTTCCGAGTATTCGTCTATTTTGATGGTTAGTGTGACATGTTCGTATATATTCTGGATCAGCTCGGTATAGCAAGATGATATTCCTATCCTCAGTAATGAGGTGGTTGCAGCTAGACTTCTAAGCAGGTCAAATACCTTCTTATAGTCAATAAATGCCATATATAGATGAATTGCATATTGGTTGGATCTTGATATCACTTCGCGGATGGCGGAAATGTGATCCATCGTACTGCAACACTTCCCGAAGTCTGCCGGTTTTATTCGCTGATATGAGTCCAGTTGTCTCAATAGAGCTGTTGGTTATCATTTTCTCTTGGTCACCATTTATTTTGCTATATAAGAAAAATAAAGAAATCTACTATATGAATACATGAATTGCATACATTTAGTTAATTTGCTCAATACCATCGCACTTGTAAATATTGACTAGGAATACTACAATCATTAATCGATTGGGCCAATACTTGATGAAAATCTAAATACATAATTTAAATAAAACTAAGTAGTGTCTTGATTTTCACTAAAATTAAGTCGAGCATTTCAATATTGCTTCGCAAACAGTTGAAGCCACTGTGTTGGCGAAACAATATTGTTATGTTCAACTAAATATTATAATGAAAATCAAAAACTACTTAATTCTATTTAAATTAAAATACTATGCAAAATTATTGGCGAAACAATATTCGACTAAATATTATAATGAAAAATAAATACTTTAGAATTATTCCGACTAATTTTTCACGATTTGATCGAAAGAATATTAAAGCAGAGCTGATTATGTGAAACAATAATGCGATTGTTCCATTTTTCTTCAAGGATTGTTAGACAGCGGCGCAACTGATGAGTTGCACCAAACAACTGTTGAAGACTAATTGTACTTTTTGTTTTTTTTTATTGCCTTACTGTTATTTTGTAAGTTTGCGAATATTCTTCTGAGGAATCTGATAAATATTCAGTCAGAAGTTAGAGCGAAACACTTTTACTGAGTATTCTGATAGTACTCCATGAAAAAAATTCGGGTCACATTATTCTCTTCTCTCCATAACACTTTTCGCTACTCACTCATCAAGTTATGCCACGAAGGGCAGACAAAACAGCGCACTTCATCAATAATATTGTGGGAAAGCTGCTCAAAGCTTGAATAACTCGTACTCATTAAAATCTTAATATCTGGGCCTAAAACGAGACAAACTTTGTACCAATAAAACTTCAGACATTTGCTTAACACCCTAGACGGCCTTGTTCATTCATTTCGAAGTTCCGCAGAGTTTCGGTCTTTTATTGCCCTTTTCGTATTCAAGAACGTGCTATAAAATTTGTCCACTACAAATTCAGTTCATAAAGCTTTAGTCTTCTTCAAAAAGGTAGTCTATATTTTTGAAAGGTGAAAGTGGTTTCAAACGACAATTTCTTAGATATACAGTTGGTACTGAAAATTTTCACCAGCAAGCAGACATCTTATACAGATTCTACTGATAAATTTATTGGTATTGATCGCCATTGTTTATTTATCTGATATATTTATTGTATTATCGAAATAATTATCGCTATTGAACTTTGCCATTAGAGAATGTTGCTACAACATTTCTACTGAAAGCGCCAAAACATTTTTCGGTTCAACTACCAGAAATGATTCATTCAAAATGTAGCCATCAAAATCACCAAAACATCAACGCTTTTGATGGATTCATATTCTGGATGTCAATTACTTAGCGTATTTTCAATTCGCAGATGTCCTAGTCATCTAGATGCTTTCAATCCGTTGATTCCAGTATCTTTCTGTTTTGAAAACTGAACCAATAATAATTTATGCAAGTCCTCTGCATATTGTTTTCATATCAGGTACTTTGCTGCAGATTATTGAGCTGACATGCCAGGTTTCTTTCGTTATCATTAGATATTATTTCGATATCATTAGTTAATAAGATTACAGGACAACTGTGTTCTCTTAATGTTGTCTCTTTCACGGGGAAAAGATCTAATTGAGTGTGATATAGCTTCGGTGATCAGGTTCTTTCTCGTTCTGATAGTGTGAGAGGTCTTGGTATAGTCTTCAATCAGGAACTTTCCTTCATTCCACACATCATGTGACTTATTTCATATACCTCGAAAATATATGAATTCGTTATACGCAATGGCAAATATTTAAATAATTTTCAACATTCATAGTACTTTTAATGCCCCATTCCGTAACAAGTTGGAATAAGGCAGCATGATCTGGCATATACTTGCCATCAACTCCATCTTGAGGCCACTCAGAGAATGTTCTGAAATACTGAGTTTGGATGGAGGATAAAGTTTATCCCCAGAGAAGAGCCAATGATGACTTAGACATGGAGATATTGACATTGAGTCGACCTAGTTCAATCTCATTGCAGGCAGAAGAGAAAACTTATCACTCAAATTTTTGTACAAATTAGTGCACAACAGTATTGATCGTCTTCTTCTGTTGTCTCCTTTGAAAATTCGTGTTTCTAGGCAAAATTATCGTTCTAAAGAATTGTTCCACCTAGAGACTTCGAGACAATTTGCTAATACAATCCCCCATTTGATTTATGGGATCACATTCAATAGAGTTGCTATTAATGGGGACGACCGTATTTTGAACGACCAGTTGGCGCCACTAGCGCCTGAGGTCAAGGAGTGAAGCTGTCAATATTAATATAGTTATTCATTTTGGAATTGCTACGAGTGTGTGCTCCTATTTTACTATAAAAGTATAATTAACTGAAATATCGATAATGCCCCAGTGTTGTACAGTCCCTTTTTGTTCGGAAGGAAGGGGGGACATACATTTCTGAAAGACAAAACTCTTTTAAAACAGTGGTTGGTTGCGATTCGTAGAGACAATTATACAAATGAAATTCACCATTGACAGTTTCTATATGCTTATAATTCTGTGCACTGATGAATTCATCTTTTATTGAGAAAGGACATTTCACCTCTAAAATAGTCTGATCTCCAATTAATCTATCTGGTGAGGCACCATTATGAGGATATTTTGTAGAAACAAAGCATTGACATTCATTGATCCGTATCTTTTATCTTCCATTTTAAATGATTATTCAAAAAATTATCACTGAAAACACTGATAAATTTACGTTTAAAGCTAGCAATGTGAACATTCACAGTAGTAATATCTGATTGTTTTCATCTATTAGACCTCAGACTATACCAGCGCCTCTAGCGGTCAGATCATTCGCGGTAGTCCCCATTGTGACATTCAGTTTTATTATCTGGAGTTATGTGAACAAGGGAAATATACTAAAATGGATTGATTAGAATGAGTTCTTTGTGATATTTCTTTAGATTGTATTATTTAGTTATTAGTCACTTTTTTTTTCAAGATTATATTGAGCCCGGTTATATAGTTGTTAAATAACATTATGTTATCATTTTCTGTAAATCGGTGCAATATCTGTTGAGATTAAAGAACTTATTATTATTATCGTTATCATAATGATCTTTCTGCTTTTTTGTGTTAAGTGAAACCTTGGTTCAAATAAGTTCAATATTCATATTCATGTTTATTCCCATCTGGCTTATATTTTAAAGCCCTTTTCATATGATGGTATCAAAGAAAGATGATAATGCAAACTGGTATGGATTGAAAGTAGATATAGCCTGGATGATTTGTACAGGTTTTATTGACAACTTCAGGTATTCCACTGCCATTTAGACCTGGTCATGGAGTCTCAAGAAAAAAAAAATTATTGCAATTCATGTTCGACTGATTTTTGTGCCGAAAGGATATCATTTGGACGTACTCAGTGTTCATGAAGTAGTTTCATGATGCACTCTTCTATTCGTTTACTCAGTGTTGAATACATTATCCGCAAAAACTTTACGAAAAGTAATTTCATATGTTTTGTCTACAGTTAACTAAACATCCTTCCAATGCAGTTCGTCATTACTTTCGTACAGACATAAACCTTAATGTTTCAGTCTTGATTGATAAATTGCACCACAGACTACACTTCAAACTCAGTGTGTTATTTCATCTCTAATGCAGTCAATTCCAGCAGAAGCATCCTTAAAAGCAGCAAGATCATTAAGATTATACGAAATATCTTGTTGTGCGGCAAGTAATTTATGAATAATTGATGATAAAATGTTCAAGTGAAATTGTGCCGGATATTCTCTAAGGCTGAAGTAGTTAATCCTGAAGGAATAATCAATTTCCCTGTTTCGAGGATCCTGGAAGGAATTTCATGAATTAATCATTCTACCTGTGATCGAATAACGGGTTAAATTATTCCAAACTATTTCACCCGGAAATTGATTTCAGTATCTATCTATTACTTCTGAAAGTTTGATGAGCAAACATGTTGCTTCTTCGAAGTTCCTAATGGAGTGGTTCAGGAAATTGAACGGTCACCTAATCGTTGATCTAGAGACCTGTTAAATGCTTCATTAATACACGATAGGAGCTTAGGTGTATTCCGCCGATAATTAAGTAAATAAGCGAATGAACTATTTCACGAGAATTTGTTGAAATAAGTATCAAAATTGACTTACATGTACCAACAATAATATCCCATGATTTTCACTGAAAATTATTGGGACTTTTATCAATGCAATAACTCCCACAACAATGGTAGTTGGAACTTTTGTCTGCGATATACTTATATATTATATAGACTTGTATAACACTAGACCAATATGCCCATATATAATGGACGAAACTCTGATACAAAAAGGTGAAGTAACGAAAAATATTTTTGCTAAGGAAGCCGCCCCGCGTCGTTGATGAAAGACTGCTTCGACTGGATATGCAAAATGAGTGATGACTCATAACTGACAGTCGTGAAATAGTGAGAGCGGTAGTCTTTTCTCCTTCGAATTATACCTAAATATTCGAAACAAAGAAGACTTGTTTATGCCAATTATAAGATTGTCATAAGATATAATAAGATAAGAATAAGATTGTTCATTTGGTTACGGTAATAGAAATTTTCGATTATGTTATAATTGAAACACATCACTCAAATTATTGACGCTAGATATTTGGGTGATTCGAAGCTAGCTGAGTCAGCTAGCCATAATATCATTTAGAAAGATAATAACTGATGAACGAAAATACGAAAATGAGAATTATTTTTTGCTAATAATACATCAAACGTATTATCAGAATTTATCTGGTTGTTTCTTAAAAAGGAAATTTTCTACAATCCATTCACCTTCCATTCAAATACTGTTTTTCACATTTTGGATTCATTCAGTACATATAGTATGGACAAAATCGTTCTGGTGTAAATTTCATTCTGATTTGCCATATGAGACATTACATTTCTTTGACTCTGAATAGTTGTTCATGGTTTTTATTCATAGCAAAAAAGAGGAGGATATTGGTCTATTTACTTCACAATATGAAGAAACAACCTCATCTTTCTGTACTGTAGAAATCTACTTTTTTCGGCAAGAAAAACTCAGCTCGTTTTTTCCAATATAAAAGTTAATATCTTTTTTGTTGAATTATTCCATAATTTATAAGGTTGAGAGTATTCTGTTTAAAGTTTTCTAATTCATCAGGAAAAACAACCGATTTGATTATTACTATCTCCATAACCATAAAAAATAGGAACAAAGTTTTACTGCGACTGCCATTTACGAAATTGGAAATGTGTTTTAGTGATGCTGTAATTTTACGTTACCTACCATAATACATGCAATTTTTCTGCATGTCTTCTTTCTCATCCCACTTTCGGTTTGCGAATTAATGCTTGACTTTGAATAAGTCTTTTATATGTCCCTATAAAAGCAAAAAAGGTCAACCAAATACTTTCCTAAGATGCAGACCGAAACGCTGTAGGAATTACTCAAATTGAATAATCAACCTAAGTATGAATAAATATTTCATTTTTGATTAGCGCCACCAACAACCCACTTTATGAAAGTATTAAGCTTTCTTAGTTCAGAAACAATAAATTGCAATGAACACACTCAGTCCAAGTTTCACTAAACATATTGAAAACTAAAAATATGTTTCGGGTGGTTTACCCATTATCAAGAGTATATAATGTTTGTCTTTCTGAGTTTATTTTTTGAATCAGTTATCTCGTGTTTGCCTTCGTTAGTTTTTTTTGTGTGGTCATTCAATAAGATATAAAAAAAAGGAACACATCATGTCCAGAACACTTTAATTGTCTTTTGAATCTTTCAGCGAGTCATCCAAAGACAATTAAATAACTTTTGTTGTTAACTGAACTCGTTTCAACATTCCAACAATCAGGAATATTTATTGTACTGGAGTATTGACGAATTCAATCTTTAAAATTGACAATAAAATATGACTGTTCAAAAATATTATTCAAAAATAAATAATCATTGCGAGCCAAATAAGTTTTTCGCCTTTCCTCTGGGCTTTTCCTAGGTGACGGCACTTTTTTTGACAAATAATGCGGTAAATTTGGAAAAAAAGCAAGAACCGCGTGAGGGACTAAGCTTATTTTTTTAAGTATGCTCACAATCCCACCAGGTGAAACGAATTTCTCTTCTCTGATGATCAGTTTCGGAAAAATGCAAGGCAATAACAACTGAATATTTTTTTGGAGCCGAATTATCTCGTGGTATAGATTTCCTCCATTTACTCTCCAAAAATTCAATTTTGCGGAAACTAAGCGTCGATAATATTTGCCCACCCGTCTTCAAGGCGCTGTTATAATTTGATTTAGAACCAGGAATGCAACAAGTTTTCGACATTTTAGGAGAATATACTCAATAGAAACTTACCAATTAAATTTTAAGCTTGAAACTTAATGAATCACCTACGGAACACCTATCATCTACACTATATTTCACAAAAATATTACTTGTAAGTAATCCTCACCCAAAGCACAACATAAATTTGATTTCGATTCGATTAAATCGGTACACACAAAACACTTCGTTTTTATAATTGGATTATGTGATCTACAAACTATCATCACTAGCACAAATATTCAACTTCAAATTACAAAAGTCTTAAAAAACATAAAATTGATTTCGTTTTACTGAAAACGGTAAGCACACTAAACACTTTGTTACTTATAGTTTGATATTGGGATTTCAACAAGTCAATAACAATAACCATTTATTACACTCTACATAATTGAAAAATATAGAATTTCTACTAAAAGCTCAAATTATTCAACCTCAAACTGCGAAAAGTCAAATTGAGAAGCGTCCAATTTGCATCAGTTAACAAGATAAACTAACAGCGGGTTTGTTGAATTCCATAGACAACTAGCGCCACAGTGCTATATACTCATTTCATGGCCTGTTTGAAGTAGGCCGTGTCACTGCCAGACGTCAAAAGATTCTGAAAAATATTGGGTGATTGGGTAGCAGTGTTTTTTAAATCGACTAGAACACTCAATTAACATCATATATTCAAAATTCTTATTGAAATTGATAACTTGGCCTTTTCCATTTACATTGTTAATGATGTCCATTGCTACGTATCAAATGATTCATTCGGAAAATACAATTTTGCGTCATGTTTTCGAGCATTTCTGCCTATATCCCATGAATTACGAGTGTTATGTTATCCTGTAAGGTTTCAATCATGTTCGGTTTGTCCACGTACACTAACGACTTTACATAACCCAACAAGAAATAATTCAAAGGCGTCAAATCGCATGATCTTGACGGCCAATTCACAGGACCATTTCGAGAGATACGCTGCACTCAAAATTCATCCTTCAACATGTTCATTGTTTTTCGAGCTGTGTAGCATGTGGCACTGTCTTGATGAAACCACAAATGTCAAACAAGTTCAACTCGGCCAACTGGAGCAAAAAAAAGTTGCGTATCATGGCTCGATATCGTTCGCCGATGACGGTAACGTTTCTTCCACTGTTGTCTTTGAGGAAAATTGGATCGATGATGCCACCAGCCCATACACCACACCAAACTGTCGGTTTTTCAGGATGCATCGGTAATTCTTGTATGGCATGTGGCTGTTCATCACTCCAGATGCATCAGTTTTGTTTATTCACATATTCGTTAAGCCAGAAATGAGCCTCATCGCTGAACACAATTTTTCGATAAAACAGCGGATTTTCATGGAATAGTTCTAAGGCCCATTCACCAAAAATTAGACGTTGTGGTAGGTCATTCAGCTTCAAGTCTTGCAGAAGTTGAATTTTATAGGCTTTCAAACCCAAATCAACACGTAAAATTTTCCATGTCGTTAAGTAACACGCACATGCCCAATTGCTGAGAACGGCGACGAATTGACATTTCACGATCCCCATTAACAATGTACGCTACGGCTGCAATACTCTCTTCAGTACGCACTGTACGCATCGAGACAATGGTTTAATGTCCAACAAAGTAAACTTGGTTCGAAGTTTGGTGATAACAGCACGAACTGTTGATTCACCAGGTCGATTATGACGACCATAATGTGGTCGTAACAAACGATACACATTTTTCACAGAGCACGAATTTTGATAGTAAATTTCAACAATTTACAATCGTTGCTCGTTTGTAAGTCTTTCCAGGATCAAATGGCAGAGTACACTGAAACGTTCTCAGTGCAACAGAGGACTTTTCGATGCCACTACCAACCAGTGCAGCCAACCTGAAAAACTTAACTCTCAAAAAATCACCCGTTATAAGAGACAAAATGGAGCCTTTCAGACAAAACTTCACAGCACGGAGTCGTATGCTAATTTAGTTAGATTCAATTGAGTGAATGAATTATCCATGGAAACTTATTATGATGCAACGATAATTCATCGAGTTGTTTTGCTGCTTTTGTGAAAATATTGATGGTATTCAAATTCTCAGTTCAAAATTTTTTCATGATTTTCGGATTTTCATTATTCATGTATGGTGTTTGTGACGTACCACATACATTTTTTCTAACTCGTGAGCGGTACTAACGAGCTGCTCTTCGAAAGGAACATTACGCTTACATCTATAATTATTGAAAACCACCTCAACGTACGTACATTCTACTCGTATACGCTTGCACATAAAACTTGTACCGTATTCGTTGATCTCGTCTCCGTTCCTAATTGCCGAAACGGAAACTTTTATGGAGTTCGAGAACAGAATTTACCCCTCTTGTCAACTTTGCGGCTGTGCTCTTCGAAGCTTAATCCAACTTTTTATTTACCCGAAATGAGATACGAGATGATTTAATTAATTTATTATGTAGGTATCAGTTCATTACTCTAGCGATGAGTCAGTCGAGTTTTAAGTTAAGCGATTGGAGCCCAGATTAAGCTTCGTAAAATTAAACGACGAAAAACTTTCTTAATGTTCTCCTTTAAGTTATAACCACAATTTGTTGATGGTTTTGTCAACTCTTGTAGCGATTACAACTTTGCCTCTTAAAATGAGAGTTTTCGTAGATTCTACTATTTTGATGTCATCCGATACGAAACAGCCGCGGCTCTGAAGACAAAGAGGCTGTTTCATCCTTTGTAACATCTGGAAGAAAGAATCAGAAACTCCATATAGGGTAAGCCAACTGACAAAAGGTAGTAATCGATTATAAAGATAATGTTCCACTTACTGGCTCTTTTGAATAGTTCTTGTGATGAATTACATTTATTATGTATTTATAATTGATATCTATCAATATAATAATAATAGTATGTATTTATTCAGGAATAGCTATTACAAAATTCATATGTACATTTACATTCAACACTTATTGATGGAACAATAAATTGATTGAAATTATTTGTTTTAAAATAACTTAGATAACACTTTGAAGCAATTTGTAACATAATTTATACTGAATTCGATTTTTAGGCTGTTTAAGAAGTAAATTGACATGCTGATTCCAAAGCTTCAATCAGATTTTTTTCTATCACGTCAAGTTGTTTTTCTACAGTTGTTGCACATACCAATGTTTTTGGTATACCAATGATTTGGCGAGTACGCGAAGACCGAATCCAATGATTGTTACTTTTATATAGTAAAAACTACAGGATATAAAAAAACAAGTATAAAATAGATTATCCTAGTTAACCGTCAGATATACGCCCTGTTTCGCATTCAGTTGAAATTCCAGTTCGAGTTTTTCAAGAATTAACAACTTGAGAAATACAAGAAGATGAGTTGACCCCAGTGACAAAGATTTCAGAGTTGAAGATCATTCTGTTCGTAAAGGATTTAATCAGCATGAGTTTAATGACTTGGTACGAAATTTGGGACTATACAAAAACGCGTCAGAACTTTTACCATCAAGACTGCACGAAAAAAACTTCTAAAAAGAAGGAGTTAAATTCACCTACTTTCGTTCGAGAGAATGTGCATTTCTGCAGTTCTTTCGTAGTGCTGGTAGATTTGTGTATTGCAATAACGTCGCTGGCTTAATGGAAGAATTTGGAATTTCAGACTATAACGCAAGTGAATGGCGATTGTTTATAGATAGCTCAAAACGTAGCTTGTAGTATGTTTGAAGGCTTGGTTGGCATTCAAAAGTATTGTCAAGAACTTTTTTGGAAACAAACGGGCCCAGAATTACGTCGAAATTGTTCAACAACTCTTAGAAATCTTCAACAAGCTTGGCTGTAGCATGAGTATCAAGCTGCATTTCTTACATAGCCATCTTGCTAACTTTCCAGAAAATCTTGGCGCTGTCAGTGATGAACAGGGTGAGCGATTCCAACAAGATTTGAAGGTTATGGAGGCAAGGTATCAAAGTAGATTAGATGTCAGTATGATGGTTGGCTGATGCTGGAGCATCAAGCGAGAATAACCCCAGATTGAACACTGTAGGAAAAGTTATAAGCGAAAATGTTTACCCTAATATCTTTTTTATTCTTTGTATAAACCATATTAACTTTGAATATTATAATAACCTATGTATGAATGAAATATTCCAATATGTTTGGTTAGTATCCACTTTATTTTCCTCTGTACATTTGCCCATTTTGTATGACTTTCAGGGTAAATAGAGGGTATCCTGCAGTTTGAAAATTTGACGCGATAGAGTAAAATTGATAATATATTTTAATTGAGAAACCGAAATTTAGTCAAAACAAGTCACAGATCTAAGACAACAAAATTGCTGTTAATGGATGTATAAAATCAAAAAAGTTTTTTATTTCCAATGAAGTTGGTATTTAGTATTTATTTCAGTTACATGAAAATTAAACATCTAAATTACATGTTTTTTAAAAGAGAATATTTCCTTTTTTCAGGTATGGTACATCATTATTCAATATATCGAATAGGAATTGGTAAGTTATGCAATATCTTTCGATGTTTTTTACGTACAACACATTGATGATACGAATTTTACCAAGACTGACTTGACGTTCCTGAACAGCAATTGCCTTGTAATTTCTTACGAAGTAGTCAATAAGCTGCTCACAGCTGATGATGTTGGGGTACACAGTAATTAATTTCAGCATGAAAATGAATGAAGGCGCTCAAAAACATATTATTCCATCAATTCAACCCAACTGCTCAAAAAATTGGCCACCAATCTCACCTTACATATAAGTCAGTGTTTATTTTATGAACATCTTCGTGTCATCAAGTTTCGAACCCGGATGATTGGTGTGATACTGCTATACTGGAGGCTGTACCTTATGGAGAAAACTTTTCATTATCTTTCATTATGAAATTCATAATTTTCGAATGTTGTAGAAGCTAATGGAGAGCATACAAAACATAAATATCTAGGACTACAGGATTCAAATTTGCATTTTGTTTCTGCCTGATAGTTAAGAAAGAAGAATACTGTTTTAGGCATTAAAAAACCCGACGATTCTAGATTTATTTTAGAATCTACAAAAAAAAACAATGAACACAAAAAATTCGAAGAAGTAACGGTAGTAGAATTTTTTTCCCGCATATTTTAATTTACAATTTTCTATACCGAGTAAATAAAGCCTGAATAAAAGTCAAAACTGTTGACTCTATGAATCGAACACTTGGCTTAATGTTTGACAAATATATCGTACAATTACATAATATTACAACGTTGAGTCGACATGTTTCTACTGGTCAGCTCATTGTCAAGACTACAAAAAACAGAATATAGCAAATTTACATTTACAAGAAAAAGAGAACGGGTATAGTTGAAATTCTTTTTGTTTGTTGACAATCGGTTCTTCGTTTTTCCAGGAGGTGATCTTCATGTCTTTTATGAGGTCGAAACGTACGTCTTCCTTTATAACTTGGGTGCATTTAGTCTTTTATCAAAATCTATGAAATAGAATTTGATTTTTTCGCAATTCTAACTTAAAGATGTGAATTTGCTATGTTCTGTTTTTGTGAGCACTCTTAATAACGAGCTGACCGCTCGAAACATGTCGACTCAACGTTATAATTTTATTGTAGTTATAATTAGGTATACAATATAATTATTAAATCAAATTGACCTCATGGCTTAATGTTTCACGATTATATTTAACAATATGAATTTGTCAACAAGTTTCGAGCGTGAGCTCATTTTCAAGACTAAAATACAGTAAGGAATGAACAACAAATTAATATCTATACAATGGATATAAGGAGGGAGGATAATTAAAAATCTAAGTGTTCATTTACGATGTCTTCTTTTTTATTTCAAGAACTTCATATTTCAATTCCCTCTAAAAGATCTAGACGTTTCTCTTTATTACCTGCCTGTAAGCACGTGGTTTTCTCAAAGTCTATAAAGTGGTTAGTGTTAATACAACCTTCTGAGAATCCAGTTTCATTATAATCGTACAAAATCGACCTTTTATGCTCGTCAACCCGAGTTTTTATTTTTCTACCTGTTTGGCCGATATAAAACGCTAGACATTCATTACAAAAAATTTTATAAATCCCGCTTTTGTCTTCAACATTTATCTTTTCTTTATTATTCACTAAAAGTGACTCAATATTTCTTTTGTCAGTACAAATTGTTTTTATCTCTTTTTCCTTTAATCTTTCAAAACTCAGCGAAAAACTTTGCGAATATTTGAACTTCAATATATAATATACATATACTATGTCAGATTCGTTGCAGTACAATTCTTTAATAGCGTGACCATTCATTAAGAAATATTTCTTATACACCCAGTTATTCAACTGGTTCAATTCTCACGCCTTAGGCATTAACGAAATTATACCATAAACCATTGAATTTTTGATTATTCCTCACCGGTAGTATAAACACGACGAGCTAAAATTACCTTAATAACCAAGTGGCCTCAATTTCGTTCAGGTGGAAAATCTACAGAGCGAAAGACGATTCCGTGACGCACCCCCATTAGTGGGTTTGATTTAAAGTAATTTCTATCAGTGTTATTTCCGGACTCAATTTCGTAATTTAATAATATGACTACTGCACCCCACTGTCATTCTGAAGTTTATAATTGGTGGTGTTTAAAGATATATATTCAGAAGTTGTTCGAGTTTTGATAAGTGATTATTGATAAGTGCAACTTGAAATGGTGTTAATTTTCTTATTCTGATTTCTTCAACAGTTTCGAATTATTCATCCGATTTTACGGTTAATTTGAATTCGACGAAATTCAAGAGAATGAAAGCGTGAAAAATTCAGTTGGTGTTTTTAGACGTAGTTTTATGTTGTGTGGAACATTCGAAACATAAATTACAAGGAGGTTTAGCTTATAATTTGGTGAAACATTATGTTAATAGTATTAAGGTAAAATAAAACAATTGGCTTGAGTTCCAATGAGTATGTTAAGAACTCTACATCTTTCGGGTGATCAGCCCATTATCAAGAGTATTCAACAATATTAACTGAAATCAATATTGACAACAATCTGTGAATACTTTTGAAACTCTTGATGATGAGCTAATCACCCGAAAGACATGTAGAGCTGTTAATAAGTCCAGAAAAACTTGGGCTAAGTGTTTCAATTTCAATATACTATCATTAGA
Organism: Henosepilachna vigintioctopunctata; assembly: GCA_030704895.1. Lineage (NCBI taxonomy): Eukaryota > Metazoa > Arthropoda > Insecta > Coleoptera > Coccinellidae > Henosepilachna > Henosepilachna vigintioctopunctata. The sequence continues at coordinate 1,359,930 of JARQZJ010000097.1, forward strand.
AACTTAAATGTTTTCCGGATTATCAAGGTATTCGAATATGGAGTGGATCAAATTTGATGCCAGAAATATATTTTAGTTCAAACTAGAAATATTTCACTCGAGAAACGTATTCGATTCTATCCTCAAATCAGCTGGCAAATAAATTCACAGTAATTTAAATTTTTCAATGTCGTTTCTGATTTCTCATAGAGATTCTTGATTGTCTGCTCCTAAATTCAGCAAATAAATAATCTCAGAATTGCTGTTATTGCTTTAGAAATGATTCTGCTTTCGTAGAAGTGTTAATATCATTTTTTGAATCAATTGGTTTTCATTCGTTCTGTTTTTTTTTCAGTTTCTCAATTATAACTAGTAAGTAAAAAATGGGTAGCAGCATATCTCCATGTGGAAGACCATACAAAGTAATAAAGGCTTCAGAATGATGATGATTCGTTACTGATTTCTTTCGACGCACAATTTTTGGGTATATTTGATACAATTTATGAATACAAATTTCAATCATACTTATAGCGAAACAAACTCAATTTCTTTATGCGCATCACAGTAAATTCAGAACTATCATGCCTAAAATTGAAAATTGAATTTAAAACAAAGTTTTGGTGAATTTGGATAAAATAACAGCGTTACGAACATGTTACATGATATACATGTCTTTAAAGAAAAACTCATTGTTTTCTTCAATTTAAAAAAATGTTGTGCCAACTTTCATGGTTATTATATTGAAGAACATTGAAATTTTACCATCTCGTGTTTGATGGATTTTGATGATTAATTGGCAGGTTGGTAATTGAGATGCTGTACTAACTGCAAGGACCAACAGTAAGTTTCTTGCTCTCTGAATTGTCAAAAGGAGTCAGAAGTGTGTTTGAAAAAGTTGATAGGGCACTGGCTGTGCTGAAAAAGTATTTTGTGTGCCACGTGGTAGAGCACCACGGTTGTAGTACTAACAATATGCTATATTACAAGAAATATATTTTGGAGATAGGATAAAGTCTATCCACAGAGAGGAGTCAATCATGACGAATTATTTACTATATTTAGTTCAATCGCATTGCAGGGCAGGAGAGAAATTTTATCACTCAAATTTTTCAATACTTTACTGCACAGCAGTATTGATTGTTCTCCTCTCTTGTCCACTTTGAAATTTTGTGGTCCCTGGTAAAATTCCCGTATTCCAGTACCACAGAATTATAAACCATCTGGAGACTCCAAGGACCAACTCGCTAATTCAATCCCCCATTTGGTTTCTGGAGTCTACATTCAATAGAGTTGCTAAGAAATGTGACATTCACTTTGACTCAATATCCGTTATTATTAGAAGTTATGTGAACAAGTTGAATTGATTGAAATGAATATTTTTTCAATGGTGTTCTTTGCAAAACAGTATTGGAGTTGATTTTGGCGTACCTCAGGGTACGGTCTTAGGTCCACTGCTATTATCCTTATACATTGATGATATTGTTTTGCATGTGAAAAAATGATGTAAACGATTGTTCGCAGATGATACAATGATTCATGTTAGTGGTAAAAATATCTAAACTATGACAGAATGGATCAATAGAGACTTGGCAGCGATAAATGAATGACTAAGCGATAACAGTTTATCGCTGAATATAACAAAGTCTAAATTAGTACTTTTTGGTACAAGTGAAATTCTAAAGGTAATAAGTAACGGAAATATAAGTATTAAAATTGAAAACTAGAACATTGAAAGGGTAAAATTTGTCAAATACTTAGACGTTATGTTAGATGAGAAATTGAGATTCAGTGATCATATTGACTTCATAACGTCTAAAATCTCAAAGAAAATCAACTTTCCCAAAATAATTGGAAAAACTTTGACGACATATATGAAGTGATTGCTCAGAAATAATGCCACACTTCGAAAATTGTTCCACTCTGTTATTGAGATTGAGTAAAGGAAAAACTCAACAGTCACAAAAGTTACAGAATAGAGCTATGCGAACAATTTTGAAATGTAATAGATATACTCCAATACAAAGCATGCTAAACTGTTCAGAACTCATGTCAGTCAAACAGAGAATACGTTTTGCTACATATATATTTATATTCAAAGTTAAACACAAATTGTTCTCATATAGAATAATAAAAAAATGTAACATGCGTCAGTGATGTGCACAGTTATAATACAAGAAATGCGGGCAATTTTTACATGCAAGTTTGTAAGCTTTCCAAACATAGGAATATTATATTTTATGAAGGATTCAACGCATTCAATAAATTGCCTGCCTCCACAAAAACAATTAGTGACCTTAAATTATTCAAGCGTAAATTAGCTAAGTTCGTTTTAAACATATAATTGTAAATGATATATTTTGAACCTAAATGTATATATGATTTTGTAATAGCTATTGCTAAAATGAATGAATATTATTATCATTATAATTATTATTAATTGAATTATACTCGTTCTTCGTAATGTTTCATTCATTGTTATTATTTAGTTATCATTTTCTTTTTCATCGATTATAAACATAAATTCAAACACTTGAACTTATGATTTATACTTTATTGACTACATAGCATGACGCGTTTCGTTGTTACAAACGACTTCTTCAGAGGCTTTCAGAATAAAGCATTTTTCTGTAAGCATCTGAAGAAATCGTTTGTAACGACGAAGCGTGTCATGCGATGTAGTCAATAAAGTGTAAATCATAAGTTTGTGTTTAATTTAAGTTTATATTCAATCATTATTAATTTACATCAAGTAAACGTCAACAATATGAAATAAAAAATAAATAAATAAATGAATAGTTGCTTTTTCGGTTTTCTTTAGAACAGATTGATCACTTTGTTTCATTTCTTTTCATTTTCTTTTATGTTGATATTTTTTTTGATTGGGTATTGTTCCTGTTGAGAATCTTTATTCCTAAACTTATTATTATCATTTTCCTTATATAATGGTGTAGAAAGTTCGCTGAGTTTGCTGGTTTCATCAAGAAATCGAATCTAAATGTTGAGTGTTGAGTGAAGAAACACTGTTTCAACAACGGTAGTCAACCTCACCCCACTTGTAGATTCTTACGATCTCAAGTGAACATGATTTTGAAACATTAATGTGAAAATAGTTCCCGAGAGTGAGGTTTGAAAGCTTTCGTGAATGTGAGGCAACACGTGAAGTCGAAATTCATTATTCAAGTCTAAGAATCTTCCCCTCTAACATAGTTTACTACTTAGGTCATATCAGATTGCATCGATAGTAAAATACTTAGGTGAACATTACTCGTGTTGGAACTGCGTGGCTTCGTTGCTATTTTCATTCATTATTAACAATGCTCTACGCTGAAATTGATGAATTCACAATATTTAATGAGATGATTTCCAAGGTTTTTACTGTGAGTACAACAGCGATTGTGTAGTTTCTAAGGAGGAAATATAATATTTGTTTCAGTAGATTTCTTTTCGTTTGAAAACAACTAATAAAAACCTTGACAAACATTATATGTCAGCAGAATACATAGTATTATGTTTATTATCACTGCTCAACAAAAGAAAGTTGATGAGATTGAATTCTCGCTTAACTCTTGGTGAAACATAATTGAATATTAAAATAAATTAAACTCTTGGCTTAATGTTTCACGATTTATTTAACAATATGTATAGTCAACATGTTTCGAGCGTTAGCTCATTTTCAAGACTCTTGAAAATGACTGAGTCTTGAAAATGAGCTAACGCTCGAAACATGTTGACTATACATATTGTTAAATAAATCGTGAAACATTAAGCCAAGAGTTTAATTTATTTTAATAAAAAGAAAGTTGATTGTTTCCTTTACTTCATGGGTCAATTCTTACTAATATTGGGTTAGGTAAAGCGAATATGACAATGAAATATATTGGCCTTACATTCTACGATATGTAAATAATTATTGTTTCTATGAAAGAGGTAAATATGAATAATGTCTACAACATATGAATAATGACATATGCTAACAAAATTTAAAGTGTGATTGCACTATCAGTAATGATATTTAAATTCAAAATTTTTACAGAAAAACTTGTCAGGTGTTTAGATTTACGAAAAATCAACTTCCTAGATGCTTACAGAATAATTATTATCCTGTAAGCATCTGAAGAAGTCGTTTGTAACGACGAAACGCGTCATGCTATGTAGTCAATAAAGTGTAAATCATAAGTTCAAGTGTTTGAATTTAAGTTTATATTCAAAATTTTTTATTTTTCAGTTTGTTTATTTGTTTACCACGAATGTCCTTCACCATGTGAAATCGTCCAAAAGTTCGAAATTTTTTGAGGTACATACTTCTTTTCTTCGCTTCTATTCACATATAACCCTATATTATTGGGAATATAAACTGAACCAATATTTTTGTCGAACCAATATTTTTGTGCGAGGGCTGAATTGATCATACACAAAACTGAATTCAGCCTTTAGATTTTGTTAGTATTCTTCTTAGTTGTAATTATTGTATCAGTTAAACGAATAAAGGAAATGTTTCTCAATAAATGTTATTATTACATTATATTTCATAGAACGAAAAGAACATACTCAACAATTTGTTGTATAGATTCGCTGTTGATCATAGCCCCCTTCTCGTTATCGTTGAAATCAATTTCGACATGATAACATATTTGACATTCTGCAAATTCGCCCATGAATCGAAATCTATTACCGCACGCGAATAAAACGAAAAGAAGAGAATTGACATGTGGGGAGTACAAAATAAATATTTGCACATTCTGAGAGAAGGCGGGGAATCCAATTGTTTTTGTTTGCTCACTCTGTTAAAACAAGAAATGAAAACGTTACGGATGGAATGTAATAGGCAAACTTTAATCTCTTTTTCATTGGTTCCGTTCATATTTTATGATGGCCCTGGGTGAACAATAGAAGAGCAAACTATACTTTTCAATGTCATTGAAATATTTCTGAATTTTTAAGTCACACCAGTTACGATTCTGATCTTTGTTGATTTTCAATGGGGGCATTCATGAAAGATTTGATTTCTGTATAAATATGGTATCCACCTGATAAATTTTTTATTTCACTCAAGATGAAGAAGAATGGTCTAATATACACTTCCATTCATATTGGAAGTTTCTATTTCTATTCAGTGTAACTAATACACTGTAGTTTTGTCAAAGAATGTTTACAAACTGAACACAGCCATCGAATCAAATAACACAAATTTTTTTCTTACACAGAACTTTCGATGTATTCTTCTAAACATAGCAGGGCAATCGATTCAGATAAAAGCAGACAACTTAACAAAAAATGCTTGAGAATAGTGAATTATTAGAGCTATATTAACTAATAGATATATAAATATTTATTAATGTAACAATTACTTACATTTTCGAAAAAACAAGTGATTGAATATGCAGTACACAGGTTCTTTGAAATTCATCACATTTCCTCCCAAAAACGCTCCATTCTCTCTGAGTGCTCTTTCTCTTGTTCATCTGTCCATTCTACTCCATTTGAGTTGACGATTTGATTTTGCTCAAACTTCACATGTGCGATTTTATATCGAGATTCAGTGCGATCTTCGAGTTTTTTTATATTGATCTGTTGTAGATTTTTTGGACCTCTTTTAGCCTTTCTGTTCCGCATTTTAATTATATCGAGTAGTTTCTTCGGTATTCTGGACTGTTTCGTTCTGTAGACATGTGCATAGAACTTTGCTTGTCGTTTGCTGATTTCTTCCGTTATCGTATTTGTCTTTTGATACAGTTCATTCTGAGGTGTTTTCATCTGAATGCCGTTTCTATCGATTGGCCTGTAAATCTTTCTGAGAATTTTTCGTTCTTGTTTTTCTATTTCTCCACTTTTTGAATAACCGTCAATAACCATTGTTTCAGCTGCGTAGATTGCTTCTGGAAAAATCGTTGTATTATAATGCCTCAATTTGGCGCCTCCCGAAATGCACTTTTTGTTACAGTGAGCCCATGTTAGTATATATATATATATATATATATATATATATAAGAAAAGAAACACTAGAACATTCATTCGAAAAATTCAAATTAATCAAGAGAATGTTATAGTAGAGCTATAACATTTTTTATTTTTCGAATGAATGTTCTAGTGTTCCTTCTCTCAAATATTTTATTCAGTGCCATAAGCACAAAAATTTTAAAAAAATCAAAATATATATATATATATATATATATATATATATATATATATATATAAATATATATGTATATAAATATAATTGTTGTGGGTTATAGGCAAAATAAGAGGCCTCTATGAATAGATTTTATCCAATTTGTCTGCCTGGTCTATATTTCGACTGTGTCTTCAGTAGGACTCTGAAAGAGATGTTCACACAATTATACTGATAAAGATTATGATTGACAACTTACTGCTAACTAGGTATAAAAGGTATGGCCAAAAACCATCAAACAGGAATGTGTTTCTTAAAAATAAGTTGAATTAGATTATAGATGTAAAAAATATTCTTATATATGTATATATTTATATATATATATATATATATATATATATATATATATATATATATATATATATATATATATATATATATATATATATATATATATATATATATATATATATATATATATATATATATATATATAATATATATATATATATATATATATATATATATATATATATATATATATATATATATATATATATATATATATATATATATATATATATATATATATATATATATATATATATATATATATATATATACTGGTACATTGGTATAAAGGTAGACTACATCCTGTGAGATTAGGATATATTTTGCGGCAATAATTGCATTGTGAATCTTTTCCTTGAAGCTCCATGAGTCTAAATGTAAATATCCTTCTTGTGTGCCACTCTTGTTAAGATAATTTTGAGATGATTGGCAAGACTCTTAAACGGTGATTGAATGCAGGACGTCGTAGTGGTATTTCTGCTTTGTGTAATTTGGGTAGACCGTATATTCTGGGTGGTAAGGCATTTTGTGTTGTGAGTTTTTTCACAGTGTCAGGAGTTAATCAGTTCATTGTTTTTCTTCTGATAAATATTTGTGGGATCAGTTTTTATTTTTTCATATGTGTCACGGTCTGACAAGAGATTGTTCATTTTGCTTTCATATTCAGTGGCCATTATGATAAAAGTTTCATTAGATTTGTCAGATTGTAAAATCATCAAATCAGGGTTCATTTTCAGGAATTTCTTTGTTTTGACTATGTTTTTCGGTAAATTTATATTTTTATTTGTCATCTTATGCGTTTTTTCTTGAAATTCATCAAAATGTTACAACACGTAGCTTTTATCTCGTCTTTTACAGCGGGCGTCTTTTGAGTGTTCTCATTTATTCATATATATATATATATAAATATATATATATATATATATATATATATATATATATATATATATATATATATATATATATATATATATATATATATATATAGTACAGTAAATTTTCGTGTAAACCAACCACGTGCGGACATGAATAATGTATAGATATTTTTATAGTGAAAATTGAAAATGGAAATTACATTTCAATTCATTAAATGCAATGAGGATTAGTGCTAGTAGTCTTGAATATTGTTTTTTTTCTGAGATGAGGACACTCTGTTTTATTGTTGCCACTTGCAATGCAATAAATTGACAAAAATTAATACTTATAGAAATAAAAAGCAGATTACAGAATTCTCTTCTTCAAAAACGTAATTTATCAATCCAGATTTAATTTTCTCTTCGTCTAAAATTCGAGTTTAATTTCGTTTCATTTCTCTTCTCACTTATTCAGAAGATAACCCATCTGAACTATTGTTTTCGAAATAATTAAATGCCTAAATCAATACATCTTTGCTGTTGTTAATTCCCAATTAATGTCATAATTCCAAAGACGGCGGGCCCCATTTACGATAGAATAATGGAGTTTGTAGCGTTTTCAAAAGGGGCCGCTGAGGATTTACATTAGAACAGCCGCAAAATATAATCCCGTTAGGCATATCCGAGGGCTCCTTATTGAAACTTTACCTACAATTCGGCGGTTGATCTCCTAATTCCCTAGAATATCTCTTAGGGATTGTTATAGGCAGATCAAAAAGCGGACCTGTCTTCGCCGGATTAGGATGGAAATATCGTGTTTGAATTATGTTTATAATTAAGTCGTTCCTTTAATTATTATAGTGCTAGTTCGCTCGATTGAGTAGTGAATTATTATCTTATTGGGTGTCGACCTTAAAGCGAGCTTTATTTCGGTACTAAAATTCACCTTAATTAATATTGAAGATCAAAGTAATTGTTACGTTGAAGCGGTTCGATATTCAAGTTCAATTTACGAATTTCCACGTCTCGTCTGCAATCGGAATCCAGATATTTTATTTGGCAGACCCTCACTCCTGCTAGTACTCTGGAGGAACATTGTTGATTTGTTCGTCGGAAAAAAATATAAAACATAGTCGGGAAATTTATAACGGATGTTTTGTTTTATGTTCAGTTTTTTAGGTAGGCGGCACTGGTTAGTTATGGCATCCAAACGTCATCTGTCAAAAACGTTGCCATTACATCATGGAAAGACTAACAAACGAGCAACGATTGCAAATTGTAGAAATTCACTATCAAAACTTGTGCTCTGTATGTGTATCGTTTGTTACGACCATATTATGGTGGTCATAATCGACTTGATGAATCGACAATTCGTGCTGTTATCACCAAATTTTGCACCAAGTTTACTTTGTTGGTCATTGAACCATTGTCTCGTATGCGCACATTGCGTACTGAAGAAGAATATCGCAGTCGTAGCGTACAGTGTTAATGAAGATCGTGAAATGTCAATTCGTCGCCGTTCTCAGCAATTGTACATTTTTTACTAAACCACATGGAAATTTTACGTGTTGATTTGGGTTTGAAATCCTATGAAATTCAACTTCTGCAAAAATTGAAGCCGAATGACCTATCACAATGTCTAATTTTTGGTGAATGGGCCTTAGAACAGCTTATTGAAAATCCGCTGTTTTATCGAAAAATTTTGTGTTCAGCGATGAGGCTTATTTCTGGCTTAACGGATTTATAAATAAACAAAACTGTCTCATCTGGAGTGATGAACAGCCACATACCATACAATAATTACTGATGCATCCCAAAAAAACGATTGTTTGTTGTGGTTTATGGGCTGGTGGCATCATCGGTCCATTTTTCTTCAAATACGATCGTGAAAGAAACGTTATCGTCAACGGCGAACGATATCGAGCTATGATGCGCAATTTTTTTTTTGCCCCAGTTGGCCAAGTTGAACTTGGTTGACATGTGGTTTCATCAAAACGGTGCCACATGCCACACATCTCGTGAAACAATGGACATGTTGAAGGATGAATTTGGTGAGCAGCTTATCTCTCGAAATGGCCCTGTGAATTGGCCGCCAAGATCATGCGATTTTACTCCTCTGGTTTATTTCTTGTTGGATTATGTAAAGGCGTTAGTGTATGTGGATAAGCCGAACACGATTGATGTCTTACAGGATGAATTAACACTCGTAATTCGTGGGATATATGCCGAAATGCACGAAAAAATGACGCAAAATTCGACCTTCTGAACGGACCGTTTAATACGGAGCCGCGGGCAACATTTACATGAAGTTGAAATTTCAAAATTATGAAAATTTCGAATATTTCATGAAAATTGAGTGTTCTATTCAATTGAAAAAAAACCTACGCTTAAAAAATCAACCATTATACCTTACATTTGTCAGAATTACTTCAGTTCCGTGTATTCGGATGCTCCTGCTAATTGTGATATTGTTGGTGAGAATTGAGGTGAACTCTTGCTTCCATAGCGTGTATTAGAGAAGACACGATAAGAGGAGCTGCCAGAAAATTCAATATCAAGTTGACAGCTGTTCCTAATTTGATTCCAAACTTCATTGTTAAAGACTGTAGTGACTCTCTAATTATGCCGCTAAAGCATATATATGAACTCATTCTGAAGACCAGCATTTTTCCTACAAGATGGAAGGTAGCAAAAGTTATTCCGGTGCTCAGGGAAGGCGATTCATCACATATAGGTAATTACAGGCCTATTTCTATATTGTTGAACTTTTCTAAATTGTTCGAAATCATACTTCGCAATGGCATATATCTTATGATCAGAAAAAGTATTGCAATTGAACACTTTGGCTTTATGACTACAAGACCATACTCTAAAAATTTGGTTGTGTTCTCAGTTCATATGTAAGAACTTGAGGGGGAAGGGCAGGCAAACGTTATATATACGAATTTCCACAAGGCTTTCGATTAGATAAACCATTGAATACTTATCGTTAAACTTAGGAAACATTTTGGATTCGCGGCTAATTTATCACTCCTCAAAGAATCTGATTTGAGCAATCGCAGTCAATTCGGGATGGAGAGAGTTTCTAGTAACTTCAGGAGTGCTGCAGGAACCCAACCTTGGACCCCAACTGTTTGTCTTGTTTGTCAACGATTTCTTGGAGATAGTGAACTTCATGAAATTGGCTTATGCGATTGATGTTTATCAGAGCGTGTCATTTATAGATGATTGTTTTAGGCTGAAAAGTGACCTGAATGATAACAGCATGTGATATGGTGAGAATTGTTTACACTTGAATGTATTGAAATGTATTCTGATGAGTTTTACTACAAAGGGAAATGCGTTATCTTCTGATTATAACATCTGGTTTCTTGAATTTTCCCTTTCAATAAGTGTCCCTTTCATGACAACTTTCCATAAATTATACCACATGTCTCAAAGATCTGATGCTTGAAAGAAGTGCCTGTCTCAAGATTTGAAAAAAATAATTGTCGAAATTTCGGAAATTTTGAAGTGTAATAGATATACTCCAAAGCATGCTTAATTGTTCAGAACTAATGACAGAGAATAGTTTTTGCTACATATATATTTATATTTGAAGTTAAAAGCAAATTGTTCCCATATAGAGTAATAAAAAATGTAACATGTGTCAGTGATGTGCACAGTTATAATACAAAATTTGTGACAATTTCTACACGCAAGTTTGTAAGCTTTCTAGAAATAGAAAGTTTATTTCAAGAAGTATTCAACGCATTTGATAAATTTCCTAGCTCCATAAAAATAATTGGTGACCTAGGTATTCAAGCGTAAAATAGCTAAGTTCGTTTTAAACATATAATTGTAAATAATATATTTATATGAACCTTAATGTGTATATGATTTTGTAATAGCTTCTGCTGAATAAGTATCAATATTATTATTAATTGAATAAAGTTGAACACAAGGTTTAATGTTTCACGATTATATTTAACAATATCAATTCGTCAACATGTTTCGAGTGTGAGCTATTGTGGTTTAGTCTTGAAGATGAGCTCACGCTCGAAGCATGTTTACGAATTGATATTTTTAAATATAATAGTAAAACATTAAACCTTGTGTTTAATTTTATTTGATATTTAATTATGTCTCACAAAAGAGTTAAGCCAGAATTAAATCTCACTAATTATTATTATTATATAAAATATGTGGGACGAAATTGTTGTTAAACAGGACGCATTTGATTTGGAAATAAATATGTTGAGAACATGTATTCGTTTATTGCGATTGATATTTTATTATAAGTATACTTTTTCCTAGGGCAACCTTCAATCTTGGTATTCCATGCTTATTTATTCTGATGTACACAGTTGTTGTTTGGCTCTCATCAGCCTCAACTTATCATCGTTTCAGACATATTCAAGAACTAAACGTCAAAATAGTATTTCCACAGAAGTTATATTGATCGTAAATATCAGCTTAGTTCCCTCTGATCAACTAGATCTACAGAACAAGCTAGAAAATGTTGGTCTCTCAATCAATCATTTATCTCGCCGAAATTACTAAATGCATTTGCGAAACACGACCCCGAGGGAGCTCATTTACATCAAAACACGAAACGCATAATTTCAGTCATAATCGTACACTCTAATTGAACTCGTAAATTTCCCACCGTGTCTTACTGCCTAATTTGATTTGAGGTAAACCCCGAATCGTATATTATCTGGCTTAAGGGTTGCGCGAACTGATGGGATGCTTGGCGATATAGCGTTTAATGGGAAATTAGCTGAAAAATATTACTCTACTTGAATTTAACTGCTTCCACATATAAAATGATAGATTCTCATCAGGTAAGTTTCATCAATACAGACAGTTTAATCAATTCGGATGATTTTTCTTTACAATTAATGAATAAAACAGATTTTAATAATTTGAAAAATTTTATAAATATATGGTAATCTACAATATTGTTTCAGTAAACAATAGTACCTCAAGCAGATGGATGAACACTGAATACAAAAATGAAAACATTTTCAATAAAAACTATAAATTAAAATTAACACACTTGACTTAAGTTTCACTGAATATATTGAAAACTCTACATATATTCGGGTGGTTAACCCATTATCAGGAGTATACAGTATTACTCGATGGCTTCAGTAATATTGTATACTCTTGATAATGGGTTAACCACCTGAAACATATGTAGATGTTTTGATATATTCAGTGAAACTGTCAAGTCAAGTGTGTCAATTTTTAATTTCATAGTTTTTAACAAAATAATTCACCAAGAGATAAGCGAAACCTTCGTGTCGAATATATTAAAAACTCTACATATGTTTCGGGTGCTAACCCATTACCAAGAGTATAAAATGTTACTGAACATTGTATTCTGGTTGAAGTACCATTATATACTCTTGATAATGTGTTAGCACCCGAAATATATGTAGAGTTTCTAATATATTCAATGAAACTTAAGTCAAGTGTGTTAATTTCAATTTATTGTTTGAAAAAATTTAATTCATATATGGTTGTCAAACTTGAGGTTTAATTTTCATTATTTATACAATGAAAAAGTTCTTGAAAAATTGAGAAAAGCAAGTCGCTCACAAAACAGACAATATGTTAGGAAATTTTATGCAAAACTTTGAAGATATATCGAATATCCATGAAATTCGGGTGTCATAAGTTCATATTATTATCATATTCATCTGTGATTATGGGAAATGTCACATCAGAAAGTCAGGTAGAACATTTGATACGAGAATTAGAGAACCCCTAAGAAGCTAGTAAAACAAAAAATAAGAGTCTACATTCGCAAATCATTGTATCGAAAATGGAATACATTATTTCAACATCAATTACATCGTACACATAGAAGACAAGGGCTTGAAACTAAACTTTCTGGAAGGCATCGAAATTAATAGAAGAACAAGGAACAGGGAGACCGGTTCAGCACTCAATGAACAACTTGAAACAACTCCCCAAATCTGAACCTTAATAAAGTAACGGTATATAAATACAATTGATAAATTTTTGTACTCAGTGTCCATACACCTGATGAAGATATAGTGAAAACATATTTTGAAACAATTTGAAATAACACCAGTTTTTTTCTGCGAAACATTATAAACTTGCATATGCTCAAGACAGGCTCAAGTTATATCAAATAACTCTCGGATTGCAGATGAAGAGACACAGCTCTAATGAAGTTATTCCGGTGAACTTGTGAAATGAGTAGAATATGTACCTATCACGTTGATTATCAATTAAGAAATCGTCCTCTACTTCAATCTCAAAGGATTCTAATGATTCAAATGATGTACCAGTTTGAGGTTTTTCAAAAAGTGTGTTGTTTGAGATGATAGTTGTGTTCGAATTTTTGTAAGCAATTTTCGCACTTGAACTTTGGCTCTACACCACATTTGTATATAAGATGTCTTATAACACGCTTCTTGTTTTTATAAGAAGCTTTGCATTTATGACAATTATATCGGCCATCGTTTCCAATTTTGAAATCCAATTCTTGAGAGTCTCGATGTGCACCAACGGCCTCTTGTGCCGCTAAAAATACTTCATCTTGACTTTGATTACTTAAGTGCCAAGCTATAAAACCTTGGCCTGATCTTTCGCCCATATTGCCATGACTAGGCCCTGCGCTCATCATCCATTTGTTCCAGATTACTCATGTCATTATCATCTAATGAAAATCCTTAATACTGTCCACATTCATTTCGTCAACATACTCAGACTTTGGTTCAAGCATCAGTTCCGTATGTTTTCTGTTTTTTCTTTTATTATAGGAATTTGGGGAATTTCATCGCTATGTTTATGCCGAAGTTATATATCAGATTTGGTTTCTAAGGGTTCAGGCACATCGACAACTAACTTGGAAGGGCAGGTAACGAAATGGGAATGATGAATTTGATTGTATGTCATGATTATCTAAGTATTCACTTTTCCGGCTCATTTTTTTTTCGAGGACCAGACGATTGCGATCCTTCTCTACTATCATCCCTACTGCGTTGTTCTATCGTTAAACCTTGTAGTTTGGGTAAATATGTGAATGGTTGAGGACTTTTAGGTTGTACTGGAACTGAAGGTTTAACATCTTCTTTTCCATTGACAGAAATTTCTTCAATTTGTAAAGATTCAGCTATCTTTAATAATGCTTCTAACTGATACTGTGATATGTAAACTTTACCCCTATACATAGAGTCCATCATTGCTTTGAGTTCTACAAATTTAACATCCTTGAGAATAAGAATTGGATGATTATCGTTTTGTTTTGACAACAGTAACCTTTAAATACGGACTGCAGGCTGATAAAACTACTTTGTGCGCGTTCAGGCATTTTCCTTCTGCAGCCCACGTACAGTCTACCAAAGTCCCGTTTTCCAATAATGTATCGAAAACAACAACCAGAGTAGATTGATGATTATTCCCTCGCAAACAGAATTGTTAATCGTCGTCCATTGTTTATCTGCAAAAGAATTGAAAATTTGAATATTTATTGAAAACTGTATTTGCAATACAAGATCAATAAGTGTAAGCTAATCAATATTAAAACTCCCAAAATCCCTTACAATATCGTCATAGACGATATACATAATATTTCTGAAATTCTTGAAATGTGTTCGATTTATTGATCATTTAACATGCAGTTTCTCCCTCTAAATAAATAAGTATGTATCTCCCTCCTCAATCAACAATGCTTCTTCTGACTTCTTGTGTTGTGGATTATTTTGAAGAACGTTTAGAATATACAGTTTTCAAAATAGTTCCTAAGGTAGTGAATTATTGCGAAATGTATTTGGATAAACGTTATCGAGTCCCTTTGGCAGTTGCATGTCGAGCATGAACAGTTGCCATAGATATTCCAACGACATCCAAATCCTGAGAACTTTTGAATGCCTGGTAGGTAAGACCAATACCAATACTAATACTTATTGGTATTGGTATTTTATGTTTTCGATTCATAATTCAGAGCTTTTCTGAATACACAACTTGTTTTCCGAGTGTTTCTTTCAAAACAATCTTATCAAAAACCTCTTCATCTCTTTTGTATTACCGAAGCTGTTGTAACGAGCCTTCAATTGAAGCCTTCGCATTCATTTTTTTGTTTTTTAACGTTTTCTCTGTTTTCGTTCAGCACGTTGGCATTAGAAATGAACAATTTCAAATAGTATTGATTTCTAAAATTGCTAAATTATTGAACAAAACATGGACATTCAACTGTTTCCAATTTACTTTCAATCGGTCTGGCATCCAACACAACACTTCAAAATGTTAGGATAAAAAATCAATTAATTTGTTTCAATTTGAATAATGTGACATATTTTCCGCTGAAATATTCGTTATTGTATTAATTATTCATTCGTTAATATGACTTTCGTTCGTGTGAAGTGTATTCTTATTATAATAAGTATTCATATCAAGAGCTTTGTGGAGGCGTTGTTCCATATAATGTATGCCTTTATAATTTCCTGTACTCTCAAACTGAGAGTCGACATTGTACAGAATTTTCGATTTTTCAGATTTCCAAGTGATTAATTCCTTCAAGTCAGGTTCGTTTTGGAAAGATCGTATTTCTTGCTTCTTTGAATGAAATTCCAAAAGCTGAAAGTATTACGAAAATAATGAAACAGTTGACCAGTTTTCGAGAACATTACTGCATCCTGAACACATAAATTCCACAAGATACAGCAACATTTGGAATTCGATGATTGATTCAAATTACAATTTTCACAGCACTTCAGATTGAAATCCTGATCGTGTTGGTAAAGAAAATAGATGAAATAGAATGACGATTTCAGGTCATTCGCAATAATAGTGTTCAAAATAATTGATTTCATATGAGTGTAATACATCTTCCAGAACAAATTTCACCTTTCTGATTTATTTCTATAAATCATCGAATGCATAACCTTCTTAGATTGAAAAAAAGTAAAAATACAAACACTTTCAAAATAAAATAATGCTAGGAACTCCATCCGAACGTTCCTTTTTCAGATATACAATGAAGAACTTTCAGTGAAGCCAACCAATCTTACTCCAAGTGACATTTGAATGAGGTTTCCTCTCCCCATCGTGCTCTGGAAAGCAGAGATCGAAAGGAAAAAATGAATGGCCACACTCAGTTATGTCGCGGCATTGTATCGTCGAGAGAACCCCTTTAAAAGTGTCACTTCATAGTAAGTTTGGCAAGGAAATGGAAAACCCTTGACGAAATTGCGGGAAGCAACTCAGATAGGGTCCATTTTCATTCAAACCGGGACTTGAAATAATCACTGTCATAATTGTAAGTTCTAATTGGATTGCTGAATTTACCGTTCTGACTTTGATCCTGATTGGTTGGAAGAAACTGATTCGAAAGATAAAAACGGAGAGAAGTAGGCCGAGGATTGAAAATTGTTCAAGAGATTTTCAGCCTGAATTTATTTGAAACTGTGACCACTGGTGTAGAGATTATTTTTCATTTCAATTGTACAGGATTATTTCTGAAATGAATCGATGCTGTTCTCTGAATGCAGTTAGAAATATTCAAAATCTGATATTACTTGAATGGTAGATCAAGAAAAGAAAGGAAAGTGCGAAAGTAACACAAACAACTTTGCAATTCACAAGTTTCTACAGAGTGTAATTATCTTATAAATATTCAGATTTCAGATCAAGTCTGCAAATATTTTTCTTCTAAAATGTAATCTTTCATAATATCACTTGTTTCATTTACACTTGATGAATGGATTGTATACCAACTGCAATGAATGAATGAATGTCGAAAACAGGTATAATAAATACCCTATTACAGATAATGAAAACAAAACGTTGAATACCAACTAAATAATACAAAAAAAAGATATATAACATAGAGCTCGATCGGAACAAAAGAACATTATAGCAGAGCTGGCTATGTGCAAGATGAACATCGAGCTTAACAAAGTATTATTATAACAAAGTACTTTGATAGCGAATATCTACAAGTGCTACAATATAGCACATGGCGATAATATGGCACGAGAACTACAGATTGCCGTAATGATAAGACTTTCAAAAATGTTTTTGGGTTATCGGCATAGGGTGCCCACCTTATGCCTAACTAATTCAAAAGACTTATCGTCATCAAATCCTATATTTCGAACGTAATTCAGTTCTTCTTCAGGAAAAATCTGACATAAGTCAATAAACCAACAAGAACGACAGAAAAGTCATCCAACAGTTATTTGTAATATAAAGGCGCCAGTGCTCAACAACGTATCATCTATAAATCGATAGATTTTACGTTTATTATTTCACATTTACATTTACAGAGCATAAGTTGTTGAGCTAGGCGCCTTGATATTGCAAATAACTGTCGAATAGCTTTCGTATCGTTTTTGTTGGTTTATTGACTTATGTCAGATTATTCCTGAAGAAGAACCGAATTGCGTTCGAAATAAAGAATTGCTGACGATTTGTCGTCTGAATGAGTTCTGCCCACTCAAAAATATTTTTGAATATATATATATATATATATATATACGCATACTACGGATGAAACGAAGCCCGGTACACACTGAAGGTGAAGTGAAGCCCGGTAAAGGAGCGAGGGTATGTGGAGCGGTATATGTTTGTTGTATACGTCTGTCCGCTTTTATGCAGACCGCGTTTTTACACTTGATATATATTTCCCATTAGATGAAGCCCGGCGATGTTGTCGGCGTTAACTAAGATTTGATTGAGTGATTTGTTTTAAAATGAGGAATGTTATCTTTGGGTATTGCATTTCGGTTATTATTTCATTCGTAATTTAGTAGTTAAATGATATTTTAAAATTGGCGTTACAAGATAAAGCGGTTATTGTTTCTGACGAGCAAAGATTCTGACGAAAAAAGCTCATTGAAAACTGGGTGAAAATAAAAAATTTTTCCATAATTCTTTCAGAAAAAAGTGAATAACTTTTGTACAATTTAAGAAATAAATAATGTTTATTTCTTGAATTGAATGAATCTTTTGTTTCAGTGAATCTATTTCTTACATATTTCAAACACTAAATGAAAATTAAGAAATTAGTAAAAGACATATCATTATTATCACCTATCATTTTTATCTTTGGGTATTGCATTTCGGTTATTAATTATTTCATTCGTAATTTTGCATTTAAATAACATTTTGAAATTGGCGTTACAAGATAAAGCGGTTATTGTTTCCGACGACCAAAGTTTATGTGCGAAATTAACAGATTTTTTTGAATCAGAAGCGATACATTCGACGAAAAAATAAAAATACTGCGGGAAAGGTACGTATGTTTTCAATGAATATTTTGATTTGAATTGAGCATCCTGTAAAGACTTGCAATTGAGTTCTGAATATTCCTCATATTTTTCGAAATTTCAATGAAACCAAAATAATTCTGCGCTGGATAACTTCGAAGTGTCAATACTATACACGTTTTATAAAGAGGATAGCAATAAAGATGATTAGCAATATTCAGTATTTTCACTCACGTATTCTGAAACAAAAATACAAAAAAATTGTTCATTTACAGCTGCTGTGTAGTCTTATCGCAATCATAGGAAAACGTTGCCTTTTAATATTGAACATTAAAATGGTTGTGTTTGCAATCAAAACATTAAATCGTAAGTGAAAGTTTAACTGTAGTCAAATCTTCTGTATGTTATCATTGAGAAAAAATTGCTTGTTGACAAAAAAATCGAAAATCGTCTTGAGACGGACAATCTGAAATTACATCATCAAACTTAGATTTTATGAGTTTTCATTATGAAACAAATTGAATGACCTGTTTTATGCAATTCTAATGATTTTGATATAAGCTGTTTGTATGTGTTTTTGTTTTATATTTTCCATCTCAAATGTAAATTATTCTTTTCATTTTTAAAAAACATCTATAAAAATTATTTCAATTCCTCATCAGTAGAAGAAGTAAGAGATTGGATGCCATCTGAATCAGAAATCTCATTGAATGAGTATAGTTATCTATCTAGTTCATCCAAAAGCATTTCACAGTTGTATTTTCCTTGAGGAACGTATTCAGACTCCTCTGCAATAATCTGTTGAATATAGTCAGATAGTAGCAGCATCGTTGTACCAGAAATCTTCAAAGGGCTAAGTTATAAAGACTATATGGAAACTGAGGACATTGAAATACGAGAAGATGCATACTTCATTTCATATGAAATTATGCAATTCCTATATTACGACCACAATTGCAGATAATTCAAATTAAAGAAGCAAATGATATTTTGGATTTCAGATCAGAAGATGTCGTTTGATACTTGCCCTGAAGACTATCAAATGGCATTTTTGCAAAGATACACTCAACAATTCTAATCAAAATACGTGCAGGCAGCTGAAACCTTCGTCGTCAGTTTCAAGCGATCATCAATCGAAATGTAATGTTGAAAATTTCTCTTCATCTAGTCACGAGAAAATCATCAAAACATTAATATTTTTCTACACTATAAAATCTCAATTTCTCGGACTGAATGATAGACTTCGTCAGGTGGAATTTTTAAATTTATAACCGTTTTGAACTCTTACAACAGTTCATCAAAAATTTCTTCGAAATGAGATGAATTTTTTTTTGAAATATACAAAAACTGTTTCAAATGTTTGGCGCGTTTTTCATGTTGTACATTACTTGCATATTTCCTTCTTAATTGAACACATTCGAATATATAATGTTTGCATTTTTCGGTTATCACCAAAACAATAATTTGAATACACTGGGGTCTTCTATGGTTAATATAACAAGTCGATGCTTATCATATCGTTGTTAACTATCTTTGCCAAGAATGAAATTGAAACAACTAGGTACGTTTCGGTCTCCACCATAACGAGATTTCTTATAAATACATAATATATGAATGAAGTGTGTCAAAAATATAGAAGTCAGTAATATGTTTTCACATCTGTTGCACTCTACATTATTTTCAAACTGAATTTAAGAACGTGATTCGGTGTAAAATGCCTATTCTGATGATTGTATACTATATCAAAAAAATCTAGTTCAATTACAACATTGGCCTTGAATTTGAATGGATAATTTCTAAATTTTCAAGGTTCTCTTGTTTATGAGTTCACCTTTCATTCAAAAAACATGTGATTTTTCGAATCTTGAAAATGCATAATATTTTTGCTACCATATTCACACATGCTAAAATCTGTTGACCGACTATATTTGAATAGTCGGTCAACAGATTTATTTGAACAGCTTTACTTGCTGAGTATTGCAGATATCTAGTAATGCTGAGTATTGCAGTTATTATTGCAGTTATTATAATAACACATGATTTTTTTCTAATCCTTTCTATATATAGCAAACAGAAAAAGTTGCAAAAGTACTTCTTCTATTAGAGAAAAGAAAATGCAGCGAATTCAAGGGCAAAAACTTGAACGAAATAGAAATAGAAGGCGATGTTTTCCTCTCTTCAGAATCGGATGTAGAGGAAGGCACTACAGGAATTGAAGAACTAGAAATAAAGGAGAACATTTTAGAAAATGATACTAATGATTGGTTCCACCTTGTGGCATATTCAAAAAATTGAACTAATTATGAAAAACAATTTTCTAGAGCTGGTTGGTTCAACGAAGAGAAGAAAGTTGTGATGAACTATTTCAGAGAACATATAAATAAACTAACTCCGGAAAAGCACGAATGGGAGGAACTTTTAGCACACATCAAGATAAACTATAAAAACTGGGTGAAAATCAAAATTTTTTTCATAATGCTTTCAGAAAAAAGTGAATAATTTTTGTACAATTTAAGTAATAAATATTGAATGAGTTTTTTTTTCAGTGAATCTATTTCTTACTTATTTCAATCACTAAATGAAAATTGGGAAATTAGAAAAAGACATATCATTATTATCGTCTATTTTTCTGAAAGAAGTACTCGAACAGATTCACCGGTTGCAAAAAAAATTTTTCGTATTTATTAAGTCGTTCATTCCGACGCAAAATCGCACCCTCAATTTTTTTAAAAATTGACACCACTATTGTATATTTTTCCAATAGAAAAAAATTATTTTAAGATTTCCCAATTATTCATCCATTGTTGTATCCGGCGTTTCATCTTCTTTGAGATTAATTATCTAAGAAAAAGATACTATATTTTTTTGATACTATATATATTTTTTTTGTGTTCCTCATCTTTGGACATTACCCATTCATATCATTTATTTATTGCTGAAACTCATTTACATACACGAAAGTCCGTATCTGCTGAGATTCGAACCCAGATCTCCCTCGAGAGGGCCTGTCACTCTCTCACTACGCTACAGAGACGACATCTACTATATTTTTAAAATGACATCTACTATATTCCTTATCACTCCCTTCAAAAACTGATCTATTGAACTAGGGCCTCAATTACTCTAGTGAAACTGTTAGAAATTAGTATTTTTGTCATAAATATCATAGATAATTTCTTATGTACATCTAGGTAGTTAATGAAAATCTCCTATATTTATATACCGAGAGTTATATTTCACTTTTATTTATAGGTGATACCTACTTACGATTTAAAGAATATGTATGTTTAGTTCATTGAAATGCTGAATACTACCTACTTTCGATATTTTATACTGAAGTGCAATGTTGCCGATTCACAGCGCATATTCAACCTGTGGCGATAAGAACTTGCTGACGATAAGAACGGGCCTCCTAGCGCTGGATACGGAGTACTAACCAGTGTATATATACAGACGTAGCGCGGCATTAAGAAGCCCATAGTGATTTTAAATAACGTTTGTTTTCACAATATCTACCTCATCGTTTTGAAATATTCTAGCATTTTCTGATGAATCAGTGGCTACGTTATCAACGATAGTTTTTAAACCGCTATCATGAAAGGATTTCAACCATAATAATGCGATATACACACAAAAAATTAGGAAGCCCGTTTTGGGCTTCCTAAAACTGCAACGGGCTTCGTATAATCTGCAGAACGTACAATTTCGGGCTTCTTAATGATGGATTATATATATATATATATATATATATATATATATATGAATATATATTATATATATATATATATATATATATATATATATATATATATATATATATATATATATATATATATATATATATATATATATATATATATATATATATATATATATATGAATATATTTATATATATATATATATATATATATATTTCTTGAAATTGATTTATTACCTGTTTAAGATATTTTATTTTGAAAGTTTTTAGCAATAACATTATCAAGGCTTTCTTGATAAAAAAAGTTTATTTTTGTTGACGTTTCGTTGTTATATTACGAAGTTTTGACAAAGTTGTAATATAACAACAAAACCTCAACAAAAATAAACTTTTTCATATCAAAAAGCCTGTTATTGCTAAAAACTTTTAAAAACTTTCAAAATAAAAAAAATATATATATATATATATATATATATATATATATATATATATATATATATATATATATATATATATATATATATATATATATATATATATATATATATATATATATATATATATATATATATATATATATATATATATATATATATATATATATATATATATACACTTATTTATCTGACGTTTATCCCATAAAGGATAATGGAGAAATCAGATTGTTCATGTTTTACTAGGAAGTTCTGTGAATAATTCGTCAGAAAATTATCGAAAGGAATTTATAGTATACTTTTTATATTGAATATTTACAAGTGCTATGCTATGAGCACGATAACTACAAGATCTTTTCGTGTAGTCCATTTCTTTATGTTTCAAGTAGCCACGTCATGATCAGCGAGCGTATTTACAACCGCAAACTAGATGGCATGAGTGCATCAAATTAGACAAAATTGTTCGAAAATTAGAGTATTGAAATAAGAGAGTGTAGACAATTTCCATTAAAATAACAGAAATGTTTTTTAGAGAATATCATTTAATTCTCATGATTGAATTTTGGAAAAAGTCCAAGTTTCTACCAGTTATTTGCTCAGCTCTTTGTATGTACTAATTTCTCTAGATTGCGTGTGGGGCTAAGTATTCAAAATTATTTTTCGAGCTGTATGAGGCTCGAACTGATGATCAGTTGCTCCAGAGTCGTCGCCCAGTACACAACTACGTCGAAGCACTCGCCGCCACTGAGGATGTCTCTCGCAGTTAGAGCCGAAACGTCTGGAAGAGGAAAAGTTCCCGTTGACCACAGCAAATCAGCCTGGAAGAGTATATCACCATGTTCCATGATGGACACCGGCCGTGAAAGCCTACACGATTTCAGTTCCTGTTTATCATAAAACGACTGGATATTGTTTTTATGAGTTTCATATTTATATTAAGTTCGTAGGACATACAGTCGAGAAGTTATTACGAAAGTAAGCTTGAAAGTGAAAAAGTGAAAAAAATCGCTCATTTATATTTCCATCTATCTTTCGAATAAAAACCTGAGCCTTCAACTATCATTTCCAATGGTGTAATATTTTTTAAGTCTGTTATGAGAGAAGCATTGACTAGACGATAAAATTGCAGAAACTAAAGTTAACTGATAACCTTCTGTTGTTCCTGTTTTGCAAGAATGACATTGGGAATAAACTGTTTACTTTTATTCGTAGAAATACATGGAGAGACGAGGAATTGCGCATGGAAAACAAAACGACGACAAGTTTCTTGCATGTTCAGCGAACTGCACATAAACTGTCTAGAAAATCTACTTCACCAAGAGTAAAGGACGATCCATCACTTTGTGTGCTCCGTCTAGAAGGAGAAAACTGGTATACACTGATGCCAAAGATGCTATGGTTGTCCGAGATATCTACTACGAAAATGACCAATTTTGAATGAACAGAAAACATAAGTAAAAGCAATTCGGTTCGAAATGTTTAGCTTCATATTACTTTTAGCAGAGCTAGAATTTCTGATGTAATACTACACATTGATCATCGACATGTCTCGTTGGAGCTAAAAGAGTAGGTTAAATACGTAAATGTTTTGTCTTTAGATAACCATGTCTGATTGAAAATTGAGTAAAAAATTAATTAAAATGATTAATTGTTTTATTACCAACATTTTAAGTATATCGAAAACCTATTTGAAAGTATGATTGAAATAGGACCTTATATGAGTTTAAGTATGAGTAGGACCTTAAATTTCAGAAGAAGAGATATAAAGAAACACCGGTTGTGTATTTTATTTATATTATTTGTGCCCGAGTGAAGACGTAGGATAAATTAGAACTTTACACTGATGATGAAGCAATTGAAGAAGAGTCGAAACTATTCAGAACATGAATTCAAGTGAGTACTTCGTTTGGGATTTTCAGTGTATGAAAACAACATGAATTAGTCAACATGTTTCGAGCGTTAGCTCATTTTCAAGACTAAACTACAATAAGGAACGTTCAACAAATTTATATCTATACTATGGATGTGAGTAGGGACGATAATTGAAAAATGTTCATCGAATAAACAGGTAGATTTTCAATTATCCTCCCTCCTTAAATCCATTGTATAGATATAATTTTCTTGTTCGTTAGTAGTAAAGGGTCCTTACTTTAGTTCAATTTGAAAATGAGGTTACAGTCGAAAAATGTTGACTAATTCAGTTTGTTGAATTAGTCGTGAAACATTGAGCCAAGAGTTCAATTTGATTTAATATAATGAGAATCATTCTTCGAGTATACACTGAAAATCCCAAACAAAGTACTCACTTGAATTCATGTTCTGAATAGTTTCAACTCTTCAATTGCTTCATCATCAGTGGAAAATTCTAATTTATTCTACTTCTTTCACTCAGGCACAAATAATATAAATAAAATACACAACCGGTGTTTCTTTATATCTCTTCTTCTGAAGTTTAAGGTCCTACTGGTTTCAATCATATTTTCAAATAGATTTTCAATATACTTAAAATGTTGATAATAAAAAAATTACTCAGTTTTATCAATTTTTTACTAAATGTTTAATTAGACATGGTTATCTAAAGACAAAGCTTCCACGTATTTGACATACTCGTATAGCTTCAACGAGACATTTCGATGATCAATGTGTAGTTTTACATCAGAAATTCTAGCTCTGCTAAAAGTAATATGAAGCTAAACATTTCGAACCGAATTGCTTTTACTTATGTTTTTTTTTCTTTTCATGCAAAATTGGTCATTTTCGTAGTGGATATCTCGGACAACATCATCATATTTGGCATCAGTGTTATACCAGTTTTCTCCTTCTAGACACACGAAGTGATGGATCGTCCATTACTCTTGGTGAAGTAGATTTCCTAGACAGTTTATGTGCAGTTTGCTGAACATGCAAGAAATTTGTCGTCGTTTTTTTACCTCTCGAATATCATTCATTTATTTCTGTTCTTTTCGGACGCACTATATTGTCATTACTGAAAGAAAATGACAGGCATGAATACAAAACATAACACGATCAAAACTTACCACGTAAACAAAAACGATACTTATTACTACAATATGAAACAATATTCAAATTCCAAAAGCTTTGAAATAATTAACTTTTATTAAAATTATGTTGCTTTTCAATTGATACGATCACGTTCACATTCGGACATAGAATAATTTTCGTTTCACTACATCTGTTTGTCTGGTGTCACTATGTGTATAGGTTGTTGTTATAGATTCTGCTAGGTCCTCTTATATTCATCTTGTCATTAATGGCATCCGGGTGTTTTTTCAACAACATCATTTCATGATATTTTCGTTTCATCTTGTTATATTCGGAATTTAGCATTTTTGTTGTGGTGAAGTTAAATCTATGCTTGAATGCTTGTTCGTGTTTTTTTAATGCAGTGATGTTCTTGTGATGATATTTGTGACCATTCACCCTGTTTTGTAGGTGTCGGATGGTCTGTGCAATATGATCATTTTGAGAAATGCCCAAAAAATGGACCGAAATGTAATGTTCTGAATATTTTTAATTAATGATTTTGAGAACCAAAAAAACCAATAATTTCTTTCCGAGAATATAAATAAAATGGTTCAAGATAGCAATGAATATGAATATATATATATATATATATATATATATATATATATATATATATATATATATATATATATATATATATATATCTTCTGATGACTCAGATCAAGAATTTTTTGACGTTTGTTCAATCATTGATTTTGTGAATTTTGAGTGAATCATATCCCCTGGAGTTTCGAATTAAGGTACCTGCCGACGAGTCGAGCGGATTGATTTCATTTCCTCAGAATTTCTGTAACTTTTCACAATCATACATGTGAATCTACCTTATATCCCCTGGAGTTACAAGTTGAGGTTCGGCCAAATCTTGAGTGGCTCTCTAACAATTGAGTTTCATTTTTTACGTAATCTGAGTAACTGAAAAGAAAGAGATCTGGATTCAAGCTAAGAGAGATTTTCCATCTCAATTTGTGTTGTAATCTTGTAATCGAAAGATTTTCAATAGAAATTTCAAATTTAATTATCTAGTTTCGCTATCTATATTGCACATAATTCCGGTGAGTTTATATATGTCTCCGAAAATTTCAGAGCTATTCGATGTTATCACCAATATTTTACGAGGTAATACGTTGTAATATGTATAAATTGTTGTTGAATGAAACCATATTGAACTCATGAAAGCCCACCAGATGATGTTACGTTCTGTTGGTATGCGATACAGAAAGTCATGATTTTCAAGGAATTAAGTCGAAACCCAGGACACCGAAGTTGAAAAAGTTTTATCGCTCGATTTGGCAACATCGTGGAGGAATATATCCAACAGATAAGCAACCGGGACAAAACGTTGACGTTACTGGCGCATAAGAAAAGTTGGGAAACGAGTCAGCTTTCGCTGGAAGTGAGCTAGAACGGGGGTGATTTATGCGTCGGCAGTATCGCATCCAACATTTGCCAGCCAATGGATCGTGCTAACGTTCGAAACAAAACACGAGTAGGAAAAGCGCATCCATACGCTTCGCCGTTACAAGCCGATGCCGCCGTCGTGGCAAGTCTCGCACGTAGGGTTGGGATGAGGTTTCGGAATATACGAGTCGATAAAGTCGCGATGTATATAAAACTGTTACTTTCCGAACGGTTTAACAATTGGATCGGAATCGGAAGCGTGTTTGGGGTTTGGCCGATGAGATATGCTGACCAGATTTTTCACAGATTTTTCATGAATATTTTAGACATTGAATCACTTCGTTTATCTTCACCCTTGGAACATTCATTGAAACATAGAATCCGTATTTCCAAAGGTTTCACTGTATTTGGATGCTATACATACACATATATATATATATATATATATATATATATATATATATATATATATATATATATATATATATATATATATTCATTTCTTCATTTTTATTATTCTTCTCTACGAAATTAAAAAATGAATGAGTTTCGTAAGATTTAAAGTTTTGTTCAATATAAGTTCAATATAATGATATTTATAATGAAGTATTAGACTTGAAAACACTTGTATATTCAATTCACATTTCTATGGTTTAATAACGTGATTATAATATTACAACAAGAATTTGAATCAACATTCAAATGTTTGAATTGTCTCACATTTCATTATAATGTATTTGCACAAAGAGATGCCAAAACTATACAATAATGAGAATTAATCGAAACATTGATGAAAGGTGTGTTTTCTCTTCCTACATCTGGAATTCCTCAGGAGTCTGATCTTGGGACACTGTTAATTAATCTGTTCGTGAATTATCTGATGGAGAATATTGACTCTCCACATTTGATGTTCACGGACGATTTGAAATTTTATCATGAAATTAGATTAGTACAACTGTGTTCAACATTAGCTCGCGCTGAATCAGGTTGCCAGTTGGTATGAGTATTTGAGTTTCAATGTGTCGAAGTGTAATGTTGTCTCTTTCAAAAAAGATCGAATTATGTGTGATAATAGCGTCGGTATTCAAGTTCTTTCTAGTTCTGATAAGGTCAGAGATCTTAGAATATTTCGATCAGAATTTTTCCTCCATTCCACACATCACACAGCGTATTTCATCTGCTGCGAAAATATATGATACTATGGTATGAGGACAATTATTCGAGTTTGAATGTGTCAGGGTGCAATGTTAGGAAAATATACCAAATTGAGTGTGATTATAGCGTTGGTGATCAGGTTCAGTCTGGTTCTGATAAGGTGAGAGATCTTGGTGTAGACTTCGATCAGAAGCTTTCTTCCATTTCACAAATCACCCACCTTATTTCATCTGCCTCGAAAATATATGGATTCGTAATACACAATGTCAAATATTCCATTAATACCTCAACCTTCATTTACACTATTTAATGGCCTAATACGTAGCAAGTTGGAATATGGCAGCATGATCTGGCATCCTGATTATTCTTGTCATCAAAGCCATCTTGAGGCCATTCAGAGAAGGTTCTTGAAATTCTGAGTTTGGAGGCAGGATTAAGTTTATCCACATGGAGGATTCAACAAATTATTAAGTCAATTTAGTTTAATCTCATTACATGATAGGAGAGCAATTTTATACCTAAAATTTTTGTACAAATTACTGCACAACAGTTTGATTGTCCTCCTCTCTTGTCAGCTTTGAAATTTCGTGTTCCTGGACAAAATTCTCGAGCTACAGAATTATTCCACTCGCTAATACAATATTCTGGTTTATGGAGTCTACATTCACTCCAGTTTGTAATGAATGTGACATTCAATTTGACTCCACAGAAGTTATTATCAGATGTTATGTGAACAAGGAAATTGTCTAAAATGAATTTATTTTGACCGAGTTCTTTGCAATATTTCATTTAATTCTATTATTTTGTTATTACTTCATTTTCTAGTTTTTTCAGATTGTATTGAGCACATTGTTATTATGTCTTTTCATTCTGTTGATTAAGTTATTCATTCCAACGCCCTACTGTCAATTACGGCTATAACTAAGGATAAGGAACCAGTTGAGGCTCTAATGCAGAATATTAACGTGCTCAGGAACAAAATGGCGGAGGAACTGGTAAATTACTAGTACTATCATTCAGAAGTTCTAGGTTGTCTTGTTGATATTGCATGACAAGATGGAATATGAAGCAGTGAAAGCGTTGAATGACAAATTACACATTATAGCCCCTCTAAGTCAGGTATTTATACTCAGAGATATTTCAATTATGATTTATCGATAACTATGGAGTTGAAATATGGAAGATAATAATCTCCCATTTCGCATCATCTGAGTGTCAAATCTTCAAACAAAAAACTTATTGAGAACTGCCCTCAACCGGTCAGAAATATTGTTTTCTATACTTTTCAAAATACATTGAATTCTATATCTTACTCTTCATTCGTATATGAAACTCGAAATAGATTGAAGAAACTTGAAAGATTATCAGAAATTCTAATGTACATGAACAAATGAACAGTTGCAGTCAAATTCAACACTCATCTTATGAATTCGTTTCAATTGATTTTTTTATGGTTTGTTAAGAACTTATCTGAGGTTCTTTAAATATGCTGGCCAATGTAGATTCTTCATTATATTGTCGCACTTCCATTGCTCATAGATTTAATTCCAAATTCTGAAAAAACTATGACCAATTAAAAATTGAAATCCTTCTCTATCCCCTCAGAGCATATGATATTCACGAAATAATTGGAAACGTTACAGGACAAAATTTAAATAATCAATTTTAGTTTAGAATGAAGAATTTTAAACACTTTTTGTTTTTCTTTATAATAATAATTTATTCATTATTGTTTATTTTTTGTATTTTGTATTGATTTATTATCATAGGTATTTTTTATCATTGTTTTTTTCATAATTATGTAATTTTTCATTTTATTTTCCTTAAGTATAAGATAATGAATATCTCTAAAATATCAAGTAGAATATATCAATAGATATAGGTAAATGTTGCTCTTTAGGCTGTGAGACATACATATTATGTCAGTCTGTTTTGTCGTTATATGACGCTAAATTTCGCAATCTCGTCATTTCATTGAGAGTGTTGGAATTATGCGGATTATTAAGTAGCTTGCGGTAGTCCAAACTACTAATTATTAAACCATCTGAAGACCGAACCCTGCTCAAGGTTATGTAGGCTTGGCCTTACGCAAAAATACGCGAGTAGAGAACCACAACGGCTCGATTTAAATTTGTCCTTATAACTTGCGTACAGTTATACGTACACCCCAACACAATATTGAAGGTAACATGATTCTCTCAATTTTACCTTGTCCACGAAGCACAACGAATTCAGATGTTGGTAGTTTATAAATAAATAATTACTCGAATCGAAACGTGATGAGAAAAAACAATTGATAATTTTTGAATACCTGTTCGACGATACCCCACTTGACATATTTTGTTGATTTTCAATTTTTTATTTTCACAATATGACGCTCTCATGGTCGTTGTTTTGATTTTTTTCACCAATTTTATGTCTTTAGTAACAATTGCAGGACTAAGAGAAATCGATTGCCGTATGTAGCATAAAAATCGGTCTTGGCGTTCAGTCTGAATAGTGCTTCAAAAGAACATACATACACAGTATTTAATAGTGTTGCCTTCACTAAATGTATATCCATTATAATTGAATATTAACTAAAGTCAAAAACACTTGAACTTTTAATTTACGTTCCAATGACAACATAGCATCACGCGTTTCGTCGTTACAAACGACTTCTTCAGATGCTAACAGAATACTGACTGTCTGAAGAAGTCGCTTGTAACGACCAAACGCGTCATGCTATGTGGTCAATAAAGTGCAATTTAAAAGTTCAAGTCGAAAACAATGAATTAAAGTTAACACACTTGACTCAAGTTTCACTGAATATATTAAAAACTCTACATATGTTTCGGGTGGTTGACCCATTATCAAGAGTATACAATAATAAAATATTCATGTGATATTGTATACTCTTGATAATGGGTTAACGCCCTGCAAAATATGTAGAGTTTTAAATATATTCGGTAAAACGTAAGTCAAGTGTGTTAATTTTAATTCATTGTCTTTAACATAATATTTCACCAAGAGATAAGCGAAACTTCCGTGTCATTTATTAAAAGTTCAAGTGTTTGAATTTTAGTTTACATTCAAATACAAATATAGACTGATGAACATATTACCCTCCTTTGCAGCGCACAGTCGGGTAATTATCCATGTTGAAAGATATTGAAAGAAGTACTGAAATTTCTGTCTTTGAACTGAACATGAGAAATAAATAGGTGAAATCAGTTAACGCTAACTTCATAACGTCTTGACTAAAAATAACTTTAAGAGTTGGAAATCCATATTTCTCTCGGTCTTCGTTACAATCCTTGATCAACACGTGGTCCACCAGAAAACTAGAGTAAAGTTTGTAATATTCTGATATCTTCGTTGTAAGAGAAATAATCCGAAGTGAAGCTTCCAGGGGAGCAACTACATAGCTGCCTGGATATATTGAGATTCATCAATACAAGTAGTGGAGGAGAAACTCGCATTCCTGTTGAAAATTAAACTCGATTGAACTGCTATTTTGCTGTAATTGAATGGGAAACGCGATCTCGTCGGGAGTTCGGGAAATAATGAAGCTAAAAACGTCTTTCCGAGAAGGATTTTCACGTTTACATCCGACCGAAAGCAATAAAATAATCGTTAGTATAATCGCTCTTTATAATTGGAATCATAAATTTGATTCTCGATTTTGCTAATCCTCCCAGTAACAAAAGTGGTATAATTTCAAAAGTTTCCGAAACCACTTTAGATTAGAACTCGTTTGGACCGATTCCACCGCACCCGCTTCGGAAAAAACGACAATTAGTATAATGCATTTTATTTTCTCGGAGCGTCTGCTGTTTAGATTACAAGTTTTCAGGCAAATATCGTCATATTCGTATGAATGTTATTATGAGGAGATATCTTTCAAGATCTTTTAAGGGCTGCACTCACCTATATCAATGTTATTCTCTTTAAGTGCAGTCAGTTATAAAAATCTGCTCAAAAGATATCAATATAATACTTCATTTTTCAAATTTAAATAAAACTAAGTAGTGTTCTGATTTTCACTATAATTAAGTTCAAACATAACAATATTGTTTCGCCAAAAATTGCTTCATAAGATTTTGATGAAAAACTATTTCAGTTTTTCATCAAAATCATCAATTTAGTTTATAATTTTTTGTTAATTTTGTAAATAATTCGTTGATATACCTTCTTGATGAAAGGTGTTTTAGTTTTGATATTTACAATGTATTAAGGCAATGACTTTGCTACAAGAGCAATATTTATAACAATAATAATAATCTGTATTCATATTCATATACACTTTACAGTTTGTCTGGAATTTGCAAATAAAAATTAGAACACAAATTTCTCTTAGTTTTATATGACTGGATATGAAGAAAGACAGAAAATTTCGTACAACCCTCTAACAGAAGCATAGCTGTGATGAAAGATTTTTCTCAAAAACTAGTTTCTAATAATAGAGTAAATAATATTATTCTCAGTACTGTTCTGTATTTCTATATTTATTATATTTTACTAAGCTGTACCTATACCGCACAATATATTTCTTTAGGGCTTTTTAATGTTTG
Organism: Henosepilachna vigintioctopunctata; assembly: GCA_030704895.1. Taxonomy (NCBI): domain Eukaryota; kingdom Metazoa; phylum Arthropoda; class Insecta; order Coleoptera; family Coccinellidae; genus Henosepilachna; species Henosepilachna vigintioctopunctata. Next base: position 1,392,734 of record JARQZJ010000097.1, read on the forward strand.
CGGTATTTACTATCTCTTTCAATTATATAGGCAATTCGTTGTAAACTAAAGACCAGATTTATCCTCTCTTTTGATTTTGCTTTTATTGTATTATTGGTTGTTCCGGTATATACATAGGTAAAACAAGCAGAAATTTCGGCACTATAATCCATGAACATAAATACAGTTTCACATATAAAAAAAGCAATTCGCATTATAAAAACCATTAATACAAAAAACCACAGTTTCGATACGATTTTCAAAATGTTACATAATATGCAGAAAAGTAGTAGTATATAGAAAAAGTTATAAGTAAAGATTTCTGAGAACTAGTAGAAATAAATCGGCAAGAAAATTCTGGAAATTTGCTTAATGAACAGATACAATTGAATAAATCAGCATCATTAAATCTTTTCAGACAATAAAATTATATTTTAGAATGGAATATTCTGGGTAAAACTCACTCATAGAAACCTGAAGTTCCTTGTTATTTGTGTCTGTTTTGACGAATTTGTTGATAGTATTCTGTTAGCATATGAAGAAGTCGTTTGTAACGACCAAACGCATCATGCTATGTTATCAGAAAAAAGTAAACGCCAACACTATTCGACACTTCTGTGTATTGTTACTTTGTTCAAAGTTATTGACTATAAACTTAAATTCAAACACTTGAACTTATGATTTACACTTTATTCACTATATAGCATGAATTTTTCGTCGTTACAAACGACTTCTTAAGATGCTAACAGAATAATTCAATCATTATTCTGTTAGGATGTGAAGAAGTCGTTTGTAACGACGAAACGCGTCATGATAGGTAGTCAATAAAGTGTGAATTTTAAGTTCAAGTGTTTGAATTTGAGTTTAATATGCAACTATAATGGATGTACATCAAGTTAAAGCCAACCCTATTAAATATTTTTCAAAGTAGTTGAATATGCGCTAACAGTTGAATTATCATTATAACTGTCCCAGTTGGCCTAATATGTTAAGAAGTGATGATATTATTGTCAACTCCATACCAGTTAACATTGCCGGTGCTGCAATGCAATGATAATCATATCCCCAATCCTTCACGGGATATAGTAAGTCTATACATAGTAATTGGGAGGTATCCTTTCAAGTTTTCTCAAGCGTCAGCGTTATTCAGTCTAAGGAACATAGTGGTGCGAAATTCAAGTTAGGACAAACATGAATAATTCCGTGGAAACAAAGGCAAATGACTATTTGAATTTCTTTTCGAAGAACTTTTCGATGGGTCACGACGCTCGTAAAGGCGCTATATCGTCTACATAGTAAGCGGCGATTTTATGGGCAAGCAGTAAAAATGCTACGAAAGAATTACGACCAAAAGCCAATTTTCAAATCGAATGTTTTGCGAAGAAAGTAACCATATTGCTTTAGTAGTAAAGTTTCGAAATGGAAGTCAGTCTGAAATATTCATCGTAGAATATGAAATATCGTACAAAGACTTACATTTTGTATAACAAATTGTGTAATAAATAAGATGTGTGGTCCATGCAAAATGAACATTTGGTCAAGAGTACTGAACAAATAATTTATTCAAAGTTCTTAGTTATTTAAAGAAATTTAGAAACATGAAATGAAAATTGAAATAAGTTTCATCAGAAAAATTTCACAGAGTTAGGTTTTAGCTCAACAAATTGATAAAATTTTCTTCTGATTCATGAGATTATTCAAAAAAATTTGGAACATGAAATAAGAATTAAAATACGTTTAATTAGTAAAATTTCACAGAGTTAGATTTTAGCTCAACAAATTGATAAAATTTTCTTTTGATCCAGGAGAGGATTTCGAGAATTGAAGTCGATGCCTTTCGTTTGTTGGACGAGACGCAACTGAAGAGAGTCTTGTAGTACGAAACAATAACTGTCTAGAGTTACCAATAAATGTAGGCACCTATTTCAACATAATCTAATATTTATCCCTTGAAGGATAATGGAAACATTATATTGTTCATGTTTCACATAGCCAGCTCTGCTACAGTGTTCTTTTGAATAATTTGTAACAATGGTCGAAAGAAAGTTGAACTCTACTTTTCATACTGAATAGTCACAATTGATGACAACGTTCAAACCAGGATTTCTCAACCTTTTTTGTGTCATGCCCTATCTTAACCTTTCTAAAATTCTCATTAATTTCTCTCACTGAAAACGGCAAAAGAGTTGAAATTTATGAGTACGAATTGGTTGTATTCGAGTCGGGTCGATTTACAAATTGCCCCTCAACAATCAAATTGCCCTCCTGTGGGGCGTAAACCCCACGTTGGGAAACACTGCTTCAGACAGTATTGTCCGATCGATAGTTCGATTGCAATCTAGATGGCATTAGTTCATCATCTGACTAGGTGAAATTGTTGATAAACTGAAGTTGTAAAATGTATTATCTGAATTGATAAGGACGTGTAAATCTTTCAATGTTAGATGTATACATGTTTTTTCTATTCATTCCTAAGATTTGGCATGGCGATCTATGCATTGTATATAAATGAAAGTTTGCTGTTTAGTTCTGTCTTCTGATTCATAAGAGGATTTTTGGCAATTGAAGTCGATGCCTTTCGTTTGTTGACGAGAAGCAACTGAGTAGTAAGTAGTTGGTAGTACGAAACAGTAACTGTCTTGCGTTTCTAATGAAAATAGGCACCGATTTCAATATTCTGCATCATTTATCCTTTTGAAGGATAATGGAGACAGCACATTGTACATTTTTCGCATAGCCAGTTGTGCTATGATTCTTACGAATAATTCGTAATAAATTATTATCATAGTATCTTTTGACATTGAATATTTACAAGTGCGATGATATGAGCATGATAACTTTAGATTCATCTGCAATAACAGGCTGTTTGCAATGAAAACATCTCCATTCTTGTGGATTTTTTGTTGTTGATTAAAACTCTGTCAAAATCTTTTATGAAAAAAATTATGATTGGAAATAATTTGATTATTTAATAATGGGCTACTTATATAAAACACAAGATTCCTAGAAAAATGTTTTCCTTAGGAAAAATCGTTAGATTTCTTAGCTTGTATTCACGTAAACTGATATATGAGTCAATTATACAACCCGTTTTTGAGTACTGTTCTACGCTTTTGATTAGCTTACCTGAAAACTGAGTTGAGTAAGTTTCAGGTATTGAAGAATAGAGCAAGAGGATTATCTTAATAATAATAATAAGACATTTATTCCCAACAGATATACATCCAGTTACAGAGGAAAAATTACAAAAAAAATTACAACTTACAAAAAATTGCAAAATTGTACACAAATAATAATTAATAAGAAAAGATATTAACAAGAAAAAAAATCAAAAATAGGGAGTATAAGATAATATATGCAACGAAAAATTATTACTTAAATTAAACTTAAGATATAAAAGATATTTGCCTATTTAAATTATGTTGAGATTACTAGGTATGTTAAATGTGAAGCAAAAGAAAGGATACAGAACAATGTAGGTATTTTATTTATAATATGAAACATTATAAGTTACCTCTTTACCCCAGCAATAGACTGAAATTTGTTAATAAGATACATTGTTATCGAACTACAGATAATAATGATTTTTAGAATGATAGTAAACGATCTAATACTATATATTCTAGTGGGCTAAGAATGTTTCATAAATTACCGGATGACCATTAAAAACTGTAATTATTATAGAAAATTCAAGAGATTTTGTATACATATATGATAGCTAACTTCGAATAGGAAAAGATTCTTTTTTCAGAAAACGTTTACAGAAAACTGTAATAATTATAGAAAATTCAGGAAGTTTTGTATACATATATGATAATCTATGTATACAAAATATGATAAATATATGATACATATAGCTAACTTCGAATAGGAGAAGATTCGTTTTTTGAATTGATTGGTATATTAGCGATGCTAAATATATGATTATATTAGTCTTATCATTAAAACAAAAGAATTTTATCTTTTATATATTATAAGAATATATTCTATTCATATTTTCGTCAAATTAGGTTCACAAATTTTGCGGAGGGATCTGAAGTTGGTAGCTAGAATAGCATATTAATTGATATGCAAGAGTGGTATAAAACGTAAATGCCTAATTCAACGCAGAGCTAGACTGGCATAAGTTTTAATAAACCCTTCTACTGGCGCCCATATTCAATTCGTACAGCCACTTCAACAATAATCATATACCCACTTCATGAAGCTCTGTATAAGTTGTAGACGGCTAACAGATCGATGAGCTCCCTTCCATTCCACCCGTCGTAACTGTCCCCGACACTGTGATTGAGAGCCGTCGAAATCCGCCAATTTCGTCGATCCTCTTTATGGGCTCGACCCAGAAGACTGATAGATCGGCAACCGGATTTTCCGAGCCCCCTTCTCGTATTTCAAACAGTGGCGGGTCGTCAGAGGGATCTCGTTAAAAATATTTCAGTCGTTTTATTTGATAGATTTTTTAAAATTAACCGACTTGGTATCACATAGAGCTCACAAATTTTTACGATAGAAGAGGGTGAGTTCGAGTCTCGTTTTTTTTCGAAAGAGCACAAAAATTATTCAATACACTCGATTGATATTCCGGACTTTTAACATTATTATAGTTTCTAAGAACTCTTAATTTCAGATGAGTAACCGTGAACATTGTTTTCAGCATTATAATATTTTTGTGAAGTTAACTAAGTGTTTCACTAATTTTTTTCATCTCAATTTCGATTTTAGGATGTTCAAATGAAATAAAGTTTTGGTACAGCAAAATTTTATAGGTTCCAATATATAGGTTATGTTTAAGATATAAACAATTTGTTTCATCAAATTGTTAATTTTTTTCCGAACGAATTTCGAGAATTGTTTTTGTTATGTCATGAGCATCTAAAATAACAAAAAATGCCCATTCCTAATTTTGTGAATTACGCTGGAATCACTTCGGTCTAAATATTTCACTTGAATAATTTATATAAAAATATTTCGGTCAATTCATTTTTGAGGTCTTCTCCTTTGAATCAGACGAAATCTTTGAAGAATCATCATCATATCATGGAAAATCATACTTCTAGGTTTGTTATCGGTTCAAAGAAAATCTGTCGATTGCAAGTATCGAAATATATTGAAAATGATATTAGTTTTGACAAAATTGTGATATACAACGAAACGTCAACGGAATCTAAGTTTTTAACATTGAAAGTAGCCTGTTATTGCTAAAAACATTAAAAATGATATATATATATATATATATATATATATATATATATATATATATATATATATATATATATATATATATATATATATATATATAAGGAAATGAAGTTTGTGGCACTGAATAAAATATTTAAGAGAATGAATACTAGAACATTCATTACAAAAATTCGGATTGATCGAAATAATATTATAGTAGAGATAGTTATGTAAATATGTACGATATGATCCCTCCACCATTATTCTTCAGGAGATAAATGTTAGAGAAAAATTGAAATCGATGCTACACCTGATAGAAAAGCGAAACAGCTGTGTCCTTCTGCGAGGAACTCGTCAGCCGTACCACGTCCATCGAAGTGAGGAAACGATTTCAATCCAGAAGTCACTTTTCATGACTCCAAGTGGAATACCGTCAAGTAATGGAAACTTCATAGTTCCATCTATGGGTAACGATAGAAATCATCTTTCAGATAATTTCTCAGATCTTTAATCCCATATTTTGTTATAAAAATATTATATTGCGAATGAAAGGCAATTTCAAATGGTCTTCGAATAACTTGAAGCAAAAATATTAGCCACATTTCAAGAAATATCGGGTATTCAGAGGTACAAAAAAGTTGTATTTTAGGATCTGATAAAAATTCAAAACACCTTCTGGTTCAAATTGATCTGCAGCATTGAAATACTAGCAAAATCACTTATTATGTGTTGAACAATTCTGACTAACAAATTTTGAAATACTCTTCTCACAAAAACTGTGAAAATGAAGAGTGATAATTTATCTTCTCAAGCTATTCTGTATGAAAAAAGCACGTGGCTGGTTGCACAATGTCGATATAGAAATAAAATCATGTTCCAAATATGAATTTCTGGATTGTTTCAGATGAAACTTTTTCTAATTTTTATAATGATGTTTTTGATTTAACAATTAGTGTTAGTGTTCAAGAATGTATTTTATTCTATCAGCTTCGAAATAAATAATTTAATCCTGATAATTTCAAGAATCAGAAATTCATCCAAACATTTTGAAACATTTTTTTGAGAAAATATATTATTCTTAAATTATAGTATAATATGAATAATTCAATTCATTTTATAGGTCGTTTCATTCATCAAGTTTTATATGCTCAATTAAATATGAAATTACTCTAATTGTATATTAATAATATAAACTTAAGTCAACGCCTCCCACTAGGTCACACCCGAATTAGACACGTTCATCTGTTAAAATGCGAAAATAAACCTTATGTACGTGGTTTGTGATAAAGATGTAACAGTGGAACATTCATTAATAAATTGTGATTAATTCAGTAATGAAAGAATCTCATGTGGCATAACTGGATCATTGTCGAATATTCTTAACTTGAACGATGTTAGAAATTCAATTCGGTTCCTGAGGTTAACCAAACTCTACTCCTATATTTGAGACACTGGACCGTCGCTAATAACCCTTATGGTCGATGCGACTATAAACCCTGTATAAACCCTGGAATAAAAAAAATATATGAAAATGTTGAATACAAAAAAATATTTTCACTTAAAGAATTCATAATTCTAAATTCTCATGATTGAAAGGACTTTTGAATATATATTTCATTTGAAAGGCAAACAATATTATACTCTTCAATTACATAAGCTGTTTTAGTACCTAATTTTAGTAAACTGAAATATTGTTAACATTACGTATATCTATAACAAACAGTGTTTTTATCACTATATTTTTATTTAGCGACTGCAGTTTCGAAATATTACTACATTTTTAAGCACAATAATATCGCAATAGGATAAATAATTAAATATTAATTCATAGTTCGCACTATAAGTAATATGGTGATACAAACAAAGTTATCATTTAGAAGAATGGACATAGTACCATTATCACAGAGTGACGTACGAAGTATTGTTAAGACACCTTCACTGAGGTCCAGGAGAGTAGCTGTCAATATTATTAATGCTATTTAGTTTGGAATCGCTTTGAATTTGTCCTCTCCTTTTATTTTAAAAGTACAGTTAACTAAAATATCGTTAATGTCCCAATGTTGAGAAGAAGGAGGACATAAATTTCCGAAACTCTCTTGAAACAGTGATTAGTTGCGATTCGTAGGGATGTTTACACCTCTTTCCGGTTGTACATTTTCTTTATATAAAAAAGTTTTGTGTATATGACACCATCGCCAGTAAAGTCTCATTTTACATCATTTTATGACCCTTTCTATGAACTGCAGCATATTCAGTCATACCCACATTTTCATTACAGGCCTCTAGAAAATAACGGGTGATTTTTTAAGAATTAAGTTTTTCAAGTTGGCGGCACTGGATGGTATTTGGTTGACTGGCATCCAAACGTCATCTGCCAAAGTGAAAAGTTTTCATCATACTGTGCCATTACATCATGAAAAGACTTACAAACGAGCAACGATTGCAAATTTTTGAAATTTACTATCGAAATTCGTGCTTTGTGAAAAATGTGTATCGTTTGTTACGACCATATTATGGTCATCATAATCGACTTGGTGAATCCACAATTCGTGCTGTTATCACCAAATTTCGCTCAAGTTTACTTTTTGGACATTAAACCATTGTCTCGCATGCGTACAGAAGAGAATATTGCAGCCGTAGCGTACAGTGTTATTGAGAATTATAAAATGTCAATTCGTCGCAATTGGTTATGTGTTACTCAACCACATGGAACATTTTACGTGTTGATTTGGAATGGAAAGTCTATAAAATTCAAATTCTGCAAGAATTGAAGCCGAATGACCCAACACAACGTCTAATTTTTGGCAAATGGGCCTTAGAACAGCTTAATGAAAATACTCTGTTTTATCGCAAAACTATGTTCAGCGATGAGGCTCATTTCTGGCTTAACAGATATGTAAATGAAAAAAATTGTCGCATCTGGAGTGATGAAAAGCCACATGCCATACAAGAATTACCGATGCATCTCGAAAAAACGGCAGTTTGGTGTGATTTATGGACTGGTGGCATAATCGGTCCATTTTCCTTCAAAGACGACCGTGGAAGAAACGTTACTGTCAACGGCGAACGATATCGAGCCATGATACACAGTTTTTTTTTGCCCCAATTGGCCGAGTTGAACTTGGTTGACATGTAGTTTCATCAAGACGGTGCCACATGCCACACAGCTCGTGAAACAATGGACATGTTGAAGGATGAAATTGGTGAGCAGCTTATCTCTCGAAATGGCTCTGTGAATTGGCCGACAAGATCATGAGATTTGACGCCTCTGGATTATTTCTTGTGGGGTTATGTGAAGTCGTTAGTGTATGTTCACAAGCCGAACACGACTGAAGCCTTACTGGATAATACAACACGCGTAATTCATGGGATATAGGCCGAAATGCTCGAAAAAGTGATGCAAATTGGACCTTCCGAATGGACCATTTGATACGGAGCCGCGGACAACATTTACATGAATTGTTTTTCAAAATGTAAATGGCAAAGGCCAAGTTATCAATTCCAATAAAAATTTTGAATATATGAAGCAAATTGGAGTGTTTTATCTGATTTAAAAAAACTACGCTTGAAAAATCAATTATTACATGTTGATGCTTACAATATTCAACTTCAGTAACATACTTTTTGTTGTGACACTGCTGTAAAAATTGTCTGTTGGTCACTCAACAGTATACACCGAATAGTTTCAAAGTATTTCATCTTCTATATAATCTTGAAGTCTTTAAGAGTAAAATAGTTTTGAAACATTCGAACAAGCATGTATTTGATAAAAAATAAGTTCGTAAAAAATGGTAATCTTGAGGATATTGACCTATGAATTAGTTGTTCTTTTAGACCGCTTAACTTAGCTCCTCTTTTTCTTAATTCCGCTTTCAAAGCATTGAAATTCATTGATCGGTATCTTCTGTCTTCCATTTTTGATGATTATTAAAAAATCCAGAAAAAGTGATAACTCAAAAACCTAATAAACTTGCGTTTAAAGCTAACAATGTGAACATTCACTGTAGTAATATATGATTGCTGGCATTTTTTGGATCTCAGAGCGCCTCTAGCGGTGAAAAACAACGCGGTAGTCCCCATTCTAATAGCACGAATTCAATAAAATGTGATAATTTCGGTCAATACATTTGGAGCATAAAGATGAACATTAACATACTAGAATTCGATTTATGAAATTTCTGTTATAACTTCACTTCAACGACTACCATAAGTGCGCCTCTGTTAGTGCACCCTCCTCGTATCGCGACCCTCTTTTCAAGGGTGGAGAATCCCGTATACCAGCGGGATATTTAGCAGTATTTGATAACAAGAATTTACTAGTCTTGGCACATGATTCATTGTGGAATTCCGTACTGGGATTCCGAAATTAAAGACTCGGGGGAAAAAATTACGAAGAAATTGACAGAAAAGTCCCAATTGACCGCAAGGGTCATTCAGTAAGCTTCACGACATAACACGACAAGTCGAAATCAAGTCGTTGGAATGAAGATAACAAGAAAATAATCGTGAAACGAATAATATTGTATTATATACATTCAATTTCGGAGAAGAAAAATTATATTTAATTTTTTTATTTTTTTTTCATCTATTAGTGCAGGATCCCTAGTGCATTTTAGAACTTGATTACTATCAAGCAAATTTTCCTTGAGAACCTTCATTTTGATGAGACGCCTAAGAATTTTCTGTACGAAACTCCGGTTGTGGTAGCTAACAGAGTATAAAGTATGATATGTGTTGATTTGATCATTCTGAAAATATGTATTACTACCCGAATTTTTTTGTTGAGTCTCAAAATAATTATCTAAATTATTCGAAAAAATATTTGTCCCGAATTTCTCTTCATTAAGTCTCAAGATAATTATCTAAATTATTCGAAAAAATATTTGTCTCGAATTTTTATTGTTAAGTTTCAAAATAATTATCTAAATTATTCGAAAAAATTTGTCCTACAAAATCTATGGCTTCATCAAAGAGTCTCCTTTTTGAACATGAACCAATAACAAGGTCATCAAAAACGATTACTAACCAGCTGATTTTTTTTTTTCAGTTTTTAATTGTTTTGGGGTGTTACTCCATTTTCAAAAGTTAGACTGAATATCATTTTTCATTTTTCTACTACTTATGAAATAAAACACAATTTTATTATATATATATATATATATATATATATATATATATATATATATATATATATATATATATATATATATATATATATATATATATAAAAGTGAAAATGTAACTCAGAAAAACTCATACGGTGTATAATATACCGTGTAATAACTGCAGTAAATGCTAAATCGGACAAACATCAGAAAATCTCGAAGAGAGAATCAAAGCGCATTAAAAGCTCGAAAACTCAAATAACAGCCTTACATAAACATAAAATAACAGAAAAACACGATTTCGATCACAAAAATACGAAGATTTTAGCAACTGAAAAAGACATAAAATGTAGGGAAATTTCAGAAATATATAATATATATATATATATATATATATATATATATATATATATATATATATATCTTGAAATTGATTTATTGCCTGTTTGAGGTATTTATTTTGAAATATTAACAGGCTTTTTTTTATATATTAGGCTTTTTTAATATGAAAAAGTTTATTTTTGTTGACGTTTCGTTATAGTAATCTCTGTTATATTATAAGTATTATACAAAGTTGTAATATAACAACGAAATATAAATAAATTTATATATATATATATATAATATATAATATATATATATATATATATATATATATATATATATATATATATTTATTTATTTTTCTAAGTACCAAATTCAAAATATTTACAAGGTGAAATATGTAAATGTCCAGATTATCCATAAATATAATTCTATTCAGTACCTAACTAAAGCGTTTTACCTGAAGTTATTAATTTTTATTATTATATTGTAACAGGTTGTTTATGAGCAGATTATTGTATTAATTATTATTATATTATTTTTTTCGACTAATTCCTATATACCTATATATCGATACCTGCAATAGACTTAAGGCTGATATCGATGTTTGGGAAGTGGAGGGACAGTTCAATATAAAGGTAGAAGTATTAAATTAAATCAAAAAATTATCGAATAAAAAGAAGGTCTAGAATTAGGAAATTGAGAAACGCAGCAAGGGTGATAAACTGAGGGTAAGTTGTATAGGCATAAAAAATGTTCAATAAAATTGATGAAATATTTAATTTCACATTCTGTGGATTTCATGTCATTTTCGGCTTGTTCCATTATGCTCATAAAACTTTCATTTTTATCGGATGTGTTTATAATCGGTCAGAAAGTAACGCAAGAAAACATTGTACTTCAATTCAAAAACTATTTCTATTGATTTGTTTAGAGGAATAATCGAAAAGGCAACAAAAGAGGCAAATACTGCGATTAAATTCCAATACCTACACAACTAAACTGGATACCTCCTCAGTTTCTTTTCATCCTCGTTTAAATTACGATTGAAGGATAATTGTGTTTCTATTTTTTCACGCCAATTCAATTGGGAAGTTTCAATAGCACCAATTTACTCGAAAACATTGCTCTCGCAGACGGCACTCAGTCGATTCAATTTAAAATTATCAAGGGGTTCAGACGGATTCACGTTGCCTCTGAAACTGAATTTCAACCGTTTATAACGAAATTTTCGAGTGAATCTACTTGCAGAGAATCGTTTCATTTGTATTGCCAAGATGAGAACTTTAACATCGTTTTTGGGTTCCGCATGAGTTATTGGATATTGAAAATCTTCGTCAAATTGCAATCAATTTTGGGTTGACGGTACCTCATTCCACAGAAACGAATTTATATGTTAGAACCGCAGGTAAAAGGAATTTTTTCTATATGTGCGTTTCACGAAAACACGTATTTATTTCGACTGATTTGAACATAGTAACGCTTCAGAATCAACAGTCAAAGAATAGAATGATACCTTTCAGCCTCTCATTATCGAACCCAATCGATAATTTTCTCATAATCACTTGGTATGAATAGCACGCCATTGTTTCAATTCGAAGAAGAAAAGATTACCGCTCGCATCCTGTCATGACTGTCAGTGATGCGTTATCACTTCATTTCCATCTCTAGTCAAAATCGTCTTCCATTCGTCAGCTTCTTCAGCAAATATATATTTTAAGCTATTTTATCGCTTTATATAAGAACTTCATCTAGTATATAGGTCTATATAATCCGGTATATAGTTTGGTAGTATGTAGGTCTAAATAAGTTTCATATATTCAGTCAATGCTACGAAATAAAGAAATAATAGATATTTTAACGAATGTTCGACGTGATTTTGTGAATTGGCATATATTAATACCAAAATAAACAAATATAACTTATAACCAAAACCACGTTCGAATCGGATGAGCGGTTTTCGAGTTAACGCGGACAAGAGTACAGACAAACAGATTAAATGACAAACAACCAAAAAATAGCACCAAACATTGTTTTAGGTGCTATTCTGTTGATAAGCGCCTCAATATTATTTTTTGTCATCTGTTATAGTTATGTTATATGTGCAGATGGATGATATTCATTTATCGATTCATTTCAACAAATACAAATTGAGTACGAACGAAATAAGAACGATGTTATGACAGTATTGATATGATCAACATGATGATAGTATCAAATATATGACACGGAGGTTTTGTTTATCTCTTGGTGAATAAAATGAATGTTAAAAAATGAATGAATGTTAAAAACAATAAATTAAAGTTAACACACTCGGCTTGAGTTTCACTAGATATATTAAAAACTCTACATATGTTTCGGGTTGTTAATCCATTATCATATGTTCATCACCCAGTATACAATGTTACTTAGTAACATTGTATACTTTTGATAATGGGATAACCACCCAAAACATATGTAGAGTTTTCAATATATTTACTGAAACTCAAGCCAAGAGTGGGAATTTTAATTTATTGTATCGAAGAGAAACTAAATCTATAAATAAAAATGAATCGCAAAATGTGTGGTAAGTGCATAACTCAACAACGCCTGGATCAATTTTGCCAATTCTTTTTTTTTTAAAGTTATTTCAAGTACAAGGATGATTTTTACGGCGGACAAATTGGAATAATTGCCAAGAAAACCCTACAAAAAACCTATTTCATTCACCCATACAATCGTTTTCTAACTAAAATGTAGAGTCAACCGACTTCACTATTTTTTTGTTGGGTTTGTTATTGTCAGGGAAGAATTTAAAAAATTGCGTGTAAAATTTAAAAAATTAAGAAAACTTAATTATTAATATATGTAAGAAATAATTATTAATTCTCAAAAAGAGAATGGAAAAAAACTGAATATCTTATCACACATCTTGGTTAATTCAGAGCTATAAAGACTAATATTGAAACTTCAATTTGATATAAAATTTTGGTAAGTTTGAATGGACTAACATACGCGTTACTAATATAGCACGTGGTTTATTTGAATATAAAGAAGAATACATAGTTTTATTCAATTTAGAACCAAAATTTGGTTAGTAAAAATGCTAGCTATTAAATGAACAAACTTAAGTCGCAGAACTCGCAATGCAGCAAGTCAAATATAGAAAAGAGCAAGTCAAACTGATGAGCAACGCTAAGCTGGGAATGAAGTTGAACAGAATCGATGGAACCGAAATTAACAATATGAAAAGGTTGCGTTAAACTCCTATCGACCTGCATTCAATTATAACGTTGAAATAGATCACAGTTCACAGCAAATCGTTGCTATTGGACCAATGAAAGTTGTGTGTCAATATTGCAAGGCAAAGTTCAATTGTTATTGATAAGAAAATACTACCAATGATGCGACAAAATATTGCGCGAAGAGTCAATTCAAATAGACACTATTGGTATAGCCACCACAGCAACTATATTCATTGGTTTCCAGGAACGGACTGAATTCTGAATATTTTTTGACTTATATCAGCAAATATGTCATATAATTAATGAGATATATGGGACAAGTACTTGATACGAAATTAGGAACATGCCGTTTAACTATAGAATGGTCAGGTTAATCACTTTCGATACACCAAACTTGTTAATATAGGAATTTTTTGATAATTCAACTGATTTGAAACAACAGAAAGTATTGCAGTCTCTTCGTAAGCGAGTTAGTCCCTGGCTCCATACGGGATAAATATTAAAAACAAGATGATGTAGCACAAATAGTAGAACATGTCTTTCCGGCTTTTTGAAAAATAATCAGAGAGAAATGAATGGGCTTACAAAGTTCGCCGGGTCAGCTAGTTTTGAATATACCTAAACATGCGTTTTCAACAAATGAAACATATTCTTTTTATATATATTATATATTATTCATAAAAAGCACCCAATTCAGTGTTCGCTTTGAGGATTCCACTTTGGGTTTATGAATATGCAATATAATATCACATGTTAATCTCACCCCTTTTCTGTTTTTACGTCTCATTCAACAATATGAAAATGCTTTGTGATTCATGAAAATATTTTATAACGCAATAAAACCGCCGCGCCTTCCTAGAATTGGTTTTTCCATAAGCCCAACCAAGTCTGTATCCTTTCCCAAACAAATTCACACACCATATACCTCCGTTTGTATGCAGCGTCTAGCAAATAACAATTTTTGTCAACTACCCCACTCGAAGCGAATGTCTTTTTCATCCCCTGCGTCATAATTCAGAGACTTAAGTTGAGCCATGTGTATAGACCGTACTAAATTGTAGTTATCATCTCCAGCTGAATATTCTTGTTTACAGCACTCGCTGGGGTCGTGCAATGCCAGACGGGGGTGAAACATACCCCGCGGCAATATGTCTGTCTAATTTCCGTAGTCGGGGATGCTTCTCGTGAAATCGACGATTGTTTGAATATTCTCCCCTGTGCATGAATTTCAAATTTTATTGGAGAAGAGAATTGCTTCATTGGGATTGAAATCTGGGCAAATACCGAGTATACTGAGCGTTTATTTGAACGTCGACTACAGTCGAATTGCAACTGCTATTGAAGTGATATTATATAGATATACAGTGATTTAGATTTTTAAAAGAAGTTGTTCTTCTCAATTAGTCTGAGTACTCGGTTTCATATTTGTGTTTACGTCGTATATTCAAAATGAATGAACAAGAAAATTGAAAAGGTGTATTTAGTGACTGGAATATTCTTACTATGATGAGCTTGTTCATCTTGAAAGTATTCTGTCTGTAATTAGTAATAAGACCTGTTTGAATATAATACATTTAGTCACGAATATCCCACTAGAAACAAAATGAACCTTTTCTGTGATAGATTTAATTTTGACCATCTACAGAAGAATGCCAAATCCTCAATCAAGAAACTATATAATTCACTACCGTTGAGGATTCGCAATCTACCAAGAAGAAGATTAACTTCTGTACTCAAAAGGTTTTAGTACGAGGATGCCTTATACTCTAAAGAACAACTTTATGCATGTGACCAAACCGATATCGATTTGCAAAAGTTCCTGGCTATTTTTGAAATTGTCTCAGTCTAAAATAGAGAAGAAGTTAAAAAAGTAACCGTTAGGTATGAAATCAACATAAAAGTATTATAAATTTATTGCGTACTCTGGTTCCATGGACTCTTGGGGCTACATTTTGTAACTTATGTTATAATATTTCTGGAATCGATATATACTGACTTATTTAATATTAATCAAATGAAAGAAGTTCTATTATTTATTAGTGTTTGAATGAAAGACGCTGTATAGTATCTTTTCAATCTGACAGAAAAAAAATTTGGATATCCTAGTGGACGCGAAAGGTAAAAACAATTTTTGTATCAGTCCTTGAATCTCCCAGTTATTCTCAACTTCAGAAAGAAATGAGGAAATGCATATCACAATGAGTAGGTACCTACTGTAAAATTGATGGTTAAGCCAGGTATAACATTTTCGAGTTTTTCTCGTCTCCTCTTTTTCTGCTTCGTAAACATAACATGAAAAAATATTATTTGTATTTATAATATATTTAATATTATGTTGGGTATTGTAGGCACATATTCGTCTTACACAAAACAGTAAAACATAAGCAAGAATACAACGATGTTTTCGATTAAGCCCCACTGCGTGAAAAAAATTCTCTAAAAAGTTGCCTTATCAAATTTATTCAATTATTTGGGAGAAATCGAAACTTAAAAAAATGCTATAGGAATTACTGAAATTGAATTACCTACCTAAGTATAAATAATTTTTATGTTAAAACTTGAAAAAGAGAGTTTTTAATATATTCAGTGAAACTTTAGTCAAGTGTGTTTTTAATTTTATAGTTTTCAACATAATGTTTCAACAAGAGATAAGCGAAACCTCCGTGTCAATTATGTTTTTGATTAGCACAACCAATACCTTTCTTATGAAAGTATTGAGCTCTCTCCGTTCATTTTTTGATTCTCTTCTTTCGTGTTTTGCTTCATCATTTTCTTATTGCTCAAAAACATCATTCTTAGAGAATATACTCATTAGAAACTAACGTATTCCAGGGAATATTGAAAGTTAGTTGTAACTATACTTACTCAAACACTACAAAATCTTGATTTCGATTCGATGAAATCGGTACACACAGAACTCGTCGTTTTTATAATTTGATGCTATGATATCAACATATTATTTCACACTATACAAAATTGACGAATCAAGAATGATTTATAATGAAACCGTGAAATATTCAACTTCAAACTACGAAAGTCTTAAACACAAATTTGATTTTGTTTCACTGAAGTTGGTCAGCACACAAAATAGTCAGGTTTTCACAGTTTGATGTTGTGATATCCACAATTCATCAAAAACAACACATGTAGTAGACCATAAAAAATATCACCAGAATTTAAAATTATTTAACTTCAAACTTCGAAAGTTTTGAAAGCGTCTTATTTAATTTCAGCTCTTGTATAAGTTGTAATATACGATGGATTCTTGGAAATATACGATGGGATATTGGAAATTGGATATTGGAGACCTACTTGTATTATTATCATCATGCACAAAAGTATACAACCATAATTAGTAATGGCCGGGGTGTGAAATTCCAATGGACCACCGCTGCACTGTTGCCATTTTCTCATTTCGTAGCCTGTTTACAATGAACATGTCAACATGAATGTTGTGCTTGTAAATTGTTTGAAGATATACCTGATAATAACTTTACAGATATTTTGGCATGTTTCCTTGAAGACACTTCTTCATTTCCTCATGAGGTATTGAAAATTATTACTCTTAAATTATTTATTCTCTGAAATTATTTCTTCTAAATTATTTATACTCTTAAATTATTCATTTTTAGGCAATACTTTCGTACTTTAACTTCTCCCTGAGACATGCTACGTTTGAATGTTTTATACTTAATGATGCTCCCATCAAACCATCATTTATCTGAATGCTAAATATTTTGTTGCAATCTAACGACGAGGAAGGAAAGTTATAATCCTCATTTCATTCAACTCTCAAGAACCCATTTCGTCGATATGAATTTCAAATGAATCCGGAAATGAGTTACTTACCCGCTACCTAAAAAATTAAATGAGGCAAAAAAGTATGCTAATGTAAAGCAAGCGCCGAAAATGGACTTTCAATTAAAGTCGTAAAAAATTTGGTCGAAAATGAAAATGAATCTGAGCGCTTATAGTGGGAAATGAGTGGAATACCCAAAAATGAGAGAGTCACGAATTGAAAGTTTGTATTCTTTATTACTTTTATTTGATATACCTAGTTGTGCTATGAACGGATAAATATGTTGAAAAATATTAGTATAAAAATAGTGTTCGTAATAAAAGTTACTTTATTTAGCATCGCTAATAAACTTTTCAAAAAAAAATTGTATCATCAAACAACATATTGTAACCTGAAATAATATGTTTTACAAAAAGATACAATAATTCTTTAAAATCATTATGAATTATTGAGGTATTTACATGTACTGATCAATATAGAAATCATTCTGTTTCCTATACCTTGTTTGGTGACCTGTACATACATCTCCGACGTATTTCACACGGTCATCGATATAGCTAGGGACCTTGCCATATTTTATTTTATAAATCAAGTCTACACTTTTATATACTATGTGCTGCCTAATATTCAGACAACTTAGTGTTTCTAACATAAGTGATACAGGTGTGTATCTATTGCACTTTAATACAACAAAGACTTCGTAAAGACACTAACATAATTACTTATTCTAGCTTAAAAATTTACTTTTCTCGAAATTTCACTGATAACATACCTACTATGCTGTTCGAATTAATTGAGACAAAGGATAAAAAACAATGTTTTCGTAAAATCTTACCTTTTAATGAAGTAAATACATACAAAATTGCGTAAATTCTTTATATTAATATGAACTATGTCCTCCTTTCGCAGAAAACACTTCTTGAACTCATCTAGGCATCGATTCAGTGGAATCGATGTCTAGATGAGTTAGCATAGCGCAGGTTTTCTTCAATTCGTCACCACGAAACCACACCTGAATTGCACTTATAATCATTTTTTCTTTTGTAGTGCAATCCATTTTTGCCAGTCGTTTCTTTGAAATATTCAATAATTTCTCAGTAGGATTGAGATCAGGTGAATTTCCTGGCCAATCGAGTACTTTTATTTCATTCTCAAGCATAAAAGCCTGCACTTGTTTGGAATTGTGGCAGGGAGCTAGGTCGTGCTGAAGTGTTCCATCAAAAGTTTCCATGAAAGGAACAATCCTGGTGCGCAATATTTCCATATATTTCACTAAATTCATCATGCCTGGTATAAGAGCTAATCGTTCAGTGCCATTGGTTGTGAAAAAATCTCGAAACATTTGTTTCGAAGGATGTTTTACTGTTTGCTGGATGTGATCACGCCGCAAAGTTTCCCCATCACTTCATCCAACAACACTTGTTTGTACCCTTGAACAAACAAATGTGTCTCATCACTAAAAACCAACTTCTTCCAATCATCCACAGTCCACGCACGGTACTTTTTGGCCCATGCCAAACGTTTCTTCATCATTTTCAGGTTAAGTAGTTGCTTTCTTCTTGGTCTTCTTGCCTTACAGCCAACTCCAGCATTCGTTTTCGCGAAGTTGAGGTGCTCACCTCCACACCAGAAAACATTGAATCCCTC
This sequence comes from Henosepilachna vigintioctopunctata, assembly GCA_030704895.1. Classification (NCBI taxonomy): domain Eukaryota; kingdom Metazoa; phylum Arthropoda; class Insecta; order Coleoptera; family Coccinellidae; genus Henosepilachna; species Henosepilachna vigintioctopunctata. The sequence goes on from JARQZJ010000097.1 coordinate 1,411,990, forward strand.
CGAAGATCAGTGCTTGTCTTTCGCAGATTAATTGTGCTATTTCTCATCAACAATTTGTTTGTTCTTGGAGTAGTTTTGCGTTTGCGGCCACAGTTTCCTTTTCTTTTTGGAGACGATGATCTACTTTCTTCAAATGTTTTTAAAATCCTTGAAACGCTGGATTTTCTCACACCAAAAGCTTCAGCTATATCTCTTACAATCATTGATGTGTGTTCATTAAGCGCGATAATTTTCGAAACGCTTTCTCGGAGTGATATAGTAATAATAGTAATAGTAATAGTAATTTATTGGTGCAATAAAACATCGTACAGCTGTTTTTACACAAGTCAAAAATATAAATAAAAACATAAACAATCACAAATATCTGCATACATACATTCACAAATAAAATGGTATCAAGTCATGTATAAGGAGAAATCTACACGAAAGAACTCGGTGAAACAGTAAATAACATTTTCAATTAGAATATCCTTCAGTAATGATTTGAACTTATTAATAGGTAAGGTGCGGATTCTATGAGGCAAAGCATTGAAAAATTTCCAACACCAGTAATTCGGACCATTATGCGACCTGCTCAATCTGGAGAAATCAATTCTAATGTCAGATCTAAATCTGGTAGCATACCGATGAAAACTACTACCCACAAACATAGAATCTTTATTTTCATAAGCGTATAACAAGCAAACAAAGACATATAAACCTGGGAACGATAGTATTTGTAATTCCCTATATTTAATTTTGCAACAGGCTCTATAGTCTGAACCCGAGATAACTCTGATTGCTCTCCTCTGAAGTCTAAAAATGGCCTCTCTAGCCCCACAACAATCACCCCACACTAACAAGCCATATCGGAGGACAGATTCAAACAAAGAGAAATACGCCAACCTGAGTACCCCGTTCGACACAGATCCGATCAAACTGCGAAGCACAAATATCCTTCTACTAAGCCTGGCGGCAACTGATGCTATGTGTGGTTTCCATGTAAGGCGAGAATCAACACATATACCAAGGAACTTGGTATAATCATCCGCACTATCATGATGGTTCAAGCTGAAAATCATGCTCTTTGACTTGTCATCATTCATACACAATTCGTTGCCTGCAAACCACTAATCGGCCTTCATGCGCTCCCTGTCACAAACAATTCGAACCTGACTCAAATCAGACCCCCCAACAGAAATATTGCTGTCGCCCGCAAATAAAATCACTTTTGAAGTTAGATAGTCTGGTAGATCGTTTATAAAGACCAAAAATAAAATTGGACCCGCAATGGATCCCTGAGGAACTCCTACGGATAGGGCTCTTCTATCTGACCAATTTCCACCGGAGACCACCGACTGATACCTATCAGACAGAAACGACGAAATCAACTCAACGCTGCCCTCAACAAAACCATACTTTCGGAACTTCGATATAAGAACCGAATGAGATACACAATCGAAAGCCCTCGTCAGATCCAGGAAAAGGCTGACCGAGTACCATCCCCACTCAAAACACCTCAACGTATCCTCCACAAAACTCAAAATTGCTTTTGTAGTTCCGAGATCCCTTCTGAAACCAAACTGCCTATCACTAAATAGCCTATTTGACTCAAAGAACTCAACCATCTGGGAACACATCAACTTCTCTATCACCTTGGAAAACACAGGAACAATCGAGATAGGTCTATAGTTGGAAACCTCATTCTGATCACCACCCTTATACAGAGGAAGTACTTTAGACACCTTCAGACAGACTGGAAATGTATTAGTGGTGATACACTTGTTGATAAGAAAAGTTAGTGGCTCAACCACAGAACTACAATTCCTCTTCAGAACAACGGAGGACAGGCCATAGAAATCTGGACATCGACTATTTTTCAGAGATTTAATAGCATCTCTGACCTGAACCTGACTGACCTCGGTGAACCGGAACACAACATCAGATGCGATACACTTTCGAAACAGACCGGCATCATCAGAGCAAGAGGGCAACGAAGCACTTATTCGATCAGCAATAGAAACAAAAAAGTTATTAAAATAGTTGGGATCGATATTATGTTTTTTTGATGTTTTGTCAATTCCCCGTTTACTATTAATGATTCTCCACATAGTTCTATTTGGATTGGATGAATTCCGAATAACTTCGTCATGGGCTTTGATTTTTGCCCTTCTCAAAGCCAACCTGTAACCTGTTCGCAGACTATCTCTCGTGCTCCTGCTTTCCTACGTCCGAAAACAAGAATACAGCTCATTAGCAAACTTGAGTTGATCTCTCAAACTCCTAAGATCGTCACTGAACCACTTTACTCCACCGTCAATCCGTCTACTCCTTATGGTCCTCTCGGGGAATGAAGCTACAAATGCATCAGTAAATAATCTGTGAAATAAGTCAAAAGCCGCATCAGCATCCAACTCCTCACCCCTCAGACAATCCCAATCAGTACTCTGCAGTATACTGTACATCGCCATGAAACCAGATTCAGTCAAAGGCCTACACCTTTTCATCAACATATTAACAGGAAGGCTAGGTATTCCTACCGAAACCTTCTGAGCTTTATGGTCAGAGAAATAGCAATTCAAAATGTCTGTTTCATAATTATTCAACGAAAAATTAATAAAAATATTATCAAGACAATATTTACCCCGAGTTGGCTGATAAATTGTTCCAGTGAAACCAAATGAGCTGAACAAGTCGCACAAAGATACCGACCTACCATCAATATCCTGCACCCCCTCAGTTTCACCAGATATCCTAAAATGGACATTAAAATCTCCACAAACGACCACATTCCTAAATTTAGCACAACTTGTCAAAACATCTTCTAAGGTTTTCAGAAACACATTGAAGTTCCCACTGGGTGAACGGTAACACGCAACAATAGTTATATCGCACTCGTCAGACCGAGCCGCAGTCACTTCACAATCCACTTCCGATGAAAAAGCAATTAATACCTTCGACCGCATCAAAACCTACAAGCCTACTGAAAATACCGACGCCACCTCGAGATTTCAGATTACGGCCACTTGAAGAAGCTGTCATCCATCCGTCCAGAGAAAACACTGAGCACTGCACAGAGTTCAACCAGCTTTCCGTAGTACAAAAAACATCAACGCTTACCTCATCATTCAAAAAAGATTCCACAACGTGTGTCTTCCCATGAATCCCCTGTACATTCAAATGTAGAATAGACAGACGACGTCCCGGTCTAACTTGTGCCAACTTACTATGCTCTCTCTCCTCTTTATGAGAACTAATCATTTTTCTTTTATCAGTGAGTCCCTTTTCATAAAAAACTTGTTTACAGTGACCCCCCTTGGCCAAAAGGCAGAATCCATTACTTCATCATAGAATTCTTTTGGTAGCGTTATTTTGAAAGAAGAGTACACATCAGGCCTCCTAGAACTTAGCTTATCACATTCCACATCTGAAGTGATCTGACTTAAAAAGCTCCGTACATCCGAAGCGTCGGTATCAGGATGCAGCCTTGATACATGTATCTGAGTCAATGGCACTTTTGGTGCACTTTTTAACACATTAGACTGAGATGATCCCACAGTAGGCTTCAAACGCTTTTCAACTTTATTATTGTTTCAACTCTGCAATTTCTTTCTTGATATAGCCATCTTTCGAGACAAGTCTAACTCAGATTTCTTCAATACAGCACGTATCGGAAAATTGAAACCACCAACTGAAACCACCAACTGTCGCACCGGTAGGCTCACAACTGAATTGCTGGCGAGGTAAAAGTGGTCAGAATGTAAATGATGGTCGAGGTCGAACCCTCATATCACCTCAGGTAGTAAACAAGCAGGTGTGAGGGTGTTTGGGCCACCCTGGTACTGACATACTTGCTACAGTAACTCTAACGGAAAAAAATGTTTGTCTCAATTGATTCGAACAGCATATTAATATTAAAACTTTAATATTATTAGATTTTTAAAACTAAAATTTTCATCGATAATAACACATAAATACTTAATCTCACTGGCTCGTTCCAATGGTACATTATTAACTTTTTTGGTGATTTGTATATATGTACACTCTAATCTTGATAATTTTGCTTTGTTTCCCACAATAATACATTTATAATGTATCACTATTTCATGGAAGACTGTTATCCCACAACCATGTATGCAAACTTTTAAGGTCACTATTAATTCTATGCGCTAATTCTTGTAAATTCTTGCATGTAGTATACAACATCATATCGTCAGTAAATATAGAAATCTCACCATTCTTTACATAGTTAAGTACATCGTTTATATATAAATTAAACATTTACGGTCCCAAAACTGTTCATTGTGGAATTCCATAATCACAAATTAATCGTTTGGACAGATAGTTCCCGAATTTAACATCTAGTACTCAATTAAGTGAATATGAAATGGACATTGCAACACTCTTCCAGAGACTTTTTTAACAATAACGACCTATCAACAGTTCCAAAAGCTCTTCATAAATTCAAAAATACTGCAATAACTCTTTCATTCTTATCTAACATTCAAATAATAACTAATCACAGAAAATAATATCATAATGATGAATAATTACTATATAACTGAATAAATATAATGGAATGAAATATAAGAATGAGCTCAATCTATGCGGTTAAACTAAAAAGTAACTATTAACTGAACAATAAGGTGATAAGGTGAAATAAAATATTACAAAAAATCAATCTATTTCACTTTATTTTAGTCAGTTCCTCTTGTTCACATAATTCCTTATTAAAAAACTTCTATGGAGTCAAAATAAATGTCACATTTATTAGCAACTGTATAGAATGAAGTCCTTAAACCAATTGGGTGATTAAATTAGTGAGTTGTCTTTGGAATCTCTAGGTGAAATGATTCTCTGTTATGAGAATTTTGCCAAGGAACACGAAAACTCAAAGCGGATAAGAGAGAAGGACAACCAATACTGTTCTCCAGGAATTTATATAAGATTTCGATTGATAAAGTTTCTTTCCTACTCTGCAATGAAATTAAACTGAATCGACCTATAATTCGTCATGATTAACTCCTCTCTGTGGATAAACTTCATTTGCCCTCTAAGCTGGAGGGAGGACTGAAGAGTATGAAATTTCCTCCAAAAAAAATTCAAGAACCTTCTCTGAATGGCCTCACAATCGTGATGATGGCAATTATAAATAGGATGCCAGGTCATGCTTCCATACTCTAATTTAGTACAGATAAGGAAAATTTCCATTGAGTTATTATCATAATTAGAGGTATTTTCCATTTTACCGAATTAGGGTATTCTCCAAAAAGCGAATCTCCTACTTTTTTAAAGAATGAAGAATCAAAATTAATGTATTAGGTAATATACCATATTGACACTAGAAAAAGGAGGTATTTTGTGGGGACAATCAAGATTGTATTCATTAAGTGAGTGAGTAGGCAAATATTCAGTAAGTAAATAGGTAAATAGACTTGAAGACTGATCTCTTGAAAAAACGACGTTACTAGGAGCGCTAAGAAATAAATTCGAATAAAATGAAAAGGCCTGGTCTATTGCCCTCACATTTCACAGCACTTAATATACTTCACCTTTGTTCTAGACAGGGAATAAGACATCGAAAAAGAGTGAAAAATAAGGTCAACACAAGGGACTTTCGGCCTGATACACTTTGTCAGCCACTTCAGTGCTTGAGTGATATTTTTCCGAGAGTTCAATAAAGATGCCGAAGTGCGTCGCCAAGAAATAAGCTGCCTGCACGTGATGGACGTTTTTTTATGGACGAAATTGAAGAGAGTTGATCAATAATAGGAGAGAATTCTTCTGGAAGTCGACTAACAAGATTACTTATTTCGACGGGAATTTTTGGTGAAAAGCTGGAAGTTTGTAGAAGTGAAGGATTGAATGGAAAAAATCGACAGAGTTACTCTGGAAAAGTCGCGAACTCTCATGTGGAGGTTATTTAATTACTCAGTTTGAAGGTTTTTCGTGTTGATGTATGGCGGTCAACTCTTTGAAATGAATTTTCGACGAGAAAATCAAGTACGTGGATTTTGGGCTCAATACTCACCCAGTCTTCAATTATATATATATATATATATATATATATATATATATATATATATATATATATATATATATATATATATATATATATATATATATATATATATATATATATATATATATATATATATATATATATATATATATATATATATATATATATATATATATATATATATATATATATATATATATATATATATATATATATATATATATATATATATAGTAAATACTGAGACTCTTAATCGAAATATCGAAATATTCAAAGGGATCTGATACTCCACCCATAAATTTTACTTCGGAAGTTGACCTTGTGAGTGTCTTTTTTATAATTCTTCGGGTTTTCCGAATGATTCCAAATTCTTTAATTTTTTTTATCAATAAATGTGATCATTGTATTCCTATCACTGTATACCTATATTATATTATTACATATATTATTTATATATGTAATAATATATATATATATATATATATATATATATATATATATATATATATATATATATATATATATATATATATATATATATATATATATATATATATATATATATATATATATAATAATAATAATAATAATAATATTTATTTTCAATAATTATCACTACATATTTCAATTCTGAAGGTGCAGCAAGAAAAATGAAAAAAAGTCAAAAATAATGCAAAACAAATAACAAATTACTAAAAGATTACAAGAAGTATGACACTATTCTATTACACCTCTACATAATCTTTCAAATTCTCTTATACTATATGGTTCACATCTTAGAACCAGATTGTACAAATGTCTGTCTGGTGTTATTTCTGTTCTTGCACTCTTCAAAGTAGTGATTGTGTTTATGAAGAAATAATAGCAAGCGGTAGATATAAAGGCCATATATGGTTAGGATGTTATTTTGTTTGAAATGAGTTCGACATGAGTCTCTGTATCTTAACCCTAAAATTGTTCGTAACACCCATTTTTGGAGGACAAATATTCTTTCTGCATATGATGAGCTACCCCAAAATATGATACAATAAGAGGCTGCAGCTTGAAAATTAGCGTAATAGATTACCTTCAACACATTAGATTCCACTTGCTTTTTCAGTACTTTGAGAGTATAAATCACAGAACAGAGTTTTCTTTTTACTTGGTCAATATGTGGAAGCCACTTCAATGTTTTATCTATTTGTAATCCTAGAAACTTAGCTTGTTGGCCCACATGAATAGTCTGGTTGTTGTAAAGTACTATATTTGGAGGAGTCCAACTTTGTTTCTCCGTAGTGAAATATAGGCACTCAGTTTTTTGCACATTAATTATCAGTTTATTCTTAATACACCATTCCTCAACATATCCGAGAAGAGATTCCAATGCTACAGTTGACGACGAAACGTTCGCAGATCGGACCAAAATGTTGGTATCATCCGCATAAATGATTGGTTTACAGGCATCTGCAGGTAAGTATTCGGTGATGTCATTTATATATACAATAAATAGCAACGGTCCCAAAATACTACCCTGAGGTATTCCCATAGTTGTCACCAGCTCACTTGAAGTGTATGTGTTCCCATTAACAGTGATTTGTACTTTTTGTTGCCGGTTGGAGAGGTAGCTTTCTATAAGTTTCAGTTGTTTATCTCTTACTCCAGATAATTCCATTTTTTTCAGTAAAATTCCATGGTCAACGCAGTCAAAAGCCTTAGAGAGGTCGAGGAACAATGCAGTTGGAATTTGCCCTTCCTCCAATGCTAAAAGTATGGCATGTGTAAGCTCATATATGGCCGTTTCCGTATTCTTATTACCAACATAACCATGTTGGATACTCTTGATAACATGAAACTTCTTGAAAAATTTTAGAATTTTAACTGACAAATTTTTTTCGAAGATTTTAGTAAATGAGCTTAGTAGACTGATAGGTCTGTAATTTCCCAGTTCAGTATAGTCTCCTTTCTTATGTATAGGCCTGATAACAGCTATCTTTAGAGCATCCGGAAAAATACCTTCTTTGAAGGATAAATCCATAATATGAGCAAGAAAGGGAGCAATTATGTGAATAGATTTCTTCACAATGCGCATAGGAATTCCTTCATAACCGCTCCAACCGTTGTTCTTCATCGATTTAACTACTTTAATGATTTCAGATTCTTCAATATCAAATACGTAGAATGAATTATGAAGACGTGTTGAATTTTTTCCCGGGCCATTTTTTGACTGCAAGTTGCCACTCAAAGAAGGAGCTATATTCACAAAAAAACTATTGAAATCATTCACAAGCTTGTGAGGATTCACCTGTTCCATATTATCAAAACTAGATTCAGACTTCTGTTTTGTTAGTTTATTAACTACCTGCCAAGTTGCTTTAGTTTTATTTTGTGCATTTGTTATAGTCGTACTGTAATATTCTTTTTTCAACCTTGTAATACACAAGTCATATCTTTTTTTGTAAGAGTTATAGATCGTTTTAAATTCTTTTCTTACTTGTGAAACTGTGAAAAGTTTATCCATTATATTCTTCATATCTTTAATTTGTTGCGCGTTTCTGAAAAAGTTTTCAGTATTCCTCCTCACTACACATTGCAGGGGAAAACAATCATCAAAGATTTTCTTGTATCTATCTGAAAAGCAATTCCACATTCCGTTAATATTTCTCTTATCAAAACTGTAAATTTCGTTCCAATTTGTTTCCGACAAAGTTGGTAGAAAATGATCTATAGTTTTTTCATTTATTTCCCTAACCCAAATCTTCTCTTTTTCAGTGTCTCTTAGTTTATCTTTAATTGTGAAAATCAATGCCTTATGGTCCGATAGGTGATTTTCAATTACCTGTGTGAAGCCGTCAATATTAGTTATTATATTATCCAGACAGGAATTTGAGTCAGGTCTTGTAGGTTCATTTATTTTGATTTCCACATTAAAAGTTTCGAGAAGGGCCAAAAAATTACGCGATCCCTCGGTATCAACAAGCGTGTTAATATTAAAGTCTCCCGCAATTATATATTTGGCCCCCTCTTCAATACAAATTTCTAAGAGGACTTGAAGCCTTTCTAGGAAAATTTCTATATTACCGTGTGGTTGTGAATTAGGTCTGTATATACAAATCACTAAAATCTTCAAATTTACAAAGTTCACCTGACATGCACAACATTCTATTACATGAGGTACACTCAAGCAATTTATATCTTCTCTCTCATGAAAAATGTATGGAGACTTACAAAAAATTGCGCTTCCTCCATGTCTACCTTGTTTTCTACAAAAGCTGGTTGCTAGGTTATAACCTTGTAATATGTAGGTATCAAGTTCTTCTTTGTTTTTCCATATATATATATATATACATATATATAATATAAGCGTTTATAAAAAATTGAGGGAAATCGACCAATAGTGCACTTATCGTATTCACTCTTCATTTATAGCGTAGCTTTCAAATCACTGCGTTTCTTCCACAGACCAATCTGTAAAATCCACATAGAACAAACAGTACGATCCCAAACCCTTGAAACAATGCACAAACCAATATTAACTTACAAAATTTAGGCAAAGAATCGAAGCTGACGAAAAAGTAGTCACCGAAATATATTTACAATTGACAAAATATTTATCAATTATTTATATACAATTTTATCGTTACAAATCAGCGGTTGTAGATTGATTCGCGAAAGTTCTTCTGTTATCGAGTTCAGGTTATCTATAATTTTCGAAACATACATTTGACATTATCAAGATAACATCAACAAAACAATGCCCTATCTAGATATGCTGAAGCGAAAGTAGAATGCTAAATCAAAATGGTTCCCCATATACCCAAGAAAAAAACAGCGGCTGATATCTACCATGGAAAAATGTGGATTTTGTTCTTGAGATTCGGGGCAGAATATAAATGAACTGTGAAAATTAGAACCTGAGCCACCAAATGAATGAGTTTCACTAATCATTATGGCAATAGTATGAATCAATAAACTTTTTGAGTTTTTCCCGAATTTTTGTGACATTACTCGTTAGTAACAAGTATGAAATCATAAAATTTTTTATTTTCGCTTTTAGTTCGTAGGATTTTTGCATTTTCTAACGCATATTCCTTTTCAAGGAATTCAGTTGAATTCAATTGGTTCTCATTTTCCAACAACATTCAAGTGCTATTCACAGAAGCGAAACTCTAAAACCTTTATCTTGTAGAATATACGGTCACTTGTAATAGGAACAATCAGAAGTGGGATAAACGTAAACAAAAGCCGAACTCATTTCGTTTTAATTCCCGCATTGGTTCGTGGATAAAAGCTCAACAAAGCGCATCATTGCTTCCTGCTATTGATTTTCCTTTTACTTTAGTGCATCAGGAGAGCACTCCAAACAGACCGAATCAACGCTTTAAATTCGAATGTTGGATCACTTTGAAAAAAGGTTTTCTTTCGAAAGGCAACACAGGAAAAATATATTATAGGATATATAGTTTCGTAAAAAGCGTAGATTTCATTTAATCACTCTTGAAAGTTTAGGTTATAGTTATAATAAATCTTTATTTTCCTACAGGTAAAAACACCCATTTACAGAAAGTATTTCAAAATATACATACAGTACCAACACCTAATAATATAATAGAAACGTTTTAAAAAGGATAATCAATAATAGAAGTATTATTAATGAATCTTAGAAAATACGAATATAAATTTACATTAAAATTCACTATAGATGAAAATATTTATAGTTAACCCGACTAGTGGAAGCAAATGAATCATTGTTGATATCGCATTTGTCAGACACGTCCTTGAATAGCGAACAAATATATTTAATGGGTGGTTATATGAGGGAATTACTCTTCAGAGTACCCAATGAAAGAAAATTGACTTGATAGTGAACATTGGTTAGGTACAATTGATTGAAAATCTATAGAGACAATAAGGGTAGAAAAATCTATATAACCATGCGAGAGTTATACAGAAACTTCAGAGACAACAAGTCCCTGTCAACTTCGAGTGATTCAGCTCGAAACCTGTTTAACAGATCAGTTTGGCTACTCCTCTGGCTACTCCTCTGGTCAGATAAACGTGATCGTCACTCCAAATTAGATATTTGAGAAATTTTCGATATATTATGAGAATTGTAAATGGGACGCAAAATCAAATATCAGAAATCTAATTTGCTCGTTACAAGCGCATTAGATAATTGAACATAACTGAATAAGTGTTTTTGTATTCGAAGAGTGTTCAGCATTACGCACAATAAACCCATAAGATATTAATACTATTGAAATTGTTTCATTTATGTGAGTTACAAAAGTGAATTTCTGATTACAATGAATCAAAAGCTATAAAATTTTTTCAGATACACTTCGTCTTTTTTTCATTTAAGGAATATTTTCTTCTCGATTAAATGCATTACATTGGTATAAATCAATTGTTTCTGCATTTCATTCAATAAATATCCGCAACCATATTGACAAGTATAACCGAGCGTTCTAATAGAGCCACCTAGATGGCACTAGTTATTAAATATGATTGAATTGTCAGAAGTCGTTGCAAAATTAGTTGTATGTGAATAGATAAGGACCTGTGAAATATTCATTTTTCGATGTATTTATGTTTTTCTATTGATTTCAAAGACTGGGGATATATAGTAATATATGCATTATATATGCCTATGACATTGCAATGTATTTCTGTCTGTTGATTCATGAAGGGATTCTTGAGAATTGGAGTAGATGCCTTTCATTTTTAGACGGTGGCACAACTGGTGACTACCTCCTACTTCGAAACAGTGACTGTCCTGCGTTTCCAACGAATGTGGGAATCGATTTCAATATTACGTAACAATTATCCTCTGAAGGATAACTGAGACATCACACTGACATGACATTTTTCATATAGCCAGCTCTGCCATAATATTCCTCTGAATGACACGTAAAAAGTTATCGGGAGAATGTTATAAAATACTTTCAGAATTGAATATTTGAAACAGCTATAACATGAGCACGATTACTGTATGAATTCTTCTTCTGTATTCATAGTGTCTATTTCTTCTTATATATATATATATATATATATATATATATATATATATATATATATATATATATATATATATATATATATATATATATATATATATATATATATATATATATATATATATATATATATATATATATATATCCGATTGAGTACCCACATAAGGATTCTTTCTACAACCGCATTACTTCATCAATTATATGAAATTAATAAGAAAGTAGAGTTGTAAAAGGTAGTATCTCAATTAATAATAATAATAATAATAAACGTCTTTATTGTCACACATATTGTGCTACATAAGAAGAGGCGAGATTTAGCATAAGCTACTCTTCCATCTAACCTCAGGAAAGTAAATGAAAATAAAGTAGAGAAGAAAAAAAAATGTTAACACAAACATAAGAAATGAACGAAAGGAGTATGATACATATTTAAAAAAAAAAAGAGAATTCCTAGAGTTCACTAAAACAAAAGATATTATATAAATATCTAAATCCCATTAGAGTTAAAAGAAAACATGTGATAAAGAGAGAAAAAACATAAATAAATCAAAAATTATAAATTATAAAGAAGCAATGCAAATATACACTAACAATTCATACACGTGCATGCGCCGTCACAATCCTCGAAGCGCACACTTACACAGAACCACACTGCAATTATTATATTCTATTTAATTGATCAGGATGTGTGAAATTTTCAATTTTAGATGTATTCATGTGCTTTTCATTGATTTCCAAGATTTGAGATGTACATTAATCTATGCATTATATATTCATACGACTTACTGTATATTTTTGTCTTATAGTCGATAGGAGGGTATGAGAGGATTGAAGTCGTTGGCCTTCATTTGTTGGACCTGGCGTAACTGATGAGTATGTTGTAGTACGAAACAGTCACTGTCCTACGCTTTCAATAAATGTTGGCATCGATTTCAATATTCCCTAACATTTATCCCCAGTAGGATAATGAATACATCACATTGTTCATGTTTCACATAGCCAGCGTCGCTATAACGTTCTTTTGAATAATTTTTCAAAAAATTATCGAAGAAAGTATACTTTAATTATGAAAGTATATGAAATATACTTTTATAATATTATAATTTTATAATAAATTCAATGGAGAATGAATCTACTCTGTGATAGTTCATATTTAAATGAGAGGTAATAATAACAACTTGTCTAAAAATCACTGACCAGTCAGTGATTTTCAGACAAGTTTTTATTATTACCTCTCATTTATAATTTCATGAATTATTGTCATTACTAAATTAATTATTTATTGAATTATAACTTTGAAATATGAACAAGTTCTGTAATACCTATAGCAAGAGAACTACAGAGTTCTTCCTGTTGTAGTGTATTTTTTATATATATATATATATATATATATATATATATATATATATATATATATATATATATTTATTGAAATTGATTTATTGCCTGTTTAAGATATTTTATTTTGAAAGTTTTTAGCAATAACAGGCTTTTTGGATATGAAAAAGTTTATTTTTGTTGACGTTTCGTTGTTATATTACAACTTTGTCAAAACTGTAATATAACAACGAAACGTCAACAAAAATAAACTTTTTCATATCCAAAAAAGCCTGTTATTGCTAAAAACTTTCAAAATATTATATATATATATATATATATATATATATATATATATATATATATATATATATATATATATATGTTGTAAAGTTATTTCAGAAATGCCTGTGTTGGAATTTGGTTAACCAAATCCAACAAAATGATTACTGCAACTTTTCAATAAATTCCCAAATGAACGAATTCAATCCACCTATTTCTATATGCAAATTAATAAATATTTTAATGAATGTTAGTTCATTATTGAATAGTGTAATAACAAATGGAACTCTGTCGAATGAGTGTTTGATTTTCAACTGATTTAATTGAGTCCTGTTAATTTCGCAGAATTTTCAATGCAACTTATCGATTAAAATTTTCAACAAATTGAAATACGATGCAGCCTGTCAATTTGAGTTCTCGAAATTCATGAATATCTGGATACAAGGAAAAAGAATAGACATTCCTGCTTTTCAGTGGTGACCAAAATCATGCTTAACATCAAGAGAACGAATTAAATTGGACAACGAAAACAAAAAATTTGAGAACATCACATAATTTAGAGAACAATATGTATATATAAATATATAAATCATCATCATTATCATCAACCTCTGTACGTCCACTGCAGAACAAAGGGCTTCAATGTCTTTGCCAAGATTACCTATCGGCAGTGTCCCTCTTCCAGTCAACGCCCAGCCAATTCACAAGCTTCTTATCCCATCGATCGTGAGGGTGCTTTCTAGGTCTTACACTGTCTCTGGGCTCCCAATCACCAACCACAGATGACCAACGCTCATCTCTTGTTCGGGCTAGATGACCTGCTCATTTCCATTTCGATTTTACACATTCCACGACATCCTTCACCTTTGTTTGACCTCTTGTGCAGCTGCAGTGCATTCTATCTCGTATGGTTTGGCCCATCATGGCCAAAATCATCTTCCTGTACTCTTACTGGGTTGTTCGAAGCTTCTGGATGTGAGCAGATTTTAGGGTCCAAGTTTTGCTGGCGTAGGTCATCGCTGGTAATACGCATTGGTCAAACACTTTGCTCTTTAGGGATAGTGGCATATGTGATTTGAAGATGTGTGATAAAAAATGATACCTGTTCTGAATATTTGTACGAACACTTGAAGATGTTTTACTAGCCTGAAATATATGATTATAAATTGAATATTTTCTATGGAATTTGCGTAACACTATGATTCTTTTCAGTTTTGAGCTACAGAAATTTGTGCAAGTGATTCGATGAATTTTTTCTTCGAGATTTTCAGCAGAATATGACCGTTTCTTCAACTGGTTTGAAAATGTCCTATTGATATAAAGCATTCTGTTCGGTAGAGCATCAACTTCATTGAAATCTATCATTCAAGTTATAATGAAGGATAATTGTTTATATTCTGGTTCAATTCGCATTATGAATTTTTTATGTATTTCATACCAATGTTGATTTATCTGTGAACGAGCAGAAAAAAACGAATGAAAAAAAAATTGGATATAAAGATCATAGAAATAAAATAGTTATTTCTTCTCTGAAATTTCGAGTAATTCGCACATTTATTGGTTGCAAGTTGAGGAAGAATTGATAGTGAAGAACAGTGTATCAGTGTAAAGAATCATTTACAGTTTCATCTGAGTTTTTAACCTGATTAATTTCTGAGTATTTTGATAAATTTCCTTTCGTTTTGTTCATTTTTTTCTGTTCGTAATATTATGCAATGGTCGTATTTGATGAGGTTTTATACTGTTATACTCTTCAAATATTTTTTTCAGTTTTAATATCTTCATCTTTTGACAAAACTAATGTGAGTCCAATATGCTTGGCAAGAATATAAGTAATACTATTCATTTTATTTGGGTAATTTTTGAATTATATGAGAAATGAATATAAACTAAAATTCAAACACTTGAACTTTTGATTTACACTTTTATTCCTAAAATAGCATTATGCGTTTTCTCGTTATTAACGACTTCTTCAGATGCTACTAGAAGTCAGTATTCTAGAAGCATTTGAAAAACTCGTTTGTAACGACGAAACGCGTCATGCAATGTTATCAATGAAAGTGTGAATCAAAAGTTCAAGTATTTGAATTTCAGTTTATATTCAATTATAATGGATTTGCATCAAGCAAACGCCAACACTATTCAATATAAATAAGAATTATTATCCATTTGTGCAAAATGATCGAAAACATTTCGAATAAAGAATCTGCTCAACTTTCTGAAGAATTTTGCTGAGTATCCTTATAAATTCTTGAATTATATTCGAAGAACAGTTCGCAGTAACAAACTATTACAAAAATCTGTAGTTACTTCTGGTAATGTATCAGTGAAATTTTCAATAAATGACACGAAGGTTTCGCTAATCTCGTGGTGAAACATTATTTTAAGATCAATAAATTGAAATTAACATACTTAAGTTTGACTGAATATATTGAAACTCTACATATGTTTCTGGTGGTTAACTCAATATCAAGAGTATACAATATTGCTGAATTTCAAAAGTACAACTCTATTTATATATCCTAAACCACAGAATTCAACACTGATTTCACAGAGAAGTCATTGCAAATAGGTAAATTTTTCTGTTTGGCTATCGTAATTTCGAAGACTTCAAGGGTATTTAATCTTTTGCCCTTACAACCTAAGTGTACTATTTCGGTCTTCGGTTCAGAAAAATACATATTAGGTTTATTCAATAATATTGATCTTCTATATTCATCGATTCTTTTTTTATAGAACGTCCAGTTTGACCGATGTAAAAACAATCACATTCAGTGCAAAATATTTTGTGAACGCCACCTTTCAAAAATAAATCGAGTTTGTCCTTGTTATTTACCAAAAATTAACCCAAATTCTTTCTGTTGGTGCATGTTTCATTCATGTTATTTTTATGTAATCTTTTATTAATTAATTCTTCAAATAAATTAAATTTTATTTTATTTTAAGACACAAGGCTTTTATATTCAGCATAAAAGTTATAATAGAATCGTGATCAAATAACTTAAATTGAAATAGTTGAATAATTTTGTGAATTTATTATATGAGATGAAAAAAAAATTCTGTTCTAATTGTGATTTTGTATCGCATGAAAACGACGAACTATATAAAATATTCTAAAATGTGTTTGTGAATTCCTTAATAAGTCATGTACACACATTTCGTTCAGATTTCAGATTCTCGACGATTTCTTGTCGTAGGGAATATAAAAGGAATAAGCTGCCTGCGGCTGTACAGCTCTACCCTCATTCTTTTTCGTTATAAATATGGATAACCGGCAACCGCCGAAGCAAAATGAAAGGGGATTCACCCCAAACGTGTCGCCGACTTCAAAGAAATTGACGGAATACGAATTTTTATTCTCATTACTCGGTATTAACGTTGGCGGAGGCACCGCTGGTCGTTACATACGCTTTGAGGTTTTTGGAAGGAGGACCCGTATGTCTGATAGAACCGTGATTGGAGGGTATTTTAGAAAAGGGGAGAAATCTGGTAACTTCACACGGGGGTAGGTGGCTTTGGAAATTCTTCAGCACACCTCTATACCTACATATGGCTTTCAACCGATGTCTACTTGACTTCGATAGAAGAATATAACGAAACGAGAGACTAATGAAAGCATATTTCGCAAGAGAAGGAAAATTCAATTCAAGAAAGGTAGTAACCATTTTCTATTTTATCATCATCATTATTTTCATTAATTCGAAAATAATACTACAATACATCATAATACAATGAAACAAAATGAGACTATAAATTTCGATAACATGACAATGAACCGAATATCAACAACGATATCAACAAACCTCACATTAGTCTTTTTTTATTAATTCGGTGGACATAAAGTTTAACGCCGGTTCCGAAGGCCATTGGGCTAGTAATCAGTATACATCACCCAGTATTTATCATTATTCAAACTACTTAAATCATAGACACACACAGATACCCATGCCTTCAGCGGGGCTCGAACTCGAGTTCTACCGCACTATAGTCGGGTGTTCACTCGACTGGAGTGACGGAGACCGGTACACATTAGTCTTGATGACAAGACCAACGATTCTCCGTTTTTTTATTCGCCACATGTAAAAACAACTTCGTCTCTGTGAAATTAATGATTTTGTACGAGGTTTGCTCAAAAGAAAATGTGAATTTTGAATTTTCGCGGTTTTGTCTTCATGATGGTACTAATACGTTATTCTTATGTTGAAATACTTACCCATTTTGGATTGGTACTTTGTTTTCGACAACTGACAAGGTTTTTTTGTGTGTTTTTCGAATCCTTACTTTTGAAAAAAATGGATCGAAGAATCTTTATTAAATTTTGCGTCAAAAATGGAATGAAGTGCTCCAATCTACTTAAAATGTTGACTGTGGTATATGGCGGGTCAACTTTGTCTCAAAAGAGTGTTTTGAAGTGGTACAAGCACTTAACAGAAGGCCGAGAAGATGTCGAGAAAATTTTGAGAGATATATTGAGAAGATGAATTTCAAACACGTCACAAGCGATGAAAATATCGACAAAGTGGGAAAAATGGTTTTGGAAAATAGTCGAATCACTATAACAGAAGCTGCAGATGATGTTAGCACATCAATCGGCTCTTGCCGATTTTCTTGGATGTTTTTGGCTTAAATTTGTGTCAGCGAAGTTTGTTCCGGAACGCTCATCATTAGTATCGCTCAGGAATTGTTGAATGACGTAAACGACGATCCAGATTTGCTCAAAATGTCAAAATTGATGAAGAAGTGTGAGTATATGGTTATGACGTCGAAACCGAGGACCAATCATTCCAGTGGAAGCGACCAGAAGAGCCAAGACAGAGGAAGGCACGCCAAGTTCGATCAAACGTGAGGGTTGGCTCACTGTTTTCTTCAATTACAACGGCGTGGTACACTATCAGTTCTTTCAATGGGTCGTTTGGTTCATAAAGAACACTACCAAGTAGTTATTCAACGATCCGAATTGTGGAGAAACAACTCATGGGCTCTGCATCACGATTATGCACTTCTTCACACATCAATGCTTGTTCGTGATTTTTGGACCGAAAACAACACACCAATCATGACTCAACCTCCATACCCAACAGATTCAGCTTCCTGTGACGTTTGAATTTTCCCAAAAATTAAGAGACCAGTGAAAGGGAAGCGTCTTGTCACCATTGATGAGATAAAGTCGGAATCCAAGAACGAACTGATAGCCATACCGAGAAGAGTATTTTAGAAGTGCTCCGAGGATTGGTAGAAGCGCAGTCATAAGTGCATTATATTTGAGAGGGATTACTTTGAAGCCGACTTGATGGATATTGATGAATGAACAAATACTTTACGAAAAAATTTAAAATCCACTTTTTATTCTGAACAAACCTCGTATTTTGCCATTGCTCCTGTTTTCATTGCACTCTATTACACAATATGACACCTGATACATTCGTTTCCTTCTCTTGGTTTATATTTTGCTCTGTATTGTAGTTTCATCTGAAAAATGAGGAGGCATTAACTCCCTTTGAAATATAATTCTCGATCATCGCTGTACTGTGCGACAAATTTTGTTGTTTTACAGTCCAATTTGCTCTCAGAATTCAGATGGAAATTCAGAATTCCTCTTTCGAACTTCTTTTAACAAAACTCATTCTCAACCATTTTTCGAACACGTGCCTGAATCAAATTTTGCACTTAGTTATAGGTGCTTCTTTAACTAATATGATGAGTAGATAAGTTGCGATATATCGACTGTCTACTGATATGAACAGAACTTCAGGTAGTTGGAATAAATCTTGGTCTTGCATTTCAGATTTCTATTTCTTCAATAATTATAATGGTCTTGATCTGGAAAATAAATGAAGTCGATAAATGAAATTGAGTCCAGCAACCTAAGTTTATTTCTGAACTTCGTACCAAGCTTTGATTGATTTATTCCAGAATTACAACCAATAAGTCGTAATTTAATAATTATTTTCCAATATCAGTAAAAAAGGTCGAATTCAGTATGATAATAGCGCCAGTGGTTAGGTTTTTTCTCGTTCTGATAGGGTGAGAGATCTTGTTCAGTCTTCGTTCAGAAAGTTTCTTCCATTCCTTACATCAACTACCTTATTTCATCTTCCTCGAAAATATATGTATTCGTCATATGCAATGGCAACTGTTTCAATGCCCCACAAATATATTGAAATATATACTGTTGAAAAGAGCAGAAACTGAACACAAAAAAAAGATGAATAGATCCTCATTTTCACGATACTATGGTTTGTTATCTGCAATTTGTAATCAACTCATCCACCTTCGAAAAATAACCGTATTTTATCAGTTGGTGCGGTTAGAAATTGCAGACATATTTCACTTTATCTGTAAAATTGTTGGGATGAAGGCGAACGGTCGAAAGGGCATTATGACCGTAATTTGCAGGCATTCGGATCAAAAGGAAGATAAATTTAGCGAATTTGAGGTTCATTATTCATTTTATTGAATTGTGAAATTCGCTCTCTTGTACTCGTTCGGAAGTTATGGATTTTGTTCACGTCATTTCAGTAGAACGAACAAGGGTTCCAACCTCTTCACCGGGAATAATGGGTTATTACGATGTCTGTTACTATAATGAAGCTATTGAAACATCCATTTTGTATTGTTATGATGAAGACACAGCCAATTTATTTCATGTTTAGGTATATCTTCTACAAAATTTTCAAACTGATCTAGCTATTATATATGTTTGTTGGTATACTAATATATATATATATATATATATATATATATATATATATATATATATATATATATATATATATATATATATATATATATATATATATATATATATATATATATATATATATATATATATATATATATATATTAGTAAACTTTCATAGTTGTAACCTTCATAGGTTGTCTGTTTTTCTTAGTTTATCTTCTTGTGTTTTCCACCTCCAAGTTCCTACAACTAGGACTTTCAAAGAATACTTTACAATAGTGCCTTGTTGAATAAAGTGTTAATATTGAGCAATTTTTGCCTTGAAGAAGATAATACACATTTTCGAAAGCTTGGAAAGTACTAAGGAGGTAATTTATTTCCTAGTCCTGGTCTTCTGTACCAATTAAACACTGAAAATATGAGAATATATATATATATATATATATATATATATATATATATATATATATATATATATATATATATATATATATATATATATATATAGTATATGAAGAAATATTTAAATTTGGAATCGAAATTACACCACAAAAGTTTTCAACCTCGACTGGGATACGAACCCAGGTCTCTCATGTTTACGCCCTGTTGCTCTACCAACTAAGCTACCGAGGTCTACTACTTCGCGATGCAATTCCTACTATATCTAATTACTCTTTTGTTCGCAAGCCAGTCATCGACTCACGGGTTGTCGTCTTCAAACTGCCCGAACGTGAGTAAACACCTTCCCATCATCCCAGATGTATTATTGAATTTTTTCGTTAATGAACATGAGATTAAATTGAAGTGAATATTATTCGCGCTAACCATGCACGTACGGAAATATTGTATATGAAGAAATATTTAAATTTGGAATCGAAATTACACCACAAAAGTTTTCAACCTCGACTGGGATACGAACCCAGGTCTCTCAGGTTTACGCCCTGTTGCTCTATCTATATATATATACTATTTTGAATATTTTTACCAATAACAGGCTTCTTTTGATATGAAAAAGTTTATTTTTGTTAACGTTTCGTTTTTATATCACAACTTTGTCAAAACTAATTTATTATCTTTATAATTTATAATGTGATCTTTCTTTCCTCTTAGTTCTTCTCTCAAAACGCCATCTTCAAAATTTCAACATTTGACAGTCTTGTTACCGATATGTATATATATATATATATATATATATATATATATATATATATATATATATATATATATATATATATATATATATATATATATATTCAATATATATACCTTGGATGGAGCAGTTTTGTGTTTCCGTTTCCGTAACAGCTTCTTTTCTATGATAATGGAATATTATTGCAAATCTTGATAGACGGACGAGCCATCACATTGCTATATCTTCTCGTAATAACGTTACATTTCCATTAGAGGTGTAGCTTTTATATTTCCTGGGAAAGCATTAGGTGTCCTTAGCATTATAGCGTTTACAGTATAAAATGATAATTATTCCACCAGCGAATATGCATATTGAATTAATGCATTATTAAGTAATGATCTGCAGAGATACTTCTCATTTCATTTATGTAAACTGATTAATCTTTCATTACAACATTAGAGTTAGAGTGCCCAGTTAGTAAGTTGATGATAATATGAAGTCAATTATTGGTTTCAATAATGGACTTCATATTAGACGTCCACTGAGACGTCTCACTGACCATGCAGTGATGTCGAAATGTCACGGCCTCCAGACGTCATTTTAAATTGTGCAGTGGACATCATTAAATATCGTTAAAAAGACGTCAATAATTAGAGAACATAAAATATTCTTCAGAGACTATATTGAAGAGGTTCCATCATTTAAATAAAAAAAATTTTTTCATTGAACATTTTTCAAAAAATAGTTCTAACCAATTTGCTCAATTGCTTTTATCTCAATCGTTCTGGGGCATGTATGGGCAAACTCTGACTGCATTTCCTATATCATGAAGAATAAGGAGAGGAGAATTTTGGTTGAGCTTCATTAGGAAAATGAAATCTTTCAATAATATTCAAAAAATGGAAATGTAGCGTAATAAGTGTAAATAATGATGAGTAGATAAAAAAGTAACTAATTATCATGCTGTGTGTTGTTCAAAGAAATTTTAAATGAATTGCATATGAAAATAACATACAACCTTTTCTCCTGATACGTTAGAAAACTCAGCAGTTACAGCTGTCTTCAAATTGAGTGAATATAACGGTTTTTCCTCAGAAATTCTTCTGAGAATCCTTTTCCCATCGAAATTGACCAAAAGAGCAACAGATTGTTCAAAACTTCGAACAAAAAAGTTTGACATCGAACTGATTCTAAACAAGTAAGTTTATTAGTGGATAATTTCATGAAAATATATCAATTAATAGTTTTCTCGTTTCTCCTGATTCACTTAGAACTTAAATTTATGTATTATTTTTGAAGAGTCTACCTTTTTAGCAAATCATATTCGTTAATACCGAAATGAGTTAATTTGATTGAATTATTTAGCTTGAAAACCTCTCCTTCAAAAAACAGGTTCTAAAGCAAAATATATAAAGAAGAAGTCTTACTGTATGTATGAAAATTAGGAAACACTAAATAAAGTTTTTTTCCAATTGAAGTTTTCGACACAAAGATTTAGCCAGTCCATTGCTGATACCGAAAACGTTATTGATGTAGTAATTCATATTATAAAATTAGGGGATACCTAATCTTTTCACGTCGGGGTGCATTTTCAAATTTGGTATGTCAACACGCTACCCTAACTTGTTGATAACAAGTAAGTACACGTACAGTAACAGTATAAGTTAGTAGTAGGTAATAGTAATAGTTGTGTAGTTAAATGAAAAAAATCACAGTATAATTTATTCTGTTTATGTCGGAATTCTATTTATTCGGAAAAATATCGCCGAATAGGCCCCTGAAATACGGGAATAAACGCGACTACTAACCCAACCTATTGACATTTAAAAACATCGTTCGATGATATTTGTCAAATAGACATTGCAATTTAGTAGATACTTACGGGTATAGAAGATATGTGAAATTACGATGCTTGGTGTGTCTGTAATCTGAGAGAGGTTTTTTCTACTGATTTCTATAGATGGAATTGTAGAATATTCATAACTTTACGATCTTCCGCTTGAAGTCACAAGAAGATGCTTGAAGGTTTGAATCGTTGCCTCACTTCGATGGACGTGGTGCGACTGACGAGTTCCTTGCAGAACGAAACATATATGTCTCGCACTTCCATCAGGTGTGTCATCGATTTCAATATTTCTCTAACATTTATACCTTGAAGGATAATGGAGACATCACATCGTACACGTTCACATATCTAGCTCTACTATAACATTCTCTTGATTAATTTCAATTTTTCAAATGAATGTTCTAGTGTTCATTTTCTCAAATATATATATATATATATATATATATATATATATATATATATATATATATATATATATATATATATATATATACACGCTACTAATGAAAATGTTTTCATTGAGCAAGAGAGTTGAGAAAAAAATGAGAAAGTATTTGTAACACAATTGTTTTAAGAAATGTTAACCATCGGAATATGTGTGAAGAACTAATTCAATTGAATTCGAATATGTGGATATGAATTTGTTCTAGATATAAAAACAAATAAAAATCTGAATATTTATTCAAATATATATATATATATATATATAATATATATATATATATATATATATATATATATATATATATATATATATATATATATATATATATATATATATATATATATATATATATATATATATATATATATGAGAAATATCGTGAATCTATTATGCATTATCTCTTATATATAAGCTTAAGTATAAGCATAATCCTAATAAATAAACCTGCGACTATCACTGCTGCAGTAACAGTGCAGTTGGAGGAGTCAGTGTCTGCTTGATTGCCCACAAAATCTATATTTTGATACCTAGTTGATATGTGTTTATCTGATTTTCTTTGAAAGTGAACGTAATTTTATACGATGGATAAAATACATTATCTTCATATTTGACCAATTTCTGGTAATTTTTTTTTTTATTAACACTTGAATCTGCACCATCTGAAGGTAAACTCATGGCTCTTTTACCAACGCAAGTGCTCCCTACCAATACATCAACTAAAAAAAGTATTCTTTTGTATGGCCATTTTCGGTAAAATGTCGCTGCGTGTTCAGAACTAGTAGCAAAATAAACACCCTGCCCATAAAAGTAATTTCACTTCTTTTTCCAAAGAATCTCCAGTTGAAGTTGTGTTTGCATATGGACTTGGCAGATTTTGGTAAAGTTATATGAAACAACTGCTTCACGTTTTGTTCGGGATACTGTTGCTTCCTCAATTCAAAAGCTTTCTCCAAAAATGTATTTTTCACTCGATCAATACGTATTACGTTGAAAATATCACTATCTATCTTCGACATGATGATATCGTATTCATCGGACCCACAATGAACTTGTTCAAGTTTGTATATGTATCCCGTATCTCTTATATATATATCTCTTTTTGGGACGATGAGTTCTGATTCGGGGAAATAAGACTCGTCATACTGTAATCCCTGAATGTCTCGGCTCTGAATCATTTCTTGAACTGAAATTATAAAGATAGATTATAGCTAAAATCGAAACAATGATAATAATAATAAAAATTATATTTATTTAGCTGAAGCTATAAAAAAATCTACATATTTTGAACTGTCAATTTTCAATTATATACCTATCTCATTATTTAAAATATACTTTCTAAGATCGCTCTTAAATATGTAAATACTAGTACTAGTTTCCAATATACTTGGTAAATTTTTGAAAGCCTTAAATCCGTCATAATATGTGCTATTTTTGAATTCAGAGAGCTTACAACTTTGGATATAAAAACTATCAGTATTTTAAGTGAAGTGTGATGTTTAAGAGGTATAGAACTTTAAGTTGGCATTACTGTTGAAGATGGAGACCGATTTAACAGCTGAAGAGTGAGTGATTTATTCTCAGTTTGGTTTGGCAATTCATTATGAATCGACTCACGCCTGAACAACGCATGCAAATAGTGTAATTTTATTTCGAAAATAATGGTTCTGTGCGGAATACGTATCGCGCACTACGTCCATTTTATCGTCGACAAAATCGTCCATCAGAGCAGTTAATTCGATTAACCATGGAACGTTTTCGCACAATGTTTACTCTTATTGATAACTCGTATCCCCAGAGACGCCGTACGGTTCGTACAGAAGAAGCTATTGCTACTGTAGAGAGTAGCATTGAGGAAGACCCGAATGAGTCCATCCGCCATCGAGCACAGGAATTGGATCTGTGTCCATTCACTTTATGGAAGATTTTGCGGAAGGATCTTGGTTTGCGTGCTTAGAAAATCCAACTCGTGCAAGAATTGAAGCCTAACGATCATCAAGCAAGGCGGAGATTCGTCGAATGGGCCCAAAACGAGATTGCCGTTGTTCCTATTTTCATAAGCGAATTTTGTTTAGCGATGAAGCGCACTACTGGTTGAATGGATACGTCAACAAACAAAACTGCCGCATTTGGAGTGAAAATAATCCCCGAGTGTATGTCAAAACACCGTTACATCCAGAAAAACAGGCTGTTTGTTGCGCTTTATGGGCTGGTGGAATTATTGGTCCGTATTTACTCAAAAACGATGATGGCCAGAACGTTACCGTCAATGGTGATCGGTATAGAGGTATATGATGTCCAGGAGCAGTAGTTTCAACAAGACGGCTCAACTTGTCACACAGCTCGTGCCACAATCGATTTATTGAAAGGCACGTTTGGTGATCGCCTAATTCCACGTTTCGGACATGTGAATTGGCCTCCAAGATCTTGTGATTTAACACCACTAGACTACTTTCTGTGAGACTATGTGAAGTCATTGGACTATGCGGATAAGCGTCGAACGCTTGACCATTTGGAAGACAATATTCGCCGTGTTATTGCCGATATACGGCCACAAATGTTGGAAAAAGTCATCGAAAACTGGACGTCCAGATTGGACTACATCCCAGCCAGCCGTGGCAATCATATGCAAGAAATCTTATTTTAAATGTAATGCCACAAGATTATCTTCCGAATAAGAAGAATTCTTGTCAATCGAATGATCCATCGTTATTTTATTGCAATTGAAAGTTCTATACCTCTAAAAAACACCTATTATTAAACTCATGCACATCACTGACATATGTTACATTTTTTATTACATTACATTGAAGCAACTGATTCTTTAATTCTAAATATGAATATATATAAAGCAAAGACTATTCTTTGTTTTACAGACATTAGTTGCAAAGAGTTCAGCATAATTTTGACAGGGGTATAACTATTCCACTTTAAAATGGTTCGCATGGCTCTATTCTGTAACTTTTGTAATTTTCGAATTTTTGCTTTAGTCAAACCGAATAACAATGTGGAGCAATATTCAAAATGTGGCATTATTATCAATTTGAATAACAATAAGTACACATATGTCGATAGGTTTTTTCCAATTCTTTTAAAAAAATTGATTTTTTAAAAAATTTCAGATGATATGAAATCAACATGATCATTGAAACTCAATTTTTTGTCTCACATGATGAGTAAAGAACTTACTGTTTCTACTTTTCTGATTTTTTGTTCATCAATCTTCATAGTTATATCCTCATTTTTATTGGTTTTAAGGGTTTTACTGGTACCCAAAACTATGAAGTCAGATTTTTGCACATTCAGAGATAAGCTATCATCACATAACTGTTCATTAATTGCAGAAAGTTCTCTATTGATCTTTTCTGTCATATTTTTAATATCTTTGCCATATATATAAAGCATAGCAAAATAACAAAAAGCTTTGATTGTATGTAATGTGGAAATTTCAAATGGAATCAATTCATAATTTCGGTTGATGTACATATCTGTGAAAATTATTGAAACACTTGAAATTGAAGTGAAAAATTGACATTCATTAATGTAAATATCCGATCCTCCATTTCAATCTTTTTCTTATGACATATACGAGCAGAGCTCCCAGTTTTTCAAATAGGAACTCTTTACTTGTGACACATTATTTGGACCGTTTTCTATTTCCTATTAGCCCAGTCATTTTAGGGGTTTAACCTCGGAATGAAAGATAATAAGCTAAAAATTGGTTTAAACCTTTGTTTTGTCGTTCTAAATGTTGTCTCAAAAGTCACAAATGATACCGTGTCCGCGTCTTGAGATATTGAAGGTCAAAGGTCATAAAAATTGTAGAGCGCGCAGCGCACAGTCATATATGGTCCAATGCAATGTCAAGCGTGAGTTACGGTTACCAGTACGTTATATAAAGTCTATTCACAGGCCAACACACATTTTGGTGCCTGCGATTTTTTAACTGTTCCTGAGTAATTTTTGGATGCAGAATGTAAAAAAGTTCTCAGATTTTGTCTATCAGATCTAGTTTTTGAGATTTTTTAAAAAATTGTGTATAAAATTTACGTTATAACTGTTATAATTTATAATATTACTATTGACAGTTAAAAAAAACAAAGACACATGGATTTAAGTATTTATTGCAAAAACTCAATTTACATAATTACATTAGTCACTAATCACATAAAAATTTTCTTTTATACGATTTTCTAGAATGGAGTTTACTAGGGCAGTCTCGCTGAAGGCTCCAGCAGTAGTCCGCCATCATGTGGCTATCCCATCGTCCTTGATTTAATTTTCCTGAGTGAAAAAAGGCAGCAGATCCTTATCTCTTTTGCGATAAAATGTAATATTAGTACCTCGACAAAGTAGATTTTTTTCTTTTAATCTGGATGCAAGTAATTCAGCGGATTCCTTTGAGAGATTCAGGTCTCTTATAAGATCGTTTAGTTCTTCTTGATTGAAACACTGCGGAGTTGCTAAATCTGCTTCAAAATCGCTGTCGTTTTCTGATTGAATTCTTTTAACTTCGTCAGACGTTGATCTTTCTGTATCATCTTCTGTCAGTTCAGGTAGACTGCTGAATGATGGAACGGGTATTTCTTCCGAATGCACTACAGGCCTTCTTGCAGAATCTAGATCAGGATATGTCCATTTGTGTCTATTGTTTCTATTTATGCCTTTGATATTAACGAGACAAAAATAGCAGTCGTCATGATGGTTCCGCGGTTCTCTCCAAACCATTGGTACACCAAACTTTAGGCACTTCCTCTTTCCAGTTGTCCACTGTCGCAAATGTTCAACACATGTTTTACATATGTAATGTGGGGCCCAAGATTTATCTTGATCTCCTAAATGAACGCCAAAATAGGCAAGATAAGCTCTCTTCACAAAGCCAGAAATCGTTTTTCTGCTCTCTTTCAAAGTGTATTCACCACACACATAACAAAAAACATCGGGATGATTTACACAGGTACGTCTGCTTGTGGATGCCATTGTTTCAGTTTAGTGTCTTGATACTACAAAACGACCAAAATTTACACAAAATGATAGCACAACTTTACTTGGGAAAACTCAGTAATATACTAAATCCAGTACAGTCAAGCAGGTATAGAAAGATCGGGTCATAGGCAATCACAGGTATAAAAGTAATTAAGAGCATTGTATTGAGTAGTTCCTAGTATAGGAACATTGGGTCAGGGACAATTCCAGGTATCCATTTGGCTAATTACATGTTGGTAAATTTCTATTTTGACGATTAAGTACATATTTATCTCTTTATTTGTTGTCCTTTATCAGAAAAAAATATATCATTTAACCTGTAACGTGTATCTCAAAAACTAGAGCTGATAGAAAAAATCTGGTGGCATTTTTGGAATCGGCACATCAAAAACATCTAAAATCAGATGTTAGATTTCTGGCACCAAACTTTTTTTTCATTTTGTTGGCCTGTGTTATTTATTAAATTATTATAATTATTAAACAATGACCATTATTTATGTACTAATTATTAATTGTTGATATTTTATTAAAATCAGTAACTTAATTATTTGTATTTAACTATTCAACTATAGTATATTATTAATTCTGGAATATATATTTTCAGTTAAAACGTCATTACATAAGTTTTCTTCAAAACGTGTATTTTTTAATACTTCTATACCTGGATATACATGTCCCTACCCCATGACCTTTTCTATGTATAGCCGGGACAGATGTTCTATTGTATTCAAGCCACTTTCTCTTTTGAGGGACCACTTTGTATTCGTCAAGATTATTCGTTAGTTTGAAAATTGAAATTGTATCTTCGCAACGACGTACGTACGGTTTTAAGAGCTATGGCTGATTTGTGTTTTATACGTGATAGGTCACATTCAGAAGGTGTTCCTGTGAATGTTGTACGTGGTTTACAAATTTTAAAAGCTACAAGTATTGAAAGAAATGGTGGACATATAGACTATTTAAATACTTTGAGTTCTGTGAATGTGCATTCCGAGTGTCGAAAAGTGTACAGTAGTAAAAATGCTATTGTTGCATCGAAACTACGCACAGAAGAGTGTGAACCTTCAACGCCAAGTGCACCTCGTAAAAAAAAAACGAAGTTTGATTTAAAAAAACTGTGCTTATTTTGTGGCCAATGGTGTTTGAGCAGTTTACCATCCACAGCCTCGTATTTTACCATCAGAGTCAGGTGCATTGGTGCAATATGTTGGAGACAATGCAGTATTAATGTCAGTACTCTTGACGGTAATAATACTCTTCAAGTTATGGGAATGATAAAAATGGTTACTCCGAAAGATGCTGTAATTTATGATGATCGTATAAGAAAATGTACAACTTAACCAAGTGCAAAAGAGTTGGCAGCATAGTATGGCATATTCAATGATAAATAAAGATATGCATAAAATATATCCCCTTATTGTATTTTTAACTGAAAATATATATTCCAGAATTGATAAAGACTTTAGTTGAATAGTTAAATATAAATAATTAAGTTACTGATTTTAATAAAATATCAACAATTAATAATTAGTACATAAATAATGGCCATTGTTTAATAATTATAATAATTTAATAAATAATAGACTTTATATAACGTAGTGATAACCGTAACTCACGCTTGACAGTGCATTGGACCATATATGACTGTGCTTCGCGCTCTACCTCAAAAATGGTTGATCGTATCAAAAAAATTATGAAACAAAAATTTCATACTCTACAACTTTTATTAAAGGTAAAAATATCATTTAAGCAATAGTAAGCGAGATATTCAAGAAAAACCAATTTTATGTCCTTTGACCTTCGATATCTTAAGACGCGGACACGGTATCATTTGTGAATTTTGAGACAACATTTAGAACGACAAAACAAAGGTTTATACCAATTTATAGCTTATTATCTCTCATTCCGAGGTTGACCCCTTTTTTTACCTACTATGACTGGGCTATATATGGAGATTTCATGGTTCTCAAGTGTTTTCTGCAGAACTGAAGGAATCATTACCAAAATTCAATTCAATGTACACAAAACGAATTTCGAAACGCCTCTTCATGGGTAATTATAAAGATATGACTAAATGGTTATCTTCCATCATGAAAAAAGGTTAAACTCAGGAGAAACCTACATAAAAAAACAATTATAGGGTAAAACGCCTATCCCAGGAGAAATTTTCGAATTTTTCTTCTGCTAAAGGGTGTTGAAAATTTTCCAATTCATCCAAAATTAATTCAAGATTTGAATCGTGAATTAATTTGTCGGATTTTATGTAACTGCAATGTTGACAAACCTGAAAAAACAAATCGACGGCGGACAGTTTAGGGTTAGTAACAAAGAAGTGTTTCTCGATAAAACAACGTATCATTGAAGAATATTACAAAAATAATGAAAGGTTTACGGCCGAAATTCGAAAATTCATACGAAATATGGTGGAAATAGTATCTTAACTTAGTCAACTGTGGAGAGTTCATCTGAAAAATTTCGGGAGACAGGATATGTTAGAGACGCCAAACACACTGGCCGCCCAAAAACAAGCAGTCCAAACGTCAATAGCGGAAGTATTGCGACGAAGTGTCAGTGACATTCCGGGAATCTCAATTCGGTGTTGTGGACAAGGAATGCAAATTTCAAGAAGCTCTCTATGAGTTTAATTACTGAAGATCTGTGTCTATGTGCTTTAAAATCAATTAGCACAAGATTAAGCCTAATGTCCAGCGAAGAGAATTTGCAGAATGAATTATTTAGCATCAACAAACGAATGTTGATTTTTCAACAAAGTCATCCTAAGCGAAACACATTTTCACCAAGATTGGTATGTTAACAGCTCAAACTACCGCTTTTCGGTATCTCAGAGGACGAATGTGATTGTTTAATAAGAAATACTCACATCCACAACGTGTCACTGCTTCGTGTCGGTTTTTGACTGGATGCATAATTGGACTATACTTTTTTGAAAATGGGACTGGTCGAGTTGGTAACTGTTACTAGTTCTTGATATCGCGACATGATATTACAGTTTTTTTTTGTCGAAATTGGATGATATTGATGAAGAATCTAATCATACGATGAGTGTCGAGATTGCTCGAAATAGTCCACAACCATGAAATACGGTGCCGAAAGAAGAACCTTCAACTGTAATTCGAACTATGTGGTATTTGCGCTGTTATGTGAGCGAAGAAATCGCTGGATGATGCAGATACAGACTGCGCAAAATCGTGGTATGAGAATTATACTAGAACAGGAAAGGCGAACCATTGACACCGTGCCTTTGATGGCACGCGACACAATATTTTAGGCACGTCGCCGATCATAAAACATGTGTGAAAAATGTGTTAAGTGGGTATTAAACATTACAAAATGTATCTCTTTTGTTTACTTTATTTAATAAAGAGTTAAGATGGTATTTATCATTTTTATTTTCCAAATAATCTGAAAGTCAAAATTATTTGATGGCACGGCAATGACCCCATTAAGCATTTTTCAGAAAAAATGCCAACCCTGTACTAGAATGTGACAGGTATACAAAAATAGAGATAACGTTGGAAGCGCTACAATTGTCTATGTCTATAAGGTAAAAATTATATTACAATGTATGTACTTTTATTCTTAAAGTAATAAATGGAATGGTATCTCAACAGTTAAGTAATGAAGTAGTGTTAGTAGGTGGTCGAACACGACAAGCTAACATTATTATGATTCAATTTCGAAAAACAAGAAGTGCTCAAAAAAGTGTATTTTATGAAGGAGTATAAATGTATAATGATCTTCCGGCGGAGATAAGAAGATGTGATAGACTTTCAATATTTGGGCGTAAACTCTGAAAGAATTTAAATTCTAAAATGTATCTGATGTATTGTAACTGAAAATCTTATTATTATTGAAGGAAAAAAAGGCTAACGCTGAATTGAATGTAAAGAGTTCAGCAATTATGTAGGGCAATATGTTTTATTGCGAAAAGAGTTCCTTTTAAAAAGTCACAAAGTGCAGTTCGAAAATTTCAAACTCCTTCGAGTGAGCTGTAACAATCTAGGAGGTTGTGAGTTTCAATATACTGAGGTTATGTTTTTATATGTGAAAAATAAAAATCCAAGAACTCGATCGGAGTGCCATCTACCGTGTCCAATGTCAAATGAAATATTTTCTAGAAAATCAAAACAAAATCAGGACGTAATTCAGAGTCATTGACTGAGTTCAAGGAAGAGAAAGTATCTAATTGTAATCCGTTACCTCATTGAATTTGAACATTGAAAATTCAGAGTATTTGCCAAATATTTGTTTAAAAGTGGTGGAGTTAATCTAGTTGACAATTGTTCTGAAAGGACTATCAGGTTTATACTTTAGGTAGGCGATATAATTTTGGAAAGGTCGAATTATTAATAGTAAATGACTTGGCTTCCTCACATTTGCACTCAATTTTTTTTTAAATCTCTTGTTTCTTCTGAATCGTTGTTTCTGGGCCTCTTTTCAACAACATGTAAGTGGGGTGATCACTCAGTAAAACATTTGCCTTTCGACATATTCCGTTTTGTCTACCGCCACTCAACACCCATCTTTATCGATATGAAGAATATGGAGTTCAGGTGATATCCTCAGAAATGTTTTCGTTTTATCGAAAACATTATTGCAAAAGCTAAGTTAAGTATTTTTTTGAATTCTGGAATTTGTGCATTCATTGGCAACCCTACCTCTCAATAAATCTCGAGATTCAACCGAAACTGGACCGATGATATCTTGAATACCTAGACTTAACGACAAAAGTCAGCAACATCCTCATTAATTTCAGTAGTTGATATATTTTCAATCCAATCTTAATCATTTCGAAATAAGAATCTATTGTGAAAGTTATCGCCTATATTTACAAATCTATTAAATTATTAGTTACTATTCTCGCCGTAGAGAAACAACATGAAATTGCGCAGAAAACCTGGTTACAAATTTCTTATTGTAAAACCAAATACGTGTGAAGAAAATCGAAAAATAAATCTTCTTTTATCACAAAACATGGTGAAATTATGCAAGTCGGCCATCTTAAATATCTCGGAGAAGTTATACAGTCCTCAGTTTAAAACCGAATCACTAATGAACAGAGAATTACCAAGCTCCAAAGGGCTTACAAACAAATATGGGCTCACTATAACAAAAAGTGCATTTCGAGAGGCGCAAAATTGAAGCATTATAACACAACGATTCCTCCAGAAGCAATCTACGCAGCTGAAGCAATAGTTATTGACGGTCATTCAAGAATTAGAGAAATAGAAAAACAAGAACGAAGAATTCTCACAAAGATTTACGGACCAATCAATAGAAAGGGCATTTGGATGAAAAGACCTCAGAATGAACTGTATCAAAAGACCAATATGATAACGGAAGAAATCAGAAAACGATGAGCGGAGTTCTATGCACTTGTCTACAGAATGAAACACTCCAGAATACCGAAGAAACTACTCGATATAATTATGAATAGGAAATGCGAAACAGAGTGGCTAAAAGAGGTCCAAAAAGACCTAGAAGAGATCAATATAAAAAATCTCGAAGATCGGACTGAATGTCGCAATAAAATCGCACATGTGAAGTTAGAGCGAAAAACACATCGTCAACCTGGAGTAAAATGGACGTAAGAAAGAGCACTCAGAGAGGATGAGGCTTTTTGGGGAGGCTTTTGCTTCATCTTTTAATCAAAAAAGATAAAGCAAAAGTTCTAATAATTGCGAATTCAATTTCAGTCGCTTTCCTCATGGTTAATAATCGTTATAATAATAATAATATAGACATCACTACATAGTATAAAACAGAGTCGCTTTCTCTGTAAATCTGTAATATCTTCGAAAATATTCATTTAAATCATATGCTATAAAGGGCCATATAGATCTGTATTAAATCAACAATGTATTTGGTATTTGATTGGTTAAGTATTAAGCCGTATTGGTTAAAATCGCTTCGAAAATTATCCATTATTTGACGTAAAAAGTCTATAACAAAAAAATGTTATTGTGGGATATCCATAAGAGATAGACATATACCATAGCGGAGATTTCTGTAGACCTTACTTCTGTAGAACACTTAGAACATTATTTTGATGAATCTCGTAGGGTTAAGCCTGCGTTTGGAATGTAGGCGGAGATAATGTAATTATTAACATCACATTAGAAACTTCAAAAATTATTTTCAACTATTATTTCAAAATTATTAAACAGTATATCTTCCTCATTTAATGGATGTTAGTGTACATATAAACCCTCCTCTTCAATCAATCTATCTATTGAAAATTCGCATCAAAATCCGCTTCGTAGTTTTAAGGATTTAAGCACACAAAGGGATATAGGGACAGAGAAAGCGACTTTGTTTTATACTATGTAGACAATATTTAGAGTTTGCTCATATATTAACAAAAATACGCATGACGCGCTTCGAAGTACTACTTCTTTATCAAATGCTGAATTAACAATTATCCGATTTTCACAATATTTCGTCAAACATTTTATTGACTATCTTAAAGGACTGCTGAAAAAAATGACGAGGCTTACATGATGAAAAGAAATTGTGCTCACAAAACATGAACCTGATCAAATATATATGAACTATCAGTATTGATGATAGTTCATAAGTGATAGTTCATATATTGATGATAGTGATAATACTGACGATATATATATATATATATATATATATATATATATATATATATATATATATATATATATATATATATTTTATTTTGAAAGTTTTTAGCAATAACAGGCTTTTTTGATATGAAAAAGTTTATTTTTGTTGACGTTTAGTTGTTATATTACAACTTTGTCAAGTTGTCAAAGTGTCAAACTTATTTTTTAGAAAAATAAGTTTGACATAAATTCATAAATTCAATTATTCATTAGTTTTGACAAAGTTGTAATATAACAACGAAACGTCAACAAAAATAAACTTTTTCATATCAAAAAAGCCTGTTATTGCTAAAAACTTTCAAAATAAAATATCTTAAACAGGCAATAAATCAATTTCAAGAAATATATATACATATATATATATATATATATATATATATATATATATATATATATATATATATATATATATATATATATATATATATATATATATATATATATATATATATATATATATATATATATATATATATATATATATATATATATATATATATATATATATTCATTTCAGTACAGCAATGCAAGTTAGCAATTCATTGAAAAATAACTGATAATTCTATGAAATATTTGATTGTATGAAAGTTTTCATGATTTATTTATACGAATGTTTTGTTATACATAACGAATTTTGGAATTCTCACCTGTTTTATGGAGATATTTCCTGTAAGGCACCCACTTAATGTGTGAATTGAATAAAAATGTATATGTTATTTATATATGTTTCCTATCTCAAATGATAGCGATAAAAATTCTCTTTATTCGGTTTATTCCCGAAATTCAAAATATCCGCATAGAACCAACAACGTGATAATCTATATATCGATCTCTAGAACAAAACTGATGATTTTTTGATCTCAGTTGAATATAAACTTAAATCCAAACACTTGAACTTATGATTCACACTTTATTGACTACATAGCATGACGCGTTTCGTCGTTACAAACGACTTCTTCAGATGCTTCCAGAATAATATTATTCTGTAAGCTATGTAGTCAATAAAGTGTAAATCATAAGTTCAAGTGTTTGAATTTGAGTTTATATTCAATTATAATGGATTTACATCAAGTAAAAGCCAACACTATTGAATATTTTGATCTCAGTGTTATCTAATCATTATTTCATGAAAAACGCATTTCAGTTCAGAATGTGTATTAATAAAAATAGTGAAAAAACTATCTTCCTTAATTTATTAACAATTCCAGTTTCTAGTGTCTTTAGAATATATTTAAGTGTCAAATGACCTTGCATTATTTTCGAATATTTCATTCGAATAAACAAATTTATTTGAAATAATGCACTGCTTTTGTCACAAACACTGTTTAATCATGTTAGTATGTAACTCACGTGTGTATTTCACTGGATGTTTTCCGTATTTTGAAATGATAGCGTCATCGCCCTCGAATATCGTGACGAGTTTGATTGAATGCATGTCACTGATGATTCCTATAATAGGATGAAACAGAACTCTTTGAAATCTCCAACAAACTCGACGTTTCTTGAAATACAGTGATGTTGAAATGGAAGGACTCAATCGAAGACTAAGATGAACTGTACGAGTCTGATAACACGCATCAATTGAAAATTCACATTATCTCCCACAAAATGAACGGCTTATTATTGATTACTCATTTTTCTGAAATATGTCTGCAGGATCGAAAGAATTATTGGTGAAGAGTAAGTGTATTGTTGGTTTTTTTTATTGTGTCAATAATTTTTTCTTGATTTTGTAATTGATCTCCTGGATAAGAGAAGGAAAATAAAGTGAGATATTGACAATTGAAATTCTATTATTAACAGAACGCAAACCCAATCGATAAACAGTTCAGTAATTCATTTATATATATATATATATATATATATATATATATATATATATATATATATATATATATATATATATATCTTGAAATTGATTTATTGCCTGTTTGAGGTATTTATTTTGAAAGTTTTTAGCATTAACAGGCTTTTTAATATGAAAAAGTTTATTTCTGTTGACGTTTCGTTGTTATATTACAACTTTGTCAAAACTAATGAATAATTGAATTTATGAGTTACTATGGATATCAAATATCATAATAATTTGACAAAGTTGTAATATAACAACGAAACGTCAACAGAAATAAACTTTTTCATATTAAAAAAACCTGTTAATGCTAAAAACTTTCAAAAAATATATATATATATATATATATATATATATATATATATATATATATATATATAATTCGTTCAGTTTTCTTGTGTTTTGCTTAATAACATAAGTGTGAAGGTTTCTTGGAAATGAGCACAGTTTAAACTTGATGGAGTTATTATTTATTCGACATATGTTTCGGCTCTAGGCCTTTTTCAAGAATATTATAGGTTCATTGTTGCTTGGAAATTGACTTCAATTTCACAAATCCTGATTTGTGAAATTGAAACTCTCTCAGAGAGTTTCACTACCAGTTTTATTTTTCTCGATTAAGACTCTCAGTATTAACTACTATACCTATAAGATGAAATGATAACATCTGTTCATAAATAATTATATATGTTCATAAATAATATTCATAAATATTAATTATAATTATAATATAAACGAATTATGTACATTTGCTTGTATTGTAAGTACTGGCAATTTGAATTGTTAATTATAATAAAAAATCCTTAGGTCTATTTCGATGTAATATTTGTTTGCTGATGGAGGACTCAAAATAGTATAATAGTATCGCAATATAGATAAGTATCGACAAGTGTGAAATTCTCAAAATGTGTTCATGAAATTTATTCATGAATAAATAGATCTATGTATATAGATATGTTGCATTCATAATTTCAAACATTTCTCCATTCAGAAGAAGAAATCACGAGCAGACATCATATTTAATCAAACGGAATTGGAGAAAATACCTCAAACCTCTTTCAATCTCCGGAGGCCTTTAAATTGAATGTCGCGTCCGGTTAGAATGCCCCCAATAAATGCTCCGGAGTTCGTAAGGCCAGTTGCGGTTTTAATGAACTATTGAATTTGGTATTTAGGCTTGAATGTATTTAGCGTGATTGAAACAATCACGCTACTTTGCAGCTATATTTGTTATATTTGTATGAATTCTTCCGAGATATTCGTTGATGATATTTCTGAAAATAGCACACATGAGATCTTTTTTATTGTTTCCTTGTAATGACGTTGATTCAAGTTCAAATTGCTATATCATCTTATTTAGGGAAAGACCTACAGTACCGTAATTCTAAGGTTTTTTTTTAGGTTTAAAACAAAATCACTTCGCTTACA
The DNA here is from genome assembly GCA_030704895.1 of Henosepilachna vigintioctopunctata. Lineage (NCBI taxonomy): Eukaryota > Metazoa > Arthropoda > Insecta > Coleoptera > Coccinellidae > Henosepilachna > Henosepilachna vigintioctopunctata. The sequence continues at coordinate 1,450,604 of JARQZJ010000097.1, forward strand.
TAATATCTATTACGTGATTTTGTTGAAAAAACTTATTGACTATAAACGAAAACAATGAAGTAGCAAATTACTAAGACAATATAAACTTTATTAATAAAATATGATATGATATGAAAACAAAGGAGACTTCTGAAGAAATGGCCTCTAGTACCACCGGAAAATATATTGTTAGGAAGTGTTCCTTAAGCCAAGCAATAGTCACAGATATAATCTTCTGCCAATTCGGAACTGTAAGCACAAGCCTCATGGACCCAAATCTTGCAAATTGAATCCAATTTGCATCATAAGATTCAAGATAAACAGGACAAGTAGTATTTAACTAATTAGCAATATTTATTATAGAAATGATGTGAACTTTCGATGCTTGGTGTGTCTATGATCTGAGAGATAATTTCTTCCAATTGTTATCATCAACCAGTATATAGATAACAATTAAAATTGACATTCAATTGAGAATACTCGGTTTTAAAAACCAAAACCAAATGTACCTTCGTTTTAACTCGTTCACTGCGAATTTTGGAAAAGATGGAGCTCAGAATACTTACACTCTTCACACCAGAAATCTAAGTGGAACGATCCAATACAACCCGTTCCGATTGGATCTCTGGTTCTTATTGAAAATGAACTTTTACCACCAATTCAGTGGAAATTAGCTCGAATTACTCAGTTACATTCTGGAGGAGATGGTGTTTCTAGGGTAGCCACTTTGAAAACAAATAGTGGAGTTATTAAAAGACCCCTAGTAAAACTTTGTCTACCTCCTTTTTATTGATATTCTTAAAATACCCCTGGCATTCTCATCGAGGTGGGAATGTTCCGTTTTCTCTTTAAATTTTAATTTTTATACACAAATTTACATTTTTTCATTAATTCATTTCATACATGAAATTATAACATACAAATTTTCGTATCTTAGTTACTTACTTACTTATCTTACTTACAAACTTTATCTTACTTGATGCAATCTTAATTTACAAGGTACTCATCATACATATTTATTTTGCTTCATTACGTCTTAACATTTTTACATTACGTTTACTTTTCTTGAATCTTTCACTGTACTATAGTGAGATTTTCCATACTTTTACACCTTTTGCGCTCCCTGTATGTATTCTTCCCATATCCTCATCACCACATGTTTCCCAAGGCCGGAGAAGAAACGTGCGACAGAGAGCGAGAGGAAAAACAAGGCCGTTGAAGATAGTGCATCACGACGGCGACATTCTGATTTTTCTAGTGCTACGTTAATATACTTTTTCTTGTTTACTTTATCTCGGACTGCAGTTTATACATTACTTTAAGACTATAATTGAATACTCTATTACTTCGTCCGGTACCGGACTATATTGAAATTGTGATAACAAAAACGGTTGGAAGAACACTCAGACTTGTGGCAGTGAAATCATCTCCTTCCGTCATTTTCCTTACAGCCTGTATACCTGGTAAGTCTCACTGTTAAATTTTATGAAAATTGGTAGTTGTTTCATTTTCTTTTTTTTTTGCTTATATTTTCTAATTGTAATTCATTTTATTTTTGATGATACCTAAAATTACGAAATCAGCTTCTCCAAAGCTAAAATTCAGTCCTTAACGATACAAATTTCATATGTTCAGCATTCAATATCACAAATCAAACGATCCCTCCCCATACTTAAAAGGATTTCACTTTCTATTATTAGGAAAGTTACATCAAAGATCGGCATCCTTCACGAATATCTAACGAGAATCGCAATCCTTAAAGGACGATGATTTCGTCTCTATTCCGTATTACCCTTTGTGTCTTCGGGTTTAGAAAGTTTGAGTAGTCGTGTTAGTCATAGTTGCCAAACCTTTCGACTTTGTTCCTGTGCCTCTTCGATCTCAATTCTGTTTCGTACTAACAGTTACATCTAACACCTTCAATATCTGTATGCTTAGTTCTTGCCTCAACTTCACATATTCGATTTTATGGCGACACTCAGTGCGATCTTCGAGATTTTTTGTATTGATCTGTTGTAGATCTTCTTGGACCTCTTTTTGTACTCTGTTTCGCATTCAGTCTCTATAATTATATCGAGTAGTTTCTTCTGATCCAGTATTCTAGACTGATTCATTCTGTAGACATGTAAATAGAACTTTGCTTGTCGTTTTCTGATTTCTTCTGTTATCGTATTTGTCTGTCTTTCTATAAAGTTCGTTATGAGGTCTTTACATCCAAATGCCGTTTCTATTGATTGTCTCGTAAATCAAATCGTTGTGTTTTTATTTCTCTAATTCTCCATAATATATATGAAATTTCTATGATTATTCATTGTTCATCTTGGAGGTAATACAATATGGGACTTTTCGGGAAAAGTGTTCTATCCTCAGCCTTGAGAATTTATAAAATATAATCACTTGGTCAACCAAGCCTTTATATCCTTTATTCCTGGCAAGTCTCATATTTTCTTCCCAATTTATCATAATCATCTGAATTCTCGATTTTCGTTTCATTATTGTTATAAATACCTCACATTATTGGGATTACTTATATAATATATTAATCTTTTTCACCCTGGATGAAAATTCTACATTTAATGAACTCGAAATGGATATGTTCTTGTTTATTTTTTTTCTAATTATAAATTTTAGACATTTAAACTAGTAGATTGCATTCAGAACGATTCAACTCTAGATTGAAGCTCTTTAGAGAAAAAAGAAATATTACTTATGTCTCCATTTATATGAACTGAAGCCTCTTCAAATACTCTCGAATGGCAAGAAAAATATAATTGGGAATCATCCGCAAACGCATGATATTGACAATGGTTTACCCCACTGAAAAGGTCATATATAAGATACAAAATTGGTCCTATTATCGACCCCTGCGGGACTCCAGATGTTACAGGCGACGTCTCTGAAAAGGATCCATCAACATGACCCACCTGCGTTCGACCATTGCGTAAGATTGAAAAAAATTCACCGAGTTAATATCAAAACCAAAATAAAGCAGCCTTGCACACAACAAACAGTGATCAGTTGTATCAAAAGCCTTAGAAAAGTTCAATAAGATCAGAGCAACTGCAAGTCCTTGATCCAGAAATTTTATGATGTCATTGACGATATTTACAAGGGCAGAAGTTGTACTACATCCCTTTCTAAACCCTGAATGTATAGCTGAAATATTTTTATTGGTGAGTACGTATTGATAAATTTGAGTAATTAAAACTTTTTCCAAAATCTTTGACAATGCCGGTAATATACTGAAAGGACGCGAGTCGTTCGGAGTTTGAGCATTAGGAGATTTTGCCAAAGGGAGAATGATCGCGTGCTTCCATGAATTGGGAAAGACATTCTGCTCGAAACAAGAATTAACAATATGAGTAATATTAGGGACTATATAGGGACAACAAAGTTTCAACATCCTTACAAAAATGCCATCTGATCCGAGGGCATTTGACTCCAGAGACCTTATGTGATTAGAGATTTCTTCCAAAGTTGCGAGTTTAATCTAGAATTCCAATTTGCCTTTAAATCTATTTGCACGATAATATTCTGATGCAGGTTTACAACAATCAAAAGGACTATACACTGATGCAAAATGACAGTTAATATCATGGACATTCCCGGGAGAGGCTGGAATATCATGACGTTTTTACTTTTTAAATTAAGGCTGTTGATGGTTTTCCATAATTGTTTATTATCGTGAACTCTCGACTGATAATTCAAATATGCTGCCTTCTCCGAGCGAACCGCCGAGGTAACAATATTTCTTGAATCTTTATAGTATAAGAAATCCTGTATGATCTGGTATCTGGTATCCATCACTTATCTGTTCGCTATATTTTACCAGTGAAGAGTGCCCATTCTCAGATTTAACGAAAGACTCAGGTACCTGCCGCTGCCCAAGTAAATCATCGATGACGGATAAACCGTGTTGCCACGTTTAAACAAAACTGAGTGTATCTAGCAATAATCAGTTTTATTTTTCATTATCATCAATATGTCGGCAAGTACGAAAATCGATACGATTTCTTCTGGACAAGTTGATATTCCTCAACGTGGACATCAGAAAATAAATTGTGAAAAAATGTGCAAAATGTCAAAGTTGTCTTAAGTCGTTCCACCCAGGTTGTAGATGAAGGTGAAAAAGTGTTGTGACATCGAATTATGTCACATTTCACATGTCAGTCCCTAGTGATGAAACAACTGGAAGCTCATCAACGATGTATTTATGACAACCAGGATCATAGACAAGGAATATACTCAAGTTGATCTTCCTCTCAAAATAATTTACGAGTAGGAGTCCAAAAACAATATTTTGTTAGGAAATGATTCCTTTCATAGTTCCAAAATTGAATCACTAGAATATCAAATTGAAGGAAAAGGGCATAAAATGAAGCAACTGGACAAAGATCTCGTCACTATTGTAGATGATGAGAAGCTTTTACAAGGTGCTGATGCTCAGAGAAATTCCGGTGATTCCCCTAGTCATCAATTACAATAAAAGTTTCGAATATATGAGGCAAATTGAGTGTTTTATTGGATTAAAAAAAAACTACGCTTGAAAAATCACGCATTATAATATTCTTTTGGTTAATTTGAATTTTTCGAATGAATGTTCTAGTGTTCATTTTATATTATTATATATATATATATATATATATATATATATATATATATATATATATATATAGAATATTGAATGTTTTTAGCAATAACAGACTAACTACTTAGAAAAACTTTATTATCGTTGGCGTTTCGTTCTATATCAAAACTTTGTCAAAACTAATGAAAAATTGAATTTTATGAATTACTATTGATATCTAAATGTCAAACTCATTTTTCAGAAAAATCAAATTAGTTTTTTTGTATTTTCACATATTGATTTTTAGTATCAGAGGAATCTTTCTGGCTTAGCATTTGCTTCGGAAGTTTTAGTCTTCTTCACCATGAGGAAACCTCTGAAAAACTCATGGTAAGCCAGGCGATTCTAATAAGTGTGGTTTATATATACATATATATATATATATATATATATATATATATATATATATATATATATATATATATATATATATATATATATATATATATATATATATATATATATATATATATATATATATATATATATATATATATATATATATATATATATATATATATATATATATATATACGCTACAAATGAAAATGAATTTTATTGAGCAAGATAGTTGAAAAAAACAATGGTAGTATTTGTAATACAATTGTTCAAGCAATTGTTAACCATCATACGAGTTATGTGAAGAATTATTTCAGTTGAATTCGAATATGTGGATATGAATTCAAAACAAATCTGAATATTCATTCAAATATATGTGTATATATATATATATATATATATATATATATATATATATATATATATATATATATATATATATATATATATATATATATATATATATATATATATATATATATATATATATGAAATGTCTTGAATCTACTATGCATTATCTCTTCTGTTATTCTGGTGCTTTTTATATAAGTATAATCCTAATAAACCTGCGCCTACCACTGCTGCAGTAACAGTGCAAGCAGCTAATACCTTGGAGGAGTCAGTGTCTGCTTGATTGCCCAAAGAATCTATAGCCTGAGGTCTTTGGTATCTTGCTATCTGATTCTCGGAGTTTCCTTTGAAAGTGAACGTAATTTTATACGATGGATAAAATACATTATCTTCATATTTGACCAATGACTCATAATTTTTAATTTTATCAACACTTGAGTCTGCACTATCTGAAGGTAAACTCATGGCTTTTTTGCCAACGCAAATGCTCCCTACCAATACATCAACTAAAAAAATTACTCTTTGGTCATTCCTTTTTTGGAAAAATGTCGCTGCATGTTCGGAACTAGTAGCAAAATAAACACCCTGCCCACGTGAGTGATGGTTACTACTTTTTCCAAACAATCTCCAGTTGAAGTTGTGCTTGCATATAGAATTAGCTGCTTTTGGTTTAGTAATATGAAATAACTGCTTCACTCCTTGTTCGGGATACTGTTTCTTTCTCAATTCAAAAGCTTTCTCCAAAAATGTATTTTTTACTCGTTCAATGCGTGTTACTTTGAAAATATCACTATCGATCTTCGACATGATGGTATCGTATTCATCTGTCCAATTATAAACCTCTTCAAGTTCGTATATGTTATCTCTTTTTGGGACGATGGGTTCTGAATAGGGAAAATAAGACTCGTCGTACGGTGATCCATGAAGGTATCTTCTTCGAATCATTTCTTGAACTGAAATTTTAAAGATAGATTTTAGCTAAAATCAAAACGGGAAGAAGATTTAATTGTAAGTAATGTGGAAATGTCAAATGGAATCAATTCATCATTTCGGTTCATGTAAATATCTGTGAAAAATATCGAAACACCTGAAATTCTACTTAAAAATTCACATTCACGAAAATGAATATCCTATCCTCCCTTTCAATCTTTTTCTTATGACATAAACGAGTGCAGTTCCCAATCTTTCGAATAGAAGCTGTTGATTTGTGACACATTGTTTGGATAATTTTTTTCCCTACATAGAGATTTCATGGCTTCCAAGTTTTTTCTGCATAAGTGAAAAATTGAAAATAAATTATCAGAATTCAATACAATAGACACAAAACGAATTTCCTACAAGGTTATGTCACTGAGGCAGTTAGTGAACATAACGAATTTTTAAGATGGTATACATTTCGAATATATCAAACACTTTCCTCTTCAGTCGCCTCTTCATGAATAATAATAAAAATGTCACTATATCGTTATCATGAAAAAAGGTTGAAGTTAGGAAAAACCTACATAAAATAACAATTATAGGGTAAAACGCCTACCCCAGGAGAAATATTCGAATTTTTCTTCTAATAAATGAAAAATTTACTACCAATTCATCCAAAATTAACTGAAGGATTGAATTTTCCGGGTTTCATGCAGTAAAGTGTTGACAACCCTGAAATCAAACCGACAACTAACAGTTTAGGGTTAGTAACAAAGGAGCGCCAAACGATAAAACGTGTCTTAATTATTGGAAAATACTTCAAAAATAATGAAAGCTTGGCCGCCGTCATTCGAAAATTTCATAAGAAATATGGTAGGAATAGTGGATGAATTTCAATTGAAAAATTCCGGGAGAAAGGATCCGTTAGAGACGTCAAACACACTGGTCGCCCAAAGAAAGCCGTTCAAATCTCAATATTGAAGCATTGCGACGGAGAGTCAGTGACATTCCAGGAACCTCAAATCAGCGTAAACAAAAATTTCAAGAAGCTATCTACAGCTTATACTTATATGTGTGATATGTGTCTCTTTGCTTATAATTCAATTAACAGAAGAACTGTTGTTATGTGGGGCAATAATATTTTTCAGATTGAACAATTTCTTAAAAAAGTCACTAACTCATCATAGAGCCCATGTATCGAATTATACACTCTTTTATATTATATATATATATATATATATATATATATATATATATATATATATATATATATATATATATATAATATATCTAATAAAAATATTATATATAGAAATATCTTTCTATATATAATATAGAAAGTATCTAATTGTAATCCGTTACCCCATCGAATTTGAACATTGAAATTTCAGAATATTGTCCAAATATTTGAAGATTTCATAAGTGGTAAAGTTAATAGAGTTGACAGTTGTTCTGAGTGGAATATCAGGTTTATACTTTAGGTAGGCGATATAATTTTGGAAACGCCGAATTATAAATAGTAAGTGACTGCTTCCTGATCAGATATCTCACATTTCCTCTCAATTTTTTATTGAATCTTTCGTTTCTTGAGAATCGATGTTTTTGGGTCTTTTCAAATGATATCCTCAAAAATGTTTTCGGACCCGACAGACGTTGTCCTGCCATGACATTCCAAGCTATCAGGATAAACGAATTAATGCATATACAAAAATTCACTCAAGTCGATCCTATCAGGATAAACGAATTAATGCATATACAAAAATTCACTCAAGTCGATCCATCCGTTGAGTTGCAGTATATTAATAATAAATTGAAATTGAAATACTATTAACTCTACGTAAGTTTCAGGTGGCTTATTATGAATAATACCTAAATTTCTGATTTAATTTTTGAATTAACGTTGAATCAATATGAATTATTTCTAATTGTAAATTCCTGATTTCAATTTATTTCAAAATTAAATCAGAACTTCCTCAATTTCTGAAATAACTTTGAAATGTCAGAAGGCATAATTTCTACTTGAAGTCAGAAATTTCCAAATAGAAATGATGCATTTTGATATTTCCCCCATTTCAAAATTGATTTAGAAATTAAGTTATCACTCTTAATAATGGGATAACCGCCCAGAACATACTCGTTTAGTTAATATGTTAAGTTTCACTCAGTGAAACTTAATCGATATAACATATATTATATCGTTAGGTAGCTCTTTGCACATTTGATTGACTGCCACGACCTGTCAGGTCGTCTTCTCCTCGGCATTGTAAATTGTAATCAATAAAAGTGAGAAAAGATCTCGCGCACTTAGAGGTAAATTGTCACTATCACAAAAGGTCAAAAAAAAAGAGCACATAATTTGAAATGTCACTGTCACAAAAGATCACCACAGTAAAGAAAGTTCTCGCGCACGTAGCGGTAATCGCCACTCACGAATATAGAAGGATGCACTCTTTGTATGAGGTATCGATCGACATAGACTCTATGTCATAGAGGATAGATCGATACATTAGTTGGTTGTCAAATGTCAAATATTATGGTAGCTTTCAGAATTTAAATTTGTGAACAACCTTAGGATTTATCAATCTATATGGAAATAATCTGATAGATATTAAACAACTGTAGTTAGCTAAAATTTAGTTCTTTTTTTACCCCCTAAGAATAAATATGTAGTAACAAAGATATAAAAATTCTAACTGGTTATTCATTTTAAACTATTCTCTCAATTTGATTTCTGAACGACGGCGGACACATATTTAATTCCGAGGTGAGTTGTTACCGATTTGTCGGCACAATAATCAATTGCCGGATCATAGTGGAATGCAGCTCGTTCAAGAATCACAGAAGCACTGCGTCTGCGGATTCGCTCAATTTCATTATGTCGTGCTTGCTATTGTTGTGATTGATGTGCACGAACTTGTTGCATTCTGAGCCTATTTACTTTTCATTGCCGCTCACTAAAGAATGCAATTCTGACATAGCAATACGACTATTTTCTTGATCTGTCTCTCTCTGGTCATTAGTGCGGTTAACACGTGAGGTAGCTCTTCGTACATTTGACTGACTGCGACGACCTAAGTCAGGTCGTCTTCTCCTTGGCATCGTAACGTAATATAATAAATTGAAGTGAAGAAAATTCGCGCTCACTTAACAGTAAAGTGTCACTATCACCAAAATATCAACAAAAAAAGAGCACACTACTTGGAATGTCACTACCACAAAGCATCACAAAAGCAAAAAAATTCTCGCGCACGTAGCGGTAATCGTCACTAACAAACATAGATGTACTCATAAAATATCGCAACCATGATAGTAACACAATTTTGTTAATAGGAAAACTTTTTTCCGTGTTTTGAGGTTAGCTCCGTGGTTGTCAAATATTATGGTTGCGTTCTGAAACTCAAGTTGTGACCAAACTTAAAGATTTATCAAACTTAAAAAAATTGTCTGATACGGTAACAACTGAAGTTAGCTAAAATAAAGTTACGCAAATTTGAAAATTGATTGAAAATCAGTACTACTGATGATTTATTACATTTTGTGACTATCCGATTCTGTCACGTTCGCTATTTACTTTTGTTTAGTTTCGGAACGCGACATCAAATCCTCCAAAGCGCACGCGAATAATTTAATATGAACTTTATCGGATAGTAGTAGAGTTCAAATTGACTCCACATTTTATTTAGAAACGTTTGTATGGGAAATAGAAAAGTGCTGTTTTTAGAGTTTTCCCGGCAATTATTCGATTTTTTCTCGCCTTTTAAACCTTCCCTGGAACTCCACGAACATTTCAAGACTAAGATAAGGTAAATCCGTTCAGTCCGATAAAGTTCATATTAACTCCACATTTTATTTAGAAACGTTTGTATGGGAAATAGAAAAGTGCTGTTTTTCGAGTTTTCCCGGCAATTATTCGATTTTTTCTCGCCTTTTAAACCTTTCCTGGAACTCCACGAACATTTCAAGACTAAGATAAGATAAATCCGTTCAGTGCGATAAAGTTCATATTAACTCCACATTTTATTTAGAAACGTTTGTATGGGAAATAGAAAAGTGCTGTTTTTAGAGTTTTCCCGGCAATTATTCGATTTTTTCTCGCTTTTTTAACCTTCCCTGGAACTCCACGAACATTTCAAGACTAAGATAAGGTAAATCCGTTCAGTCCGATAAAGTTCATATTAACTCCACATTTTATTTAGAAACGTTTGTATGGGAAATAGAAAAGTGCTGTTTTTCGAGTTTTCCCGGCAATTATTCGATTTTTTCTCGCCTTTTAAACCTTTCCTGGAACTCCACGAACATTTCAAGACTAAGATAAGATAAATCCGTTCAGTGCGATAAAGTTCATATTAACTCCACATTTTATTTAGAAACGTTTGTATGGGAAATAGAAAAGTGCTGTTTTTAGAGTTTTCCCGGCAATTATTCGATTTTTTCTCGCCTTTTAAACCTTCCTGGAACTCCACGAACATTTCAAGACTAAGATAAGATAAATCCGTTCAGTCGCCTTTTAAACCTTCCCTGGAACTCCACGAACATTTCAAGACTAAGATAAGGTAAATCCGTTCAGTCCGATAAAGTTCATATTAACTCCACATTTTATTTAGAAACGTTTGTATGGGAAATAGAAAAGTGCTGTTTTTCGAGTTTTCCCGGCAATTATTCGATTTTTTCTCGCCTTTTAAACCTTTCCTGGAACTCCACGAACATTTCAAGACTAAGATAAGATAAATCCGTTCAGTGCGATAAAGTTCATATTAACTCCACATTTTATTTAGAAACGTTTGTATGGGAAATAGAAAAGTGCTGTTTTTAGAGTTTTCCCGGCAATTATTCGATTTTTTCTCGCCTTTTAAACCTTCCCTGGAACTCCACGAACATTTCAAGACTAAGATAAGGTAAATCCGTTCAGTCCGATAAAGTTCATATTAACTCCACATTTTATTTAGAAACGTTTGTATGGGAAATAGAAAAGTGCTGTTTTTCGAGTTTTCCCGGCAATTATTCGATTTTTTCTCGCCTTTTAAACCTTTCCTGGAACTCCACGAACATTTCAAGACTAAGATAAGATAAATCCGTTCAGTGCGATAAAGTTCATATTAACTCCACATTTTATTTAGAAACGTTTGTATGGGAAATAGAAAAGTGCTGTTTTTAGAGTTTTCCCGGCAATTATTCGATTTTTTCTCGCCTTTTAAACCTTCCCTGGAACTCCACGAACATTTCAAGACTAAGATAAGGTAAATCCGTTCAGTCCGATAAAGTTCATATTAACTCCACATTTTATTTAGAAACGTTTGTATGGGAAATAGGAAAGTGCTGTTTTTCGAGTTTTCCCGGCAATTATTCGATTTTTTCTCGCCTTTTAAACCTTTCCTGGAACTCCACGAACATTTCAAGACTAAGATAAGATAAATCCGTTCAGTGCGATAAAGTTCATATTAACTCCACATTTTATTTAGAAACGTTTGTATGGGAAATAGAAAAGTGCTGTTTTTAGAGTTTTCCCGGCAATTATTCGATTTTTTCTCGCCTTTTAAACCTTCCCTGGAACTCCACAAACATTTCAAGACTAAGATAAGATAAATCCGTTCAGCCGTTTTCGAGTTTTAGCGAGACTAACGCACAGCAATTCATTTTTATATATATAGATAGTTGTTTCGAAGTACTACTTCTTTATCAAATACTGAATTAAAAACAGATGGAATCTCAAAAATACCATACTTACAGTTCATGTCACAGAACATACCAGGTTAGTTCTATGACAGATCTGGAGTGCGGAATAGCTAATTGGCTATTGTGTAAAAGTCCCGAATTTTGAAATTATTGGTATGTAAAGATTCTGGAAGATTCAGTTTGGAACCTTTGTACTCTCTATTTAATATTTCAAACTGTGAATCAAGAAGGTGACTCTCCCCTATTGAGTGGTTGGCATAATGAGAATTTGTTTCCTGTTCTTCTTTGAAAACTCTGGGTTTTCTGTTCTTCTATGAAACTACTTTTATGTTCAGATAATCTAATTTGGAAATTTCTAAAAGTTCTGCCTAACTATATAATCATCAATCAGTAATGTTTCAAACGTTTCCATGTTTTTTGTTCAACCCTGATGAAATTGAATTGAATATATGACATTGTTTACGAGAAAACTCAATAATAACATAATCAGGAATCAATCTGAGAAGATCAGATCTTCATTTAGTTTGGCATGGTTTGATATTCATGTATCGGATTGTTAATGACATGTACTTGATTCATTACTTCGACATTGTTATAAATTTTTGAAATGGTATAATTTCCAGAGACAATGCTCTTCAACTGATCATAGAGATAAAATTATAGATTTCATCAATTACAGACGTACCTTTTTGAATTCAGTGAACCTACAGTTTAACGCCGGTTCCGAACGAGGAATGGGCTTGTCATCAATGTACAGTACCCAAATATAATCATCATCACTATCCTCAAATAATAAAAAATATATACAACCATGCTTTCACTGGGACTCGAACCTAAACCCTACTGCGCCATAGTCGGTAGTTCTCCCGACTGAGCCACGCCAACCTACAGACGTATTATTTTTAGCAAGAAAAAAGTTATATTTAAAAAATTGTTGAAATATATTCTGCAATATAATAAAAATACTCGTCCATTCCAGTGCTTGCAACTTTCTTAGCAAATCTTGCCCATTTCTTGAAGAGTATTGTAGCTTAAATTTCATATGTGTAGTGTGATATAATGTGCTGATAGAATCCTTGTTTTCATTGATAAGTGACGAATTATCCACCGTATAATTCAATATAGAAGGTAGTTAATGCGGATGCGACCTGTGTGACAAATAACTATTCGCTTTTCACAATATCTCGTCAAACATTTTATTGACTTTCTCAAGAGAATGCTAAGAAAAATTCACAAAACAAGTAAAAGGACGAGGCATGTTCGACAATGTTTTTAATCAACATGTTCTAATCAACATGTTTTAATCAACATCCAAATTTGAACATCTAATAACGTCACGAAAACAAACAACATAAATTGCAGGTAAATAACGTAAATTTCTTCATTTCTATTTTCATTCCTATACAAACCTTTTAAATTTATATATATATATATATATTCATATATACATTCGTTCGAAGTTATTTGACTATTTGTTCCGCGGTAGTCACCTAAAAAATTTACCACTAGCATCAACCAGAATCATTCATTGACGATATACAAATTCATTTCAGTAGAGCAATTCAGGTTAATAATCAATGAAAAAATAATTGATATATCTACAAACTATTTCATCATATGAAAGTCTTCATCATTCATTTATACGAATGTGTTGTTATGCATAATGAATTTTCAAATTCTCACCTGTTTTACGGAAATATTTTCTGTAAAGGCACCCACTCAATGTGTGAATTGAATAAAAATGTATATGTGATTTATATATGTTATCTATCTGAAATGATAGCGATAAAAATTCACTTTATTCGGTTTATCCCCGAAATTCAACTACATAATCCGTAACGAACAAACAACGTGATGATCTTTATATCGATCTCTAGAATCTCTATTGATGATTTTTGCACTCAGTGTTATCTATTCATAATATATTTATAAAAACGAATTACAGTTCAGAATGTTCATTAATAAATGTAGTGAGAAAATCATCTTTCTTAATTCATTAACAATTTCAGTTTTTAGTGTCTCTACAGTGTATTTAAATATCCAATGCGCTTACAATATTTTCTATTCTTTCATTCAAATAAACAAATTTGTTTGAAATAACGCACTGCTATTGCCACAAACACTGATCAATCATCTGAGTAAGCAACTCACGTGTGTATTTCACTGGATGTTTTCCGTATTTTGAAATGATAGCGCGATCGGCCTTGAATATCGTGACGGGATTGGTTGAATGCATGCCACTGATGATTCCTATGAAAGGATGAAACAGAGCTCTATGGAATCTCAAACAAACTCGACGTTTTTTGAAGTACACTGATATTGAAATGGAAGGACTCAAACGAAGACTCAGTTGAAATGTAGGAGTCTGATAACACCCAACAATTGAAAATTCATTTTATCTTTCAGAAAATGAACGGATTATTATTGATTACTCATTTTTCCTGAAAAATGTCTGAAGGTTCGAAAGATTTATTGCTGAAGAGTAAGTGTGTTGTTGGTTTTCTTCATTCTATTGTCTCAGTAATATTTTTTTGATTTTGTTGTTGATCTCCTAGATAAGCGGATGAAAATACAGCGAGATATTGAAAATTGAAATTATATTATCAACAGACTGCAAACTTGATCGGTAAATAGTACAGGAATTCATTTATATATATATATATATATATATATATATATATATATATATATATATATATATATATATATATATATATAAGTGTGAGGGTTTCTTGGGAATGAGCATAGTTTAAACTTGATGGAGTAATTATTTATTCGACATATGTTTCGGCTCTAGGCCTTTTTCAAGAATATTATACAACAATATAATATTCTGAAAAAGTCATAGAGCCGAAACATATGTCGAATAAATAATTACTCCATCAAGTTGAAATATTATCGCACTATATCGTGTATAAGTTTCTTTCTTTAATTTTTTAAACAATTATTCAAGAGAACATTTCAACCGAGCCAGCTCTTTGAATCTTTGAAACATGAACAATGCGATGTCTCTATTATACTTCTGTAGATAAATGTTAGAAAATATTGAAATCGATGCCTGCATTGATTAAAAGCGTAAGACAGTCACTGTTTCGTACTACAAGGTTCATCAGTTACTTCAACAACTTGAAGGCACCGATTTCAATCCTCACATGCCCCCCTATTGATTGTAACAAATATAGAGAGAGTGGTATGCATAGATTAATTCCAAATTGAAAGTTTCACAAGTCTTTGTTAATTAAGATATGTCTGTATTATATATATATATATATATATATATATATATATATATATATATATATATATATATATATATATATATATATATATATATATATAGCCAAGAAATTTACGATATTTACCTGAGATTTACGTTGCTTGTTTTTGTGACAGCCGTTTACATATGTTTCAAGCTAATTGGCTATCATCAGAACGGCGTAGTTCAAGTTATTAGATGTTCAAAATTGGAAAATTGGATGTCAAAATTGAGTATCTCAATTCAAACCAAAAATGATGTAGATTCCTCACGTGGAAATTTGTGTTCACTAATTGGCAATAAGCGACAATATATATATATATATATATATATATATATATATATATATATATATATATATATATATATATATATATATATATTTCTTGAAATTGTGAAAAAAAATGTTAAAAAAAAAATGCTAGAAACTTTCAATATATATATATATATATATATATATATATATATATATATATATATATATATATATATATATATATTCAGGTTTCATAAATCATTCATACCACTAAATACTGAGATTCTTAATCGAAATATTTCGATATTCAATTCTCGAAGCGCACTTAATATTCACTTTCGAAAGTGATAGGGATTGACAGCTCTCTGAGAGTTTCATTTTCAGTTTTATTTTTTTCGATTGAGAGTCTCAGTTTTTACTACTATATATATATATATATATATATAAGATAAAATGATAACATCTGTTAATTTACATTTTCAATATTCATAAATATTAATTTCAATTATGATAAAAACGAATTAAGTACAATTGCTTGTATTATAAGTAATGACAATTAGAATTGTTAATTTTAATAAAAAATTCTTAGGTCTATTTCGCTGTAATGTTTGTTTGCTGATGGAGGTCTTGCGAAATGTATTGCAATATAGATAAGAATCGACATGTGTGAAATGCTCAAAATGTGTTCATGAAATTTATTAAAGAATAAATAGATCTATGTATATAGATATGTTGCATTCATAATTTCAAACATTTCTCCATTCAGACGAAGAAATCACGAGCAGACATCATATTTAATTAAAGGAATTGGAGAAAATACCTCAAACCTCTTTCAATCTCCGGAGGCCCTTAAATTGAATGTCGCGTCCGGTTAGAATGCCCCCAGTAAATGCTCCAGAGTTCGTAAGGCCAGTTGCGGTTTTAATGAACTATTGAATCTCGCACTGAATTGGTTTCCTGTTGATACCCGGGCTTATAACGGATGTCCACAGCAGCCGTTAATGAAATTTCTTCCCAGACTTTCCGGTTTTTGTGGCACCTACAATACATGGTTCTGCAGAGTATTTGATAAATGATTACACTTCATGAAAATAATAAAGACAGACCACAAGAAATTCTATGTTTATTTGAAGAGATCAATTTTTCCACAATTTATGATTCCAAGCTATCATCAATCGATTGGGCCGATACTTGATGAAAATCTAGTTACATTATTCAAATAAAACTTAGTAGTTTTTCAAGTTGTACTATCATTAATTCAAAAACATGACAATATCGTTTCGCCAGTTTCGCTGTTTCAGTTTATCATCACTTTTTCATTTTGATGAAGTCACTGTGTTGGCGAAACGATATTGTCATGTTTCTGAATGAATTATAGTGAAAATCGAAAAGATATTGTCATGTTTCTGAATGAATTACAGTGAAAACCGAAAAACTACTTAGTTTCATTTAAATTATTCGAAGTTATCTTTCAAGTAAGAAAATTTCTTCTCTTTAATGAAGTAAAAACTTCTTTAGTGCGAATTGAACTTTCTGGTTACCGTCATAGTGAGTCGTGTGTTTTACGCTCTAGAGGATTTTTGGATGGGTGAAATCTCATGCGTTAGCGCCACCAACATGCCTATAGCAATGTATGTATCTGTAGTTATACAGCTGACGTATTGTACTGATATTAATTTCAATCGAATATTTCAATTACTTCCTACAGTTGCGAACTGAAAGTGTTTTTGAGAAAACAACGAAATAATTGAAAGAACTATAATGCTAAGTATTGTTGAATTTGATGATGACGATTATGAAAACAATGAAAGCAATATTGAAAATCGAGTAGTTACATCGATTTATATGAGAAAAATAATTCTAACCATAAATGGTAAGAATGTATAATGTTATTTCAAATAAGATATTTTGTCATGATCTTGCACAAACCGTTATACAAGGGTGGGGTGAAGAGTTTATATCCTGACCGAGAGATGGCGACACTAGGTCTTCTTTTGGCGTCTTATATTCTCGTCCCTACTGAGCTCGTATGTGAAGTTTTAGCTCAATCGCTACGTTAGTTTGCGTCTGAGAGCGCATTGCGAGACGCTTTCGTTGTTTTGTGAAAATGAAATAATTGGAGAAACGTGCTGTCATCAAATACTTCTATTTGAAAGGTTTTATAACAAATGAAGGAAGTTATACACATGGAGACTCCTTCACATCATTTCAAATTATTAAGCATGGGGTTTCTAAATTCGAAATCTTTCGTGTGAGTACCTCTGACGAACCTCACTCAGGACGGCTGTTGAAGTCACAACTTCAGAAATGATTGAGGAAATCCATCAAATAGTATTGGAAGACCGCAGATTGAAGGTTCGTGAGATAGCTGAGATTTTTAGAATGTCAGCTAAACGTGTGCGAAATATTTTGTACAACCATTTAATCATGGAAAAGCTAAGTGCAAGATGACTGCCGCGTTTGCTAACGCTCGACCTAAAAATGATTCGAAAAAACATTTCGACCGAAAATTTGGATCTGTATACGAGTAATTTAAACGAATGTTTGCGTCTATTCATAACCGTTGATGAGACTTGGTTTATCACTACACTCCTGAAAATAAAGAACAGTCAAAGTAGTGGATTGGAAAGGGGAATCAACTCCAAAGAAGGCAAAAACAATATCGGCAAACAAGTTTATGGATGCTGTGTTTTGGTATGCGAGAGGAATTATATACATTGATTATCTTGAAAAGTCTAAGACTATCACTGGTCAATACTACCCAGACTTATTGAAACGTTTGTTGGACGAGGTGCAGATTAAACGCGGAGAAATTTCTCCTTTGGCGGAGAAAGAATTTTGTTTACGATAACGATAACGCACCAGCGCATAAGCGACTATTACCAGTTTCCTAACCTCAAAATATGGCTTGGCGGTGGAAGATTTGAGAGCAACGTAAAAATTATCGAAATTATATAAATCAGTATTTTGAGAAGCTTGATGAATCTACGTTTCAAACTGGAATAACTAAATTATAACACCGTCATGAGAAATGTGTTGATTGAGTCAGATTAGAGAATCAGTGTTGACGGAAGGCGATTATGTTGAAAAATAAAGCAAACAGAAATATTTTAACACGTGGTTTTTCTTTGTCAGGTCGGAAACTTTTCACCCCCCTCGTATATTTCATTAATAGAAAACCATATAAACATACATAAAATTGGTGCTCGGACTGTCATTAGATGTGAAAACCAGATTGATGTTCCACTTATATAGGCAGTTCCTATAACTGCCAATTTTTGAGATTTTTTCACATTTCAGCTATGTTTGTCGCTCTTTTCGATTGTGATTTTTGTTAGTGTATCCTAAAGTTTCGGAGGCTACCGCAAAAAACATCTCGAAAATTTAAAGCTCCATTGATAGGTATCGATAGATATCGACGACGTTTCGAAAGTGATTTCTGACTTCCTTTGTCGAAGATTTATTAATCAGAAACCGGAAAAAAATTTCGAGTTTTCTTCAGTAAGATCTAGAAATTTGTATCTAGGACAGCGGTCTTCAAAGAATTTCACAATTTTTATAATCATGGTTTTCTCGGATTGTGATATATGGAACTTTGAGTCTCAGATTTACATAGTTTTGAAACTTTGATTTTAAGTTGTACTTACAACCAATAACTTGCGAAGATTCTTCGAAAAAAGATTCATTCACTCGGAAATGTTAATAGAAACAACAAATTCGAAAGCTTAGAAAAAACATCTCTTCTATAATTCCGATTTATGTAAAAATTTTCAATTCAAATTTGAAGACTCATTGCAAGTACTATGAATAAGAATGAAGATAACGAGGATCATTCCTCCTATTAACGTGAAATTGAATTCTCGTTTCTCCTTGGTGAAACATGATCAAATAATAATTTGAATATTTCACAAATGATGACAATAATGAAAATTGAAACAATAAAATTGATGAAGTTGATCAATGTTCAGTCTACAGTTAGTTTTGATAATGAGCTGACCGCTAGAAACATGTTGACTCGACGTTATTGATTTTATTGTTATTTTAATTATCAATTCAATTCATTTGTGAAACATAAGGTCAAGTTATTAATTTGAGAAATTATTGAAAGTTGACCGAAACTTCGTAATGTAATTTCTGAATGAACATTATGATAAAATATGAGTTGAACTTGTTCTTTTAATTAACAGTTTCACTGACTGATAGCATGACACGTTTCGTCGTGTTAGCAACTTCTTCAGAGGCACACAAAATATTATGATAATTCACTTCCGATTATGATAATTCAATTATGATATTCATGATATGAATATTAAAATATTCATAAATAGTGATGCTATTAGTGAATTAAAATGTCAATTATGATTTAAGTGTTTGAATTCATGTACATTTTATTATGATGGATTTACACTTAGTAAATATCGATAGTATTCCAAATATAAAACCGGAGTTCAGATAAATTTCCATGCTGTTGGATCAAAATTATGGAATTGTCTCTTCAGCCTATAATTGCCAAAATGCGCACTGTGTACTACTCACTTCCTCAGCGCTACCAAAACACAATCAAGAGGTTTGAGAGGCATTTTCAGAACGTCACATGGCGTAGTATGGGACGAGTCGACTTGATTAAACGTTAATGAGTAAACTTTGAACTCGATTTCGGTTTCAAGCTGTGCACAGAAATTCAGACTCTCAAGTGAGGATTCGCTAGATACCCTACAAACGGAAGCGGCTTTCTGGGTACAAAAACAAGGTGCTTTGGCGGCGAAAAGGCACGCCGAATGGGTGTTTGCGGTTCTGGAAATGTGGAACAGAAGTTGGGGAAACAACAGAGTGACTGGATTAACATAACGCGTTAACGGTAAGATTTTGGGGTCGTATGAAGATGAGGCTCACAGCCGGATGCAAGTAACTAGTAAAACTAATGATCCCGAGTTTTTGTCCTATATTCTATAAGCCAGAGGTTCTTGGATTGATTTTCATTATGTCTTCTTTCGAAATCAATTAATTTCCAACTCGCATCGAAATTATTCAACATTTCAATAAAATCGAAGTGTAAATCTTCAGTTGAACTAGAGCCAGCCACATGAATATTGACGTTTTTAGTTGAACTTTTTGTTCAACAGAATCATTATGAGCTAATTATAATGTCGAATAATTTTTCACACAATAATGTCAAAATGTCTTATATTCTTCAAAACATTTCACTTAATTGCGAAAATGTTATTATATTGACACATTTGTTCGGAGAGCTAACACAGTTAACACATTGTCAAAATACATATATATATATATATATATATATATATATATATATATATATATATATATATATATATATATATATATATATATATATATATATATATATATATTTATATATTTTTTAAAATTGATTTATTGCCTATTTAAGATAGCTTATTTTCAGTGTTCCTAGCGATAACAGGCCTATTTCAATATGGGAAACTCTATTCAATATTATACAACTTCAGTTGTATAACGAAATAGTTGACATAAAAATAATCTTCTATATTCATGAATTTCAACAATTTAATTGAAATTTTAATCTAATTTATTATTTGAGGTTAAATATCTTTATTCTTTCGCGTATCATTTGATCCGAGTTTCTTCTTCCATTATTATTTTGTCGTGTTTTCTTTCCAGTCCTGTATCCAGTAAGTAGCTGTAGGTATATGTTCCTCAAGTTTTGTGTCACATTTCAAAAGAAATTTCCTCTTGTGAGACAGCAATATCGAGCATATGTGAGGAATGGTATAGTGCTATAGACTGTCATCTCCAAGGGTCCGAGTTATCTAGGTGAACGAGGGTAATTGGTGACATCTTCCGTGAAAATGGCGAGAAGAAGTGGTTTCCAGTTTCATGAAAGTATGGGGAGTAGAAGTGATAGCAAAGGGCTACAGCTTCAGACCGAAAACATTACCAATACCAAAGAGAACGTACTCCAACTCTATTACAACTATTACAGTTATCTCTCACTGAGGAGGGGTTTACCTGGAAGGCGCATGAGAAAAACAACGTCTGTGAATGAAACTCTACTTCGCATTCAATTTTGAGTGACGAATTTAGGACAGTAAACTACTGGCTACTGGCAAAAGCTTCATTTCTGCAAGACATAGCCGGAAATCAACGTGACAGAACAGAAAATGGCCGATCCATACCGAGATGTTCTGAGGACCAGACTGGTATCAGAAGCTGATCTCAGCTCCATGAGGCATGATGCATTACGAGAAACAAGTTTAAAATGTAATCGATAACAAGTTCAACGTAATTGCTCACACATAAGATTACAAATGGTTGTTCATCCAAGCTAACCTTCCACTCTTCAGTATTAACATGAAAATACGGCAAGTTGACATCAAAGAATTAAATTCAGAAATTGATTGATTTTTCCTCAATATGAACTTAGAATTGAATGTGAATATCATTCTACCTAATCAAAATTCAACTGAAATAACTAAAAACTCTCAAACGACTCAAACAATTTTTCTCAAGAGTAATTCTAGAGGTGTTAGTCTCAAACAACGCATTGGACTCATTTAACATGTGAGGGGATATAAAGTCGAAGTAACCTTCAAATTTGGATGTACTATGCTTAGGAACGATGTAATTACTAGAAAGACGTATATTCATCTAATGAACTGACTTACGTCAAGCTAATTTATTGAAAAGATAGTCAGCAGTTCCACTGGCAATCAGTTCAGCAAGAAAAGTAGCCAATAAATACTCTGCGCTCTGTGCGAATGTGATCTCCTCAAGCTTATTATGGTAAGGTGCGTTAAGGCTTTTGTGCGGAATACAATTTACAAAGTGTAGACTAGAATTCCGAATTTTGGCTGAGTAAAATTTTTTTTTTACCAAACCAAAGTACACTGGAAAACAATTGAAGGGTAAACAAAAGTTTCAACTAGTCCGAACATGTTTGATTCATTGAATATATAATTTGAAAATATGAATAACTTGAACCAATGAACTTCATTCGGAAAAACCCTAGAGAATTTTCGAAATGGAAGAAGTTACAGTTTCAATTACAAAATTTACATTTGCAAAAAACACGCTACGAGACAGAGACACATTGAAAGAGAGATGAATATATGAGGGGAAGTTTTCATATGCCTAGTCTGAAAAGATGAATTTTTTTTTCAAGTCTTGAATGTAGCCCACACGGTCATTGGGCATTCAACTCTCCTGCAGATATGTTTTCCAGGTCTACAGGTCTACCTTATGAAATGACAGAGAGAGAGAGAGAGAGCTATTGAAGCAGCTTTGGCGTTCCTCATTTTTTGTTCTTCTGGCACATACTTGAGTTTACAGATTTCTACTCGAAGTTTTCATTCTATAACTTATGAGGTATTAATATGTCTTGTGAATTTGATTGAAATACCTCCGCATTTAATGGAGTGTTTTGACCATATTGAGATTCAAAATACTCAACTTATAACTAGTAGATAACTCGCCCTATCATATTTATGTTCGTGTTGATGAATATACTCCAAGCGCTATTATATTCAAATTTGCATTATCTAAATTGTTGAACATGAAATGTTTCGATTGTTCATCCGAAAAGTAACGAGGAGATATTAAATTGAGGGTAATTCGAGTACGAGGGAAACCTATTATACTTATTAGAATAAAATGTATTTATTTTCCTTGGAGAACTCCAAACTAAGCACGCGAACCTTTGAACATGCACCGTGTTTGCTGTCTGATGAATTGATTGCTTTGCCTCAAGTGTCCAGGACGGCCACGTCCACATTCCACCGCAAGTCATTACTTATCTCTTTGAACACGCGATTTTTGCATGAAATATATTCCGAGAGATAAGACCATGCACTTCTGCATTCACCTAGCATTTTCCACTGCACTCACCTACAGGCAAAGAAATTGACTTCGAAAATATCGAAACAATAGTTTATTGTTCCATATAATATAATAATAATAATAATAGTAATAATAATAATAATAATAATAATAATAATAATAATAATAATAATAATAATAATAATAATAATAAAAATAATAATAATAATAATAATAATAATAATAATAATGATAATAAAATAATAATAATACTAATCATAATTATAATAATATTAATAATAATGAACAGAGAATAACCAAGCTCCAAAGGGCCTACAAACTAACATGGGCTCACTATAACAAAAAGTGCATTTCGAGAGGCGCCAAATTGAGGCATTATAACACAGCGATTCTTCCAGAAGCAATTTACGCAGCTGAAACAATGGTTATTGGCGGCCATTCAAGAGTTAGAGGAATAGAAAAACAAGAACAAAAAATTCTCAGAAAGATTTACGGGCCAATCAATAGAAACGGTATTTGGATGAAAAGACCTCAAAATGAACTGTATCAAAAGACAAATACGATAACGGAAGAAATCAGAAAACGACGAGAAAAGTTCTATGCACATGTCTACAGAATAAAGCAGTCCAGAATACCGAAGAAACTACTCAATATAATTATGAATAGTAAATGCGGAACTGAGTGGCTAAAAGAGGTCCAAGAGGATCTACAACAGATCAATATAAAAAATCTCGAAGATCGCACTGAATGCCGCTATAAAATCGCACATATATAGTTTGAGCAAAAAGTAAATCGTCAACCTGGAGTAAAGTGGAGAGATGAACGGAAGAAAGAGCATTCAGAGAGGATGAAGCGTTTTTGGGAGGCAAAAAAGATGAAGCGAAATTCCTAATGATTGCGAATTCAAGTTCAGTCGCTCTCCTCATGGGGAACAATCGAAATAATAATAATAATATTAATAATAATAATAATAATAATAATAATAATAATAAGTTTATTCGCATCAAACAAAATTAACGAAATCATTCGTATCCTAACATAATCGCAGAAACTTGGATGAAATATTTATGCGATATTTAAATGAATTGAACTAAATTATTACACTAAGTTGTGACGAACTATTACGAGTATCATATTTCAGCACTAATAATTATTACTCTTGAGAGGTCGCAATAGGTGTTTGGTCTAAATATGTGGATACTATCTCATATCAGGTGGTGTCGTCTCAATCGGGTAAATCGTCTCATAATCAGGTGGAATCGTCACAATTGGTCATCTAAAATGGATTTATTCAAGGGTGAAGTTGTTATATATATATATATATATATATATATATATATATATATATATATAT
This sequence comes from Henosepilachna vigintioctopunctata, assembly GCA_030704895.1. NCBI lineage: Eukaryota > Metazoa > Arthropoda > Insecta > Coleoptera > Coccinellidae > Henosepilachna > Henosepilachna vigintioctopunctata. The sequence goes on from JARQZJ010000097.1 coordinate 1,475,193, forward strand.
ATATATATATATATATATATATATATATCCCTTCATAATTCATTCTAATTACTGAACTTCAGTCAGTCAGCAATCATCCATCAACTCCGTGAAGAACTTCCTTTCCCTATCGAGAATACACCTTTGGATGTGTTTTCTGTGGGCATACAAATAATGAATTGTTCTAATTTCCTGGGGAGCAAGGCCATATAATCTGGGATGCCAGTAAGTGAAAGTTCTTTGTCCTATACTTTTTCCTATTCTTGGTTTCACGGAATAGTCGATCTTATTTCTAGTTTCATAGACGTGCCGTGAAGGTATCGATGTCAACTTTCCCTAGAATATACACATTGAAATCTGGTGAGCAAATAATTGCGATATATGAAAAATATTGAATATGGTATACAGTTCTTCACTATAAAAGGTGAGTGGTTTTCTATAAATAATTCTCAATACTCATTTTTGCAAAACTTCTAGTTTTTTAATGTGGTGTTGTTACGCACCACCCCAGCATATAATAACATAATTGATTTGGGGTTGCATTAGTGCATATATATATATATATATATATATATATATATATATATATATATATATATATATATATATATATATATATATATATATATATATATGTATATATATATATATATATATATATATATATATATATATATATATAAATATATATTTATATATAAAGTTATAACTACTTTACATTAAGTATAACTCAAGGACATGTTCCATGAAATGTTCATTTACTTTCGACTATCATTAGTGCAAAACGCACCGAATAAGTATAAATGGAAAACTTCTTGGACATGGTATGAAAATTGTCCAAGACTTATAACGTACCCCCTCGTAAATTCTTAGTGAAAACACCAGCTAGCTATTAAATTTAGAGGGCTTATTCAAATTCACCTGATTTATGTGCAATATAGACAATGAAACTAAATAAATCTATTCAAAATTTGTATTGAGGATCTATTGATTCAAAAATTATAGAATAAGTATTGAGATTGAAGACCTATATTAGCTTCAACGAGATTACTTCCGTCTAGATCAAAATGTCTTCTTCTCCTCCCAGTTATTGGACTGTTCCTTGATTGATCGTGAAATATGGAATAAAATTTCTAGAGACCCACTCGTGGTTTGGTGGAACTTGTAACTCCAGGAGATATACGCTTAAAGGGCACTCAATATAAAAATGAAAAATATTATATTGAACAATCAAAAAACCTGACTTATCAGTTAATATCGTAACGAGAATACAATATCGGAATGAGAAAATTTATAACCGGCATATCCTCCCTAGTTACATCGATGCATTTCGAACCATGAGTGTTTAATGCGATATGATCTTAGCAGATATTCATTTAGCTAGTGTGAGGTTTTTTAAAATGTTATAGTTTATATACATTGGGTGGTGGTGTTTCGAATACTCTCTATGCAAATGATTTGAAGGAAATCATATCAACCTTCTGATTTGGCCTTCATTCATTACTTGATAATTACTATTACAAATTTTCAAGTTGTTCCGATATAAAAGCTCCTACCCGATAAACTTAGTTATATCGGAAGTATTTACAGAAATGACATAATGAATTCACAGAATGAAGGAATTGTCAATTCAGAATAATTGATATTTTTAATAGTGTTGGCGTTTACTTGAATGCATAAATTCTACTTATATTCTAGATCACAAATTTCTCTACTGGTTTCACGGAAAAATCTACGTGGTCGTTGCAAACAGGTAAATTTCTCTTGTTGGTTATCGAAATTTTCATGACTTCAAAAGTACTCGTATCTAATCTCTTTTCCCTATACCTAAGTGTAATATTTCGAGTTTTTTGGAATCTAAGAAGTGATTATATTCCACGCAATGTTTTGAAAATCCAGTAGTAGGTTCATTTAACAATATTGATGTTTTGTGTTCATCAATTATTTCTTGAATACAACGTTCCACTGCAAAATATTTTGTAAAAACCACCTTGAAAGATAAGTCAAGTATGTACTTTTCAATTGTACTTTATGAACTACAAATTCTTTTTGTTACTACAGATTGTACATACGTTATTTTTATGTGATCTTTCACAAATTCTATCACTCAAATTAGGTATATAACTAATTGAATGCAATTTTATGTGGTCTATCTGAATGATAGGAAAAAATAGGAAAGAGACATTATTACAATCAGCTGACCACCCAAAACATACGGACAGTTGTTAATATACCAATTAAACTGAAGCCAAGTGTGTTAATTTCAATTTAATATCATTATTTGTATTGTTTTCATCATTGTCACCAGTAATTTCAACAAGACTTAGATTTTCCCCTCAAAAGAAAATGATGGAGAAGATAAATTCAGAACATAATGGATAACTGTCTCCATAAGTTGGAATAAGCCTAAGATACCATAGGCTTATTCCAACTGAATTAGGAAAAGAATATGTATCTATGTTTTCACTAACTGTTTTACTGCACAGTGATTCTACAATTGAACAATTCCAGTAATAATAACATGAAAACACTATTCCAACAATGCAGAGTATATATACATTGAATTTTTACCGAATCCATTCATTTTCACTCGGCGTACAGTACACGTTGCACCATGTTGGTGACGCGAACCCATAAGATTTTCTCATATCAAGAAGTGGTCAACGTCGCTAAAGAAGTTCTAACTTCAGAAACCCTATTTAATTTCTTTGGTGTCCATCAGAGTATTTTTAATTTTTCAATAAATATCGAACATGTCCAAGTGTACACAATCTGATTGGGCACATTGCCACAATAAAAGGCATAAAAGGATATCTGCATTGGTGTTAGCAATGTGTATTTTTAATGACCCAGAAGAATAAGAACTATTTATGTATTAATTAGGTCATGAACGCTGCCTAAGATGATAATTTAATGAAAATATAAAAATTTAATTGAATTAAAACATAAATATTCAATATTTGATATTTTATAGTTGTTTGGAGTTATGAACAAGATGAAAAGTTTCATCAATTTTGTACGAATTATTTTATTGAGTACAAAATCGAATCAGTTGAGAAATCATTTACTTGTCAAAAACTTACTGTACGAGATATTGAAAAATTTTTGTTTCACTCATTTGACAACAATGACTTACCTGCATATCATTCGAAAAGTCACATCCAATTCCGATAAAGGTCCGTGCTTAGAGCAGTAACGCTTTCGTCGTACTTAATAAAATGGGGGAATTAATGAGAAGGATCCAACAGAGCTGGCGGAATCTACTATGGCGTGGAGAATTATCATCGGGTACTGAAATTGAGAGCATAAATTGCTGCAATTCCTAGCAATAGCTTTCCGCTTTTATTGTTCCCGGTGTAAATTAAGTTAGGTTTCCTAGAATCCTAATCGCTTTATTTGACACAAGTTCAAGAGCATCAAATCTTGTCGTGTACGAGTATCCTTTCAAGTCTCACCAGTGGCGTAACGAGTGTGGCTGCATTAAAGTATTTTGTACCTCAGAAACTTGAGAAGACAATACAATGTGTTTACAGTTTCGATCAGTGGAAGAATTTCGAGAATTATTTAATTTTCCTAAATTTTGATAAAATATTGGATTATTCATATACATTTTTACACATTTATATATATTTTTTCAATGTTTACGATTGCTACTTGATTTATATTCATTCAAGAACTAAAATCGCAAAGAGGAACAAAATATAGACACACTGATAAAAACACTTTTAATAACAATAATAAATGAACTTATTTTGTAATAGCGGTTCAAACATTAACAGGAATAAAAAGTAATTTCAAAACACGAAGAAAAAATTTATCTGAAAACAGCGTTACTTTTACTATTTCATTTCTCACACATTTTTGTTTATTCAGAATTTTTGTTCTATCAAATTTGGTTACTGTTTGTTTTAAGAACATTCGACACTTCATTTTGTTATATTTTTATATACCTTGACCACTTCCCTCAAAAAAATTTGACTAATAAGAAATCAGTGTAAAATATCTTTCATGGTGGCGATGGTCAATCAAGAAGGGTAATTCAACTAAATAAATTACTTATTGTTTTCGGACGAGACAAGAGAAGTATATAGGACCTGCGTTAGTCTATAGTGTGACAAGAAGTTCTAAGATCAAAATAAATATCAAGGCAAAGTCTTTAATATGAACATGCTCACCACCTCGTTGAATGTGTTTTTTGTGCATTATTTGTATTCTTTTCTCAGTTTTCACATTAAAATCAGGTATATCTTTATATCTCACTATTTCATATTATTTTCTGATTCATGTCAATTTTATTTTTGGAGGAGTGGAAGAATGATTCGTCAAACTCCTACCATTTGTAAGAAAAATCATGTAAATCATCTGGTGCTCGAATTAGATGAAAAACGAAGCGATGAAGTTTGGTGATATTCTGAAAGAGAATTTTTGGGACTGGCTTCTCTTAGAAGTGTCTGATAATTCGAAAAACGATTGGTGATTCTATTGTGACAAATGGACGAAGAAAATAAAATACTGTGAAAACATCTCGAGATAATGAATTATAACCTACTTTTGTTCTACGATCCCACACAGACAAGATGTATACCTGCGATTAACCTCTGAACTCAATCAAAACCTCAGTGACTGCAAAGTGAGAAGTGAAAGTTAATGAATTATGCCACGCTACAGTGAAATGGGGTGGGTTAATTGAGTAAGAAAAATTTAATACCAGGTGCTATTAGGGGCACAAGTTCACGGTACAATTCAATTGGTTTTCTGGTGGCTCAAACAAAATCTCCACCTGATCTATATATATATATATATATATATATATATATATATATATATATATATATATATATATATATATATATATATATATATATATATATATATATATATATATATGAAATATATAATGAATGTTCAAATGAAAAAGAATCTTCAACATGTAAGTTGGACAGTTATGAAATGATAGTAAGTTCATGGTAAACAAAATTGAAAAACAACAAATATCAATTATCTCTTCAAACAATGTACTGGAATACTCTCACCCTACCAAGTGTACATAAACTTCCAGTTTTAGGCACAGAGATCAATTCTGGCCAAACCTTCTCGAAATGGTTCTCAATAATTCCAGTACCCAAAAAAAAAACTTCGAAATTCGAAATAAGGAAAAGTAAAAGTGAAAATAAAAACACTGAAACATGAAAGCGAAAAGATGTAGTGTACGGTTTACAGTGTATCAAGAACAAGTGCTTTGATCCCCTGGAGGCTACTTCTTCTATTCACAATTTATAAATAGCTAAGAAATGCCAGAAGAATTTAGCGACCATCAATTCATCCCGATATTGGATACTTATTCTCTTGAATAAACCAAATTTCCATAGAAAAACCAAATAATTTCATGAAGGTCTCCACTCGTCTCCTATCTTGATGATAATTAATAACTGATCATTTTTAAAGAGAAAACAGCCAACTTTCATGTTACAAGCAACACAACATGACAATCAGAACTACTTAACAGTAGGCCGAAAGAGTTCCAACCTAACCTATCAAAACTAAAACCACCCTCTCGCCCTTTCTGACGAGAAGATAAACTTAAACTTGAACGCAAAACTTTAACAAAATTATAACATTATAAAATGTAAAATAAATGTACTTAAAAAAACAGCAAACTAGGACTATCCTTTCAGATTTTTCAGTGGGGTAGAGATAAACCTCAAGAGAAAATTCCAATAAAGAATTGAATATCACTAAACAGATTGCGGTTGATAATAATTATGAAAGCGAACTAGTGTCAAAAATTCTGGACAAAAAAACTCTATCGGAAAGCTCTAGGATTAGTATTTCCTTATCAGTCGGATAAAAATCGTGAATATAACAGTTTAACATACTTTGGAAACGTCAGTCAAAAAGTCAAAACCTTTTTAAGTAAACATAATTTTAATATTTCATTTAAAACGAACAACAATTTATCGAGACACATTAAGAACAATAAAAACAAAATTAAAAGAGAGGACAAATCAGGTGTTTACCAATTGAATTGTGGAACATGTCCCGGTATTATTTATTATAGCTTTTATTTTGCTTCGCCCATAATAAAAGTAATTCGAATTATGCTAACCATTTATTAACAGAAAACCATACTTTTAATACGAATTTCAAAATTCTACACAATATAGAGAGAAGTAGTCAATTAGATTATTGGGAAGTAGTGGAAATAAATCTGCTTAAAAATTCTGGAAACTTGCTCAATGAACAGATATAATTAAACAATTCACCCTTGAATGGAATATCTTTGAATGGAATATCTTAGGTAAAACCAAAATCATAGAACACCAAAATTCCCTGATATATATACCTGTATTTTTCAAAATGTTGTTATTATTCTGTAAGCATCTGAAGAAGTCATTTGTAACGACGAGACGCGTCATGCTATGTAGTCAATAAAGTGTAAATCATAAGTTCAAGTGTTTGAATTTAAGTTTATATTCAATTATAATGGATTTACATCAAGTAAACGCCAACACTATTAAATATAATGCCATTAGCTTTCAATTACGAATAATGAAATAGAAATTCTCAAGTTTTTCATGGTGTCACTCGTATTCACAATAAGCTGAAACCATTATATCTTAACCCATATCACACCAGTGGGAACTTGCTACAAGTTTCCTAAACCCAGCCTCTGTTGAAATCCGTATTATATGGCCCCTTTGTTGAGATGATACAAGTGTTTGTGTAGTAACAGAGACACTTTCTGGCATTAGTCATTGGGTCGGTACAATGGAGTATTGTTTGCTGGCCCTGAAAATTGAATATTCATATTTTAGAGCTAGATTCCTGAATTAACTAGTAATGTTTTGCATTTAGTTTAAACTGAATACACAGTATCAAACCTTTGGTATCTTTCAAATGTTCATATAATAATAATAATAATAATATTTTCAGATGGATACAATAATATTTAGAAATGATTTCAATATAATGGGTATTAGATAATAACATTTCCCCAATAAAAACAAAAATATACCATAAATAGTTAGCTCACAAAGACCGGGCCTGTGGTGAACTTACCTCAAAAATTTTGCATTTAGATCTAAATATTTACAACTCAATACATACAATTCAATTTAGGTAAAAAATTTCAAAATATTGTTACACTCATCCCGTTAACCAATTGCTATTTCCATCAGTTTATGGATATAATATCTACTTCTTGTTTTAATCCAATTTTTTTTTGTAAATTTGAATTTTTTGAAATTAGAAGTATTTCTTTAGTCCAGAGGTATTTCATCATACGTTATTGGAGCAATATACAAGTGTCTACGTTGACAAACCGTTTTACTAAATCTACGTACATACCGTGAACTTTCACTATACCATTCTATGTTTGATTTAACTGTATGCACTTATAATCTGAAGCTTTAAATGAAAACATTCCTGAATTTTAAATATTGCTCCTTTTATAGTATAATGTCTTAAAAAAATTGAACGATATAATGAAGTTTCATTTGTGACGAATTACATTTGATATTTTCAATTAGTAATGAAGTGAATATATCGATAACAAACTCATTGACATTTTCTAATATATTTCAGCAGTGACAGTAAACGGTTGACAATTGATTTTTTTTACGTTTCCTTAAAAACCTCAACCATCTCAAAAATTAATTTATTTTCATCACAAACTATTGAAATGAAAATAAAAATTTTAAAATAATAATTTTAAGTCGAAGATTCACAATAAAATAAATATTTCCACCTTCGAAAAATCAGAAATAATCTTGGACATATATATATATATATATATATATATATATATATATATATATATATATATATATATATATATATATATATATATATATATATATATATATATATATATATATATATATATATATATATATATATATATATATATATATAAGATATTTCAAAATCAATTTATGGCCTGTTTAAGATAGTTTATTTTCAATGTTTTTAGTTATTATTGTTGACGTTTCGTTGTATATAACAACTTTGTCAAAACTAAAAGTACCTCGAGTACCTTGTTGTACGAAACAGTAACTGTTTTACGCTTTCAATAAATTATCTGAAGAAAGTTATAGTATACTTTGATGACGAATATCTACAAATCTACAAGTGCGATAATATAGCACGATAACTACAGAATTCTTCTTCTTGTAGTGAATTCTTATATATATATATATATATATATATATATATATATATATATATATATATATATATATATATATATATATATATATATATATATATATATATATATTTATATATATATATATATATAATTTATACATAACTATCTTTTTTCTCGATTCTGCCATTCGATGATAAACTTTTATTCCAAAATTTCCGTGAATTCTACAAATTGTAGCGAAACATAAACTCGATGATTTCAGATATTCTCTAGTCAAATAATATCAATTATTGAATTACTTAATAAAAACGAACAAAAATACCTATTCTAATTGATAGTCATTGTTGGTACCATCATTGTTTGAAGCCGGTCTCCGTAGCTCAGTCGGTAAAACTCCCGACTATGGTGCGGTAGAACTCGGGTTCGAGCCCCGCTATAGACTTGGGTGTTTGTGTTTGTCTATCATTCAAGTAGTTTAAATAATGAAATATTCTGGGTAATATTCATCGATCACAAGCCCAATGGCCGTTCGGAACCGGCGTTAAACTGTAACTTCACTGAATTAAAAAAAAATCATTGTTTGAACATCGTTTCCTTATTTTCCATTCTAATAGAAAAACAGGTGGAGGTATTTGAAATGCTGCTAATTTATCAATGAGATTAAATATCGATCCTCTTGTCTTACACAGAATACGGTAAAGGTTGGGTAAAAGTTAATGAAACATTCTGGTTTCATTTCAGTATCGAAATGTAACCTTCAGTTGCCAAAGACGTTACGCGCCCCTTTGAGTTTGATTAAATTGCAACGCTTCTTGTTAACACTTTTCGCAAACCATTCTTCTAAAATGGAAATGCCAGTCAAAGTAACCCTTCGAACAGATCGTCGAATTCCCAGCGCAACATCGCGGAAATCCGGGTCGAATTCCGGTCAATTCCGAAGTTTTCCGGACGCTGTCCGTGCAGAAATAGATTGACCGGCCGTCAGAAACCCTCATAGACGTTACAACTAGAGTCCGGATATTATGCAACATAAAGAACTTCTCATTGCATGCAAATAAACATAAAAAATGCCTGAAAGGTGCAAGGAATTTGGCGGAATATGCGAAATTAAATTAACTTTACGAACTCAAAAAATAAAGTTTCTTTCATCAAAATCAAATTATCCTATCAAAATTAATCAGTAAATTATCCTTGAATCGTCGACCATAGAAAACATTACACATCGCAGTAACATTATAAGACATTAAAATTACTTAATATTCTTGTAAACGTTAACGGTCATGTATTTTTTCAAATGTTCAGTGATATCATTGTGTCTTGAATCATTAGGAATATTTTTGAAAAAGGAAAAAGTTCGGTCCACGTCCACTGAAGTAACTGGCCAAAATTTTAACTTGGGTGCTATGGAAGCACTTTAATTTCTGGAAAACCTTATGCCGTCCCATTAATGAAACTCTCAATTCGAGACAAACGTTAAAAACCTGCGTTATTGTTGAATATGTTTCCATACCAAAGTCTCAAAAGTACCAGCTCAAAATAAAATAATTTTATTTAGTATTCCTCATATTTTATGATTATCAAAATAGGTCAAATTCACTTTTAACGCATTTCGAATCGCTGGGTGAATGCACTGCGCTCAGAAAAATATTAGAGATGTATCGATAATATGCATCCAAATTATATGCAAATATCCAAATGCATAAAATCCGGTCTCTAGCTATAACCGATTGCGGTTTCTTTTCTTGATTGGCCCTTTCAAGATACACGCACATCATTGTTTCGTTCGCTAGAGGGTACAGAAAGGGGCAGATCTGTTTTTATTCCATTGTTCCCATTGTTTTCTCGAAAAATATGTTTTATATTCGTATGAACGACGCAAAGTTTCGATACTCGATATGTTCTGTATTTATTGTTTTCGGAATATTGGTTTTGTTGAAGCAATATAAGAAGGTCTCTTATCCTCAAGATAAAGTTGATGGAACTAACTGACGTTGTACAATTTTAAATTCATTCTATTTACCACCAGTTTCGATTTTTTCGCATTTCTACGGGAACGTTCAGAGCTGAATATCAATCTCCATATGCAACGTTATTTTAGCTTTCAATTAATATTATTTTTCATGAGGATCACAAATTACATTCCTCTTATGGAAACAACTTCAGCAATGAGCAAGAGTAACCTTTGATAAAATAAGCTTTCATCCATTTGCAACTTAAACTCATCAGGTATATGAACTATTTACGTACCACTCGTAGATATTTTATACTTTCATTTCTTATAATATAACTATACGAAACACTGTATATGTCTCTGTTCTTGTGTATTGCAGCTGTGGCCGTCAGGATGTCAGTTTAATTCATTGCTTAATACATCATTGTCATTATTAATATAATAATATTAATGATAATAATAGAAATAAGCTCTTTATTCTCAACAGATATAATACACAATTACAGAAAATAATAACATAGTGTTGAATAATAGCTAAATAAATCGAATGAAAGGAATGTAACAAAGAACTCAATCTAATCTGAAAAAATAATAAAAATGTAACTAAGAACTGAAAAATAAAATTCAATTAAATATTTCAGAGAACTCAATCTAAATCAATTCATTTTAATAAATTTCCTTTGTTCACATAAATCTTAATGATGTAGTACGAGACTTTTGCCTAGGAACACGGAATTTTAAAGCGGACAAGAGAGAAGGACAATCAATACGGTTGTGCAGTAATTTGTACACAAATTTGAGTGATAAAGTTTCTCTCCTGCTGTACAATGAGATGAAATTAAATCGTTTCAATAATTCACTATGATTGACTCATTTCCGTGAATAAACTTTATTCCCCCTACCAACTAAGAATTTCCAGAACCTTCTCTGAAAGGCCTCAAGATGGCGTTGATCGCAAGTGTAAATACGATGCCCAATCATGCTGCCATACTCCAACTTGCTACGATAGGAAGCTTACGGCTTAGGATCATAAATACGATTTATTTATTCAAACATAATAGAAATTGCTATTGATTCTAAACAATCCACTTACTTTTCAAACTAGAACATACATTGGATCTACCGAAGTATTTCATATGATGATAGGTATATGAACTGATTATTATAACATATGAACATCCGTTCATTTTGTGAAAGCTGATGTAAATTTTCACGAAGTTTAATCGAAACCTCATCAGATATTTTCAAATGATGAGTGCTGTTTGACCTGGAGACACAAAACAACTTAATAGCTGGTTCATTTCAGGTTTCTCGATTATTCCAATCCTAAAGACGTGGAAGTGTTTTGAGAGCATTTGCGAAAATTGTAGCTATGCAACTTGTCGAGTTGTGCTTTATTTCTCTTGCTGGCTTCATTAAATATTTCAAAGCTCTTGGCATTCCTGTTGAATAGTCGCGTTTGTTTATTTCTTCCTGTTGTTCTATTCACAGGCCAACAAAATGAAAAAAAAAATTTGGTGCCAGAAATCTAACATCTGATTTTAGATGTTTTCAATGTGCCGATTCCAAAAATGCCACCAGATTTTTTCTATCAGCTCTTTTTGAGATACACGTTACATATATTTTTTTCTGATAAAGGACAACAAATAAAGAGATAAATATGTACTTAATCGTCAAAATAGAAATTTTCCAGAATGTAATTAGCCAAATGGATACCTGGAATTGTCCCTGACCCAATGTTCCTATACTAGGAACTACTCAATACAATGCTCTTAATTACTTTTATACCTGTAATTGCCTATGACCCGATCCTTCTATACCTTAGTGTACTTGGCTGTACTTGATTTAGTATATTACTGAGTTTTCCCAAGTAAAGTTGTGCTATCATTTTGTGTAAATTTTGGTCGTTTTGTAATATCAAGACACTAAACTGAAACAATGGCATCCACAAGCAGACGTACCTGTGTAAATCATCCCGATGTTTTTTGTTATGTGTGTGGTGAATACACTTTGAAAGAGAGCAGAAAAACGATTTCTGACTTTGTGAAAAGAGCTTATCTTGCCTATTTTGGCGTTCATTTAGGAGATCAAGATAAATCTTGGGCCCCACATTTCATATGTGAAACATGTGTTGAACATTTGCGACAGTGGACAACTGGAAAGAAGAAGTGCCTAAAGTTTGGTGTACCAATGGTTTGGAGAGAACCGCGGAACCATCATGACGACTGCTATTTTTGTCTCGTTAATATTAAGGGCATAAATAGAAACAATAGACACAAATGGACATATCCTGATCGAGATTCTGCAAGAAGACCTGTAGTGCATTCGGAAGAAATACCCGTTCCATCATTCAGCAGTCTACCTGAACTGACAGAAGATGATACAGAAACATCAACGTCTGACGAAGTTAAAAGAATTCAATCAGAAAACGACAGCGATTTTGAAGCGGATTTAGCAACTCCGCAGTGTTTCAATCAAGAAGAACTAAACGATCTTATAAGAGACCTGAATCTCTCAAAGGAATCCGCTGAATTACTTGCATCCAGATTAAAAGAAAAAAATCTACTTTGTCGAGGTACTAATATTACATTTTATCGTAAAAGAGATAAGGATCTGCTGCCTTTTCTCACTCAGGAAAATGACTTGGTATTCTGTAACAATATAAAAGGGCTCTTAGAAAAAATGGGTTTGCCTCAATACACTCCAGATGATTGGCGCCTTTTTATTGCCAGTTCAAAACGTAGTTTAAAATGTGTTCTTTCACATAACGGTAACAAATATGGCTCAATTCCTATTGGTCATTCTACTACCATTTCATTTGTTAAAGTAGTACAAAATTTTCTTGGCAATCATAAAGCAGAGACTTACGTAGAATTAGTGGAAACTATGCTTTCAAATTCTAATATTCTCGGCTGTAACATGAGTATAAAAGTTCACTACCTCCACAGCCACCTAGATCGTTTTCCAGAAAACTTAGGTGATTGTAGTGAAGAACAGGGGAAAAGATTCCACCAGGATATTAAAACTATGGATGATCGTTATCAAGGACGATGGGATAGCCACATGATGGCGGACTACTGCTGGAGCCTTCAGCGAGACTGCCCTAGTAAACTCCATTCTAGAGAATCGTATAAAAGAAAATTTTTATGTGATTAGTGACTAATGTAATTATGTAAATTAAGTTTTTGCAATAAATACTTAAATCCATGTGTCTTTGTTTTTTTCAACTGTCAATAGTAATATTATATATTATAACAGTTATAACGTAAATTATATACACAACTTTTTGAAAAATCTCAAAAACTAGATCTGATAGACGAAAGCTCAGAACTTTTTTACATTCTGCATCCAAAAATGACTCAGGAACAGTTAAAAAATCGCAGGCACCAAAATGTGTGTTGGCCTGTGATTATTATTCACACAAGATGTTCAATCGGTAAAATCGACCCAGTATCTTCTATCCAGTGCTATTTATTATAAAACTGAACTATGCGTTCATAAATCTCAAACAATACACAATTAGTAAATTATGTATATATAATGTTTGTTACAATTAATTATACATTATAAGTAATTTGGTATTGGTTTGATGAGTTGAATAGCACTCTTAAAGCTCCTGTTTTCGCTCCATGCTTAGTAAATCATTTAGGGAAGATTTTGAATCTTAAGCTATTATCTGTGATTCTATATTTGGATGGCTGATATGTTGAAAATCGCCATGTTACCTTAAGCAATGCTTTATCACTTTTAGTGGATATTTAGTATGGAATCACATGGAATGTGATTCCATACTGGCGGTGTTGACTAATTGACTTGAGTGGTACACACTCCTAGTCGGTTGTTCCCAAACTTTCAAGCATTATTTCAACTCTTTTTGTATATTGCGAATGAACAAGAAATATTATAAGTATTTACAATATATAGAATTGTATTGGGTATTGTGAGCACATATTTCTGTAACAGAAAAATGTGAAACATTTATTATTGCAAGAAAAGAACTATGTTTGAACGATAAAGCCCCACTGCGTAAAAAATAGTTGTATTAGTCAGTGGGATTTATTTATATGAAAAGTTGCCTTACAAAATTTATGGAATTATTTGAGAGAAAAGGAACCTTGAAAGAAACACTGTAGAAATAACTCAAATTGAGTTATTTACCTAAGTATAAATAAATATTATATTTCTGATTAGCGGAACCAACAAACTTCCTTATGATAGTATTGAGCTCTCTTCGTTTACTTTTTGATTCAGTTTTCTCGTGTTCGCCTTCATTATTTTTTTTTGTGTGGTTATTCAATAAGAAAGTAGAAAAAAAGGAACACGGCATGTTCAGAATATTTTCAAGGTTCTTTCAAGAAAATCTTTCAAGGATTCATCCAATGACACGCTTAAAATAGTGAGAATACACAAAATTCTTTTCTGGTGTATATTATTCAAAAATGCTCCTTCGAGAAAAATGTTATCAATAATTTTTTCAAATATGGCACACATGTGAAAGAAGACATTTTTAACCAAATCTGTACGTATACTCAGCCCTCCCGGTTGCAAGTAATTAAAAAATTATGAATATTATAAATAAAATCATAGCTTATAAATATTCTGTTTAAAGGAAAGTTTGGATTTTGAGAGAATGTGTTATTGTTAGTTAGATTTGTGAATAGCGATCTGTTCATTCGATGGTTATCGGTTATAAATAGGTTAGAAAATACTTATTGGAAACTCACCAATCCCAAGCCTGAAACTTACTGAATCATCTACAAAATACCTATCCTCTACAACAGTATGTTTCACAAAAAAATTATTTGTAAGTAATCCGTTCTCAAAACTCAAACCAAACCAAAATTCGATTTCGTTTCGATTAAATGGGTACACACGAAACACTTCGTTTTTATAATTTGATGTTATGTTATCCACAAACTATTATCACTAGCACCTATATTACACTATACAAATTTGATGAATAGAGGATTATAACTGAAGTCGTAAAATATTCCACGTCAAACTACGAAAGTCTTAAAACAAAATTGATTTCGTTTTACTGAAATCGGTAAACAAACTGAATACTTTGTTTTTTGTAGATTGATGTTGAGAATTCAACAAATTATCAACATCAACACATGTATTGCACTGTACACTATTGAAAAATATAGAATTTATAACAATAGCTCGAATTATTTAACTTCAAACTGCGAGTGTTTTGAGAATCGTCCTATTTGCATTAGTATACCAGTTCAACTAATGGCGGGAACGTTAGACCACTAGGATACCGTGGCAGATATTCATTTCTTGGCCTATACTGAAGTTGGCCGTGACAGTGCAATAGAGTGTGAATCAACATCTGAAGCACTTTACATTCCAAAACAATACATGGCCATATATAAAACAGCTAGAAATGATTATTTACTATTCTAAACTCATTTGGTTTATACATTTTCACCAAATGGCATAATTTGGTTAAAATTTGGTTTTGATGTTGAGGTTCAGCCGTTTCCACACCAATTACTGACATTGAACAAATGGATCTCCTGCAGAAATTGCATTCAGCTGAAATACTTATTACAAAGCGGGGGTTTGGAGATTGCAAGTCTAAAAATAGTATTACAGTCTAATTGCTATTCTTTTTGTCATGACCTTCCGCACTGCAATTGCTGAATCCTGCAACTAATTACTGAACTAGATATTTTCGTATTTTTTTTTTCTGTATTTTTATAACAATTATATCTTGTTCAGATGGAATTTATTGGGGACAATGTTTCAAATTAAAATGAAAAAACATTTCCACTCACGTTCTTTAGGTTCGTGTACCTCCAAAAACTTCGAGCAATTGATCTCAACTACGTAATTCTTACGATTTAGGAAATAGACAGCTATATTATGACAATTATTGATTTTCCAGGAATATTTCTTAATTCAAACTTCTCATTATATCAATATCTCATTCCTCTACATTTTCGCGAACAAAACCCCCTCAGTCTAATAAAATATCAGTCGAAACGGCGCAAGTCATGAAATTAAAGTTAAGGTATTAAGGTAAAGTTATAGTATAATGATTATTGCCTAACCGCAAACCAAGGAATTGATTAAGTCAATCACATCCAGCACATTCGATCGATATTTTGAAATAGACAGTTCTTTTTCCCATAAAGTTGGTAAAATGCCTTTTGCGGTTATGACTTGTTAGCTAAGGGACGATAGGCAAACGCTTGTATATAACAATTTATTAAAATAACCAATAAAATATTGGTAAACAATGACTCCACCATTACGAATTTTATATCAACTCAATATTTAATTGTAATAAAGTCTTAATCATGAAGTCCCTGTATTGTTTGTGATCTAGTTCGTTGTTAACAGCTGAGCCAATAAATTCGGCATTGTCCACTAAGTAAGCACAAGCACAGCATAGCACATTGTTACCCAAGCTTGTAATAAACAAGATAGCCTGATAGGTTTTGATGAATGAAGGAAGAAATATTCGAAGAACTATTATCGGGATAGTATATCGAGATACGACGTCAATATTCACCGGTTTTCACTCGCAGTTGACCACCTAATTCTGGACGCACTGGCTGGGACAAGCCATTACTTACTCTAATCCGAAAAAATCATGACGAAAGTCTCATAAGAAATATTGTATCCAATGTTTTCTAGTTTTTGAAGATACAATTCAAACGTTATCCTTCATATTATTCTATGTAAATCATATATTATTCGCAGATGATACAATGCTTTATGTTAGAGGTTGAAATATTTGCATTATTCCAGAATGGCCCAAGAGACTTAGGAGCAATTAATATATGACTAAGCGATAACAGTTTATCGCTGAATGTTGAAAAGTCTAAATTTATAATTATCGGTAGAAGTGAAATTTTGAAAGTAAATAGTAACGAAAATATAACTTTTAAAACTGAAAACAAGAACAATGAAAGGGCAAAAGTTGTTAAAAATGTTAGATAAGAAATTGAGTTTCATTTCATCACGTAGTCTTCAAATCGTCTCAACTTCAAATCTCCAAGAAAAGCATTTTTCAGTTGTTTTTTTTCGACAACTGAAAAGGTTGGCACATTTTTGTGTGATCTTCGATTTTTTACTCTTGAAAAGAAGAGATCGAAGATTCTGTATTGAATTTTGCTTCAAAAATGAAATGACGTTCTTCCACTCACTTAAAATAATGACTGTGGTATTCGGAGAGTCTGCATTGTCTCAAAGAAGAGTTTGTTAGTGGCACGAGCACTTTACAGACGGCCGAGAAGATGTTGATGACGATGAGCGTCCTGCAGTTGCAACCACGTCAAAAACCGAACAGGACATCGAAGCAGTGGGGGAAATAAATAGTTTCGGAAAATCGTCAAACAACTATTAGGGAAGTTGCAGAGGATGTTGACATATAAATCGGCTCAAGCCATATTAGTTTCTTGATGTTTCGAACTTGAAACGTCTGGCAGCGAAGTTTATTCTGAAACTGCTGAATTTTGAGCCAATACAACGTTGCTTTAGTATCTCTCAGGAGTTGTTGAATGACGTCAACGATGATCCACATTTGCTCGGGAAGGTCATAAAAGGTTGGTGACGAAACGTGAGTTTATCGTTATGAAGTCGAACCCCACGTCCATTCATTCAAATTAAAGCGTCCAGAAGATCCAAGTCCGCAAAAAGCACGACAAGTTAAATCAGCTGTGAAGGATTTATTCATTGTTTTCTTCGATTACAACGGCGTGGTGCACAATGAGTTCTTACTAACAGGTTGTACGGTTGATAAGGAACAATATTAAAAAGATATGCAAAGTTAAAGTGAAGCGATACGGCTGAAATGATCGAAATTGTGGAGGAACTAATCATTGATTTTGCATCACGATAATGCACTAGCTCACACATCAATGCTTGTTCGTGATTTTTTCGTCCAAAAGCATCACCGAAATCATCCATCAACTAACGTATTTGCCAGATTTGGCTTCCTGCGACTTTTTCCTATTCCCAAAACTCAGGAGACCAATGGAAGGAGAGCGTTCTGCTACAATTGATGAGATAAAGTTGAAATCGAAGAACAAACAGATGGTCATACCGAAAAGCGCATTTCAGTCGTGCTTGGAGGATTGGAAAAAGCGCTGGTACATGAACATTATATCTGAGGAGGATTACTTTGAAGAGAAAAAAGAGGATTGATGAGTAACTAAATATTTTCCGAATAAATTCAAAATTCACCTTTTCTTTCGAATAAACCTCGTAAAAGACAAAAGCTACCTGGCTTAATGCTACTCAATACATGGACTCACGTGGACACTATGTAATTCAAGACAAATATTTGAATGAGTAATTAGGATTTATCTTCCAATGATGCAGATCATGTCGGTCTGAGGGTTATCTAACATCAAGGAGGGTTAATCTCGTTAGCAAATGCTCATCTTCCAACGGTTGACCGACTTGTCGAGCACATATCATTTTAGTTATGTCGATCAGCCTGATCGTTATAACTAAGCCGATATCTCATTAATCATCGTCATCAACGACAAATTGAACTCGATTTCTCGATTGGCATGGATTATCGAATAACCTTGTTGATCCTTGCGAAGCTGTAATGGTATTGAACGATGTCGTAGTTATTTGATGAAAAAAATCTCGTGGCCCGAATTTAGGAATTTGATTCTTCATTCGAATTATGAATGATCAATAGAATTCAGATGGAAATTTACTACTGAGAAACAAGTAGCGATACAACTTTATTGAATAGTAACTCATCACAGTCTTTCCTTGAATATTAACAAACAAGTAAGGATGATTTTTCAATCGCAGTTTTTTTTAAAATTCAATAAAACACTCATTTGAATCATAAATTCAAAATTTGTATTGAAATTGATAACTTGGCTTTTACCATCTACATTTGAAAGATAACTTCATGTAAATGTTGTCCGCAGCTCCGTATCAAATGTTCCCTTCGGAAAGTCCAATTTGCCGCCACTTTTTCGAGCATTTTGGCCTGTATCCCACGAATTAAGCGTGTAATGTTATCCTGTAAATCTTCAATAGTGTTCGGCTTGTCCACATACACTCGCGACGTTACATAACCTCACAAGAAATAATATAATCCAGAGGCGTCAAATCGCATGATCTTGGCGGCCAATTCACTAGGCCATTTCGAGAGATAAGCTGCTTATCAAATTTATTCTTCACTATGTCCATTGTTTCACGAGCTGTGTGGAATGTGGCACCGTCTTGATGAAACCACATGTCAACCAAGTTAAACTCGGTCAATTGGGGCAAAAAAATGCGTATCATGACTCCATTTCGTTCGCCGTTGACGGTAACGTTTCTTCCACGGTCGTCTTTGAAGAAAAATGGACCGATGATGCCACCAGCCCATAAACCACACTAAACTGTCGTTTTTTCGGCATGCATCAGTTCTTGTATGGCATGTGGCTGTTCTCACTTCAGATGCGACAGTTTTGTTTATTTACATATCCGTTAAGCCAGAAATGTACCTCATCGCTGAACACAATTTTCCGATAAAACAGCGGAATCTTATCTGTTCATTCTGTTTCAAGCTGGGTTAAGGCCCATTCACCAAAAGTTAGACGTTGTGGTAGGTCATTCGGCTTCAATTCTTGCAGAAGTTGAATTTTATAGGCTTTCAACCCCACATCAACACGTAAAATTTTCCATGTGGTCCAACAAAGTGAACTTGTTGCGAAATTTGGTGATAACAGCACGAAATGTTGATTCACCAGGTCGACTATGACTATGAGGTCAACGATTTGCAATCGTTGCTTGTTTGTGAGTCTTTTCATGATGAAATGGCAGAGTATACTATACAGAGAAGTCCATTTTGAGAATATCATTGGAATCATATGTATGACTTATATGATCAAAACGTCTTATATTGTGAAAAGACGTATACAAGTATTTCGTGAAATTTGTGATTCGAGTTTTAAGTTTTAGAAATGTTTTTAATTGTAGTTTTTTTATGTTTTTCGAATGTTAGTTGTTGATCCTTCAACAAATCGACATTTTGAACTGTAGCTACTGGTTATATTATTTGTCTGTTTAGAACTACATCGGATATATAACTGAATTTATTGTGATTTGAGAAGAAACCAATGAAGATAAGTTGTGTTTTGTCCACATTAAATCTCAGACCATGCATCATCTAGCATAAACATTCATTCGTTTTGGATCCTTATTCAATGATTGGCTCATATTTAGATCATTCGGACAGAATCTGTGCATTAACTGTGTATTAGCTTTATTACAGTGTATATACATGCCTTATCCGAATTGTAACTTATATACACCTTCGATTATAACCGAAAGTGCACATAAGGTACAATATCAGACCTAGAATGGTGCCCTGTGGGATACCCCTTGCGATATTCAAGTAGCTTCCGATGACAATATGAAGTACACACAGTATAAACATGTTAAGTAAATACCTCGATGGGAATTCCTTGAGAGTATTCTGCTATGTAAACTTTGAGGGTTTCATGAAATTTGATTTGATTTTTATTAGCAGCAGTTCACTAATGAAGGATATGTTTTGCGTTAAGAAGCGAGTCATTAGAACAGTTCTGGGACTCAAATGGAGAGAAGCTTGCAAGTGACATTTCCGAAAAAATAACTTTCTAACGGTATATGCTCATTACATCCTGGAAAATCTCATTTTTTTGAAACAAAAACAGTGAGAAAGTTGATAAATGCAACGAAATGCACAATTACAGCACACGTAACTTGAATTACTGCTTCCCTAAGCACACACTGACAGCTTCTGAGAAACATCCAGATTACAATTCTGTGAGATTTTTCAATATGCTTCCGGATAGTATAAAGAGAATTGAAAAACTGAGTTGATTTAAAAATATGGTTAAAAAACTCTTAATTAAATTGGAACCATACTGATTGGATGATTACTGAAATATGTGTTAAGAAGCTATTTTTGTTTGTTTTTACTGACGTTGTTTCATCTGCTGCAGTTTGTTAACTAGAGCATCGTTTCAAATAAATATCATTATTATTATTATGATTATAGTTAGCTAGGTGTGAATATATAATTTCAATTC
This sequence comes from Henosepilachna vigintioctopunctata, assembly GCA_030704895.1. Taxonomy (NCBI): domain Eukaryota; kingdom Metazoa; phylum Arthropoda; class Insecta; order Coleoptera; family Coccinellidae; genus Henosepilachna; species Henosepilachna vigintioctopunctata. Next base: position 1,496,320 of record JARQZJ010000097.1, read on the forward strand.
TAAAATGCAAATCTATCCTTTGAGATTTATTTGAAAACAAGCTTTTGAGCCAGTTCATAGCTCTAGCTTCGAAGTTAAGATAGCTCATTATGGCGAACAACAGCCCATGGATAATGCTATCAAATGCTTTGCTTTTAATTAGTAAGAGTTGGCTGGTGATTGGCCCCTCATTTCAGTTGTTTAAAATTGTGTGCGTCACTTCCGCTAATATGGTAAAAGTTCAAAACCATGATCTAAAACCTGATTGGCGTAAAGATAACATTTGGTGTGCACTCAAATGATCTACTAACTGTCTGTGGACAATTCCTCCAATAATTTTTGATGGTATGAAAGTGTTGAAATCAGATACTTCGCGTAAGTTGTAAGAAGTCTTAGAAGTAAGCTGAAAAGCGTCATATATCCATTAAGGTCTTTATATGACAAAATGAATTCCTTTTTTCAAATGGAAACTTCTTCAGCTGCGTTGGGTTCCTTTTGATATTTACCAAAAACCTGGGTTGGGTTTTTTGCATTGGTAGTGGAATATCTTGAGGGTTCGCCTCACCGATATGGTGCGACATGCTTGTAGCAGTATATCTGAAGGATGTCATATTGTACTCGGATAAATTTCAATCAAACATTTTCATTTCTCATATTAGTTACCATAAGCTAATTGTAACTTTTTTAAGCATAATGGAATAATTGAGAGTGAAAATGTCTAAGTTCTGTTGAAATTAATGATGATATGATGAAAATAATGTCAAAAATCAAGTACATCAGAATTTATGTAAATCAAAATACAATCCATAAATAATATGATCATATATCGATTGTTGTTCTGTAAAATGGTTTTTATATGTGTTCTTAGAGTATTAACTTTGGTATCACTTTTACTCCGAGATTAACCGAATTATACTTTGAAGAAAATGAAAAATGATGCAATGCAGAAAACTCGAATTGATCCGAATCCGGGCGTGGCGGTTTTCTGAAAATTGAATATAATCTATGACGAAAGTTTATTCCAATTCCTTCATTCCCCCGAAGTTTATGAAAAACTTCTAGAGAACTTCTAAGTCGAAGAAGGGCTATAACCGCCGGCTTGTGCCAAATCGAATGGAAATATTGAATTATTTGCGTCTATCAAATCCAAGAAATTTTTGGGTCACAAATGAAAAACAACGTAAATATATGAATTCCAAGGGTATCATATTTTGATTGGCAGTAATCCTTTTTTCTTCGGAAAATTTCAGTATTTATCTGTCCAAACGAGGGTTGATTCATGAAAATAGCACGACACAGCATCATTATGATAATAATAATAATAATATTAATAATAAGCTCTTTATTCTCAACAAGTATAACACCTATTTAACTAAATAATTAGAAAAACAGATTTTACTAAATAATTGAAAAAAAGATTTAACAAAGAGCTCAATCTAATCTGAAAAAAATAGTTACTTATAACTACATTATAGCATTCAATGAAATATAACAAATAACTCAATCTAAATCAATTAATTTCAATCAATTTTCGTTGTTTACGTAACGCCTGATAATAAATTCTATGGAGTCAAAGTGAATGTCACAATTGTTGACAAATCTATTGAATGTAGACTCCATAAAACAAATGAAGGATTGTATTAGAGAGTTGGTCCTCGGAGTGTCTAGGTGGAATAATTCTGTATTAGGCGAATTGTGCCTAGGAACACGAAATTTCAAAGCGGACTATTGTGCAGTAATTTGTACAAAAATTTGAGTTAAAAAGTTTCTCTCCTGCTCTGCAATGAGAACTAAATCGACTCAATAATTTGTTTATTATTGACTCCTCTCTGTGGATAAACTTTTTCCTCCCTCAAAACTAAGAATTTCGAGAACCTTCTCTGAATAGCCTCAAGATGGCGTTGATGACAAGTGTAAATGGGATGCCAGATCGTGCTGCCATTTCCAACTACGGATTAGGGTATTAAATAGTCCTATGAATGTTGAAGAATTATTAAAATATTTGCCATTACGTATAACGAACACATATATTTTCGCAGCAGATGAAATAAGTTGGGTGATGTGTGGGACAAAGGAAAGCTTCTGGTCGAAGACTACATCAAGATCTCTCGCCTTATCTGAACGAAAGAGAACCTGACCACCGACGCTATAATCACAATCAATTCGGTCTCTTTTCCTTGTTGTGATTATCTTGTAATATTTGTAAAATTTTTGTGTTTTCCAAGTCCATACAATGAGAAAAAAAACTTCACAAACATCACAAAATAATATAAAAAGAAATTTTCTTGAGATGTTTTATATCAATAACTTAACACATCCAATAAAAAAAAATACTGAATTCAGATACTGATAAAATCAGCACAATTTATGCTTACTTGATTAGGGAAGACTAGAGAAGAACAACCAACAAAGAAGAAGAGTAAAATAAAAGAAGAGTTAAACGTTTACCATAAAGTTGTTTCGAAACCGCGGTAATGATAATTGGTTCTATGTATGGAAACTTGTCTAGATTGAATCAACGATCCTTTATAAACTGAAAAATTATATTTAAATATTGTATTATATGATTTAACTATATATTGTGATACAGGAATTCAAAAATCGATGTAGATTTGGTCCTTATCTCAACTCGATCTATGTAGGTATATTGTCAATTCTGGAATTTAGGTTGTGATTCTACGATGCTTTTATTTGTAGATTTCCCTGAGGATGAATTGAATAAATTCGAAAGCTTCCCTTAATAAAAAAGAGTTTTTACTTATAACTCATAAGGTCTAAAAAATCTTTATATTGTATTTATATATATATATATATATTTAATGAGACCTGAGACCGGTAAAAAAAAAATATATATATATATATATATATATATATATATATATATATATATATATATATATATATATATATATATATATATATATATATATATATTCACTATTCCAAGAAAGTGGAATTTTAGATAACAGATTACTCTACATGTATAGTTTTCTGTTGTATACCTAAGAGTATACTCAGTAGTTTCAAGCACAAGTACTCCACACTCAATATAATCTATTCAGTTGACGAATTCCAATTTTCAGACAACGGACAATTTTGATTATTTAAACATCAAATTCAACAACTCCTTGCCACCAATGTATAACAGTCACATCAGAAATATAAACTCAATAAGCTATATTAAAAACAGAATACAATATTTTTAATGTGGCAACAACAATTTTCATTTATTGCAGTTTTTTCGAATACATCATTTCATGATGTATTGTTTAAATCATATATAGTATCAGTGTCGATGGAGACTTTCAGGTTGTACTTCTAGCTTATGTACTGAAATCCTTTGGAATTTCGTTTGAACGCTTGCAATGATCCTTCGAGAGTCTAAGCAGCAACAGAAATGAAATCATTGAGACAAAATTTAATTTCACAAATCAGCCGAGTGAGTCATAATCAATTCTACCTAAAAATTGGAATGAATTTCATCAAAAGAAGCAACGAAGTATACATTTCGTGACCAGATGTCCCGTGTTCCGGTTGTATCTCCTCAAATATGATCCTAGGACGCAAAAATGTCCCGTTTTTCAAAAAGTGGGGAAAAGGACCACTTTTGAAGCACTGACGAATGTTCTCGCTTATCAAAGAACTTTTTCACAATCGCTCATCAGAATTGTGGCTTTTTTTCACATTTTCTTCGGCAAGTTTTTACCAACCTTTAACGGAAGTTTGTCTTCTGTTATTGACAGTAACGCTTCATCCACCATTGTAGCTGCAGTCAAAAAAAGGAAATTGGGCTCAGAAACAGGATCAATCAGTTTCTTTCTTACAGTTAGTTTATTAGCTTACAGTTAGTTTGTTAGCCGCGAATGACTCGTAGAAAACATAAGACATATTCATTAAATATAATATTTCTTGGTTGTAATAAAGTTGAAGCAAGAATTGGCGATTCTTCAGCAACTTGCAACTATTTCCGATGCAGAGAAGAACCGAATGAAATGATTGAAAATTTCTAAGGAGACTGGGTGAATTATTGAACAATTCATGGACGTTTGAAAAATCTTGTTACATTTTTCAGTTTTGGAAGCGATGTTGGAAATCAAAGTGAATATAAAAAAGTACCAAGTGTTCAATTTTTTTTTCTGTAACACCTATCTGATATATCAAAGCAAATTTATTTGTCTGATAAATACTTGAATAGCTAGTTGAAAAAATATTGCGAATTGTGTTTCTAATTGTTAATAATCAACCTTTTTTCATGAAAAAGTATGAAAATGTTAGTGTAGTGAAAGTGGTTCAAAAAATCAAATTACCGTTTTGAAACAAGAAAAAGGCTACGTTAGATATACACGATGTTTATTATATTTTCATATCGTCAGAGCTTGCTGTTAAGTATGAGATTTAAAAATGAAATTTATCGAGTGTGATTACTGAGAAACGACTCTGTCAGTATTTAACTACAATTCTCTTTCATTGTATAAATGAAGAATCACCAAGTCAAGGCAATAAAACCCCTGACGCGATAGCCATTACGATTAAAATAAGACCACCCTTGTCGGCCATTTGGATGTAATGGCAGAGCCGTAATTACTAATTGCTAATTATAAATCGATTGACCTCGCTAATTTGAACGTTGTCTTCTGGCTCAGCGATTCGACTTTGTAGTTCTGTAATAACTAGCCAAAGATCACTTGCTGAAGCATGATTAAATATCGAAATTGACAATTGACGATTGACTTTTGCGTCGATTACGATGTATTGAACGAACGTATAGGCGTGATGGTATTATCAAGAAATCGTTCGATTTAATGATTTTGAAGAAGAATTTATAACTAAAAAATTTCAAATACTGGTCGCGTTTCATTTAAAAACTTCAGATTATCAAGATTTCCAATAATTTTAAACATTGAAATTCTGCAATCGGCCATTTTGATTAAAAAATCAATCATAGAGCATGACGTCACTTTTAGGTAAACTCCGCTTGCACTGTGTCTTGTTCTTGTGTATGTTGAACAGCTGATTACGAATTTGGATTGATTTTTCATTTATAAATCACATTCACTTCGCTATGGCAATGACTCCTAGCTCTTTAAAGAACAATTGTTCAAATTTGCCTACGATTGTTTGGCGAATTCCTCCTAACAAATAAGGAATTTTGCTCATCTAAGATTAGAAACGTAGAAACATCCATGAATGCATATTTCGTATTTATCTTTATAGATGCAAGCAACTTAGATACAATCGAACCCGATTAGAATTCATGCTTGTTCATATCATTCAACTTATCTAGTTCATTTTCACAATAAACATGTCATTATTTCTACTGTAGATCAGCTTCCTAACAGCTTGTGAGTTGCTCTTTCAGAGTTTTTTCCATGTAAATATCCCATGGAACGAATTTCTCCAACTAAAAAAAAAACCACTTCCACCATTAGTATTTCTCCTCACTTTGCTCTCTAAATTTGGATATATTGTAACGTTTTGAAATACCTTACACTGGTTGAAGAGATAATTGTAAAGACAGCGTCGCATGAAGTAATCCTAGTTCGCAATGCACCGAAGTAACTTCGCAGTATATTCCGGTTATAAATTCATTCATTTCAGATATTGGATTCGATTGAAAATATTGCTACTGATAAGAAGATTTTTTTTGTTGCGTTTATACAAATTTTTGTTTCATTCCTATAAAAACTAGTTTCTTTATCTTTTAGTTTTTTTTATTCGAAGAACTAACTACTGTGAACAAAATAGAAGTTTGGTCTACGCAAAAAATCAGAATGAATATCTTTTGAAACTGACTTTTATGGAATATATTTTAGCATATCCTCTGGAGTTGAAACATATCCATTGAAATTTCAAATTGATGTTACAATATATCCTCTGCAGCAAAAAGTAACATTCCACCAAATCTCTAGTGGCTCTCTAGGAATTGGACTCCATCATTTATGTGAAAAGTAGAAATAGAAGAACTGAACAAGCACAAAAATACTGCTCTCAAACTGAGAGAGATCTTCAAGCTAAATTTTTGTTTGTAATCCTTGAATCAGGAAGATGTTCAATAGAAATTTCGAATGAAATTATGTTTCACTGTCTATATCGTACATAAATAATATAAATATATGAATAAATCACGTGAATTCATATACGTCTCCCAAATTTAGGAGCTAGCCAGTGTTATCACCAACATTTTAGAGGGGAGTTATAAATTCACCAAGTCGATGCGAATTTATTCGTTCTTGTTAAGTAATCTCAATTAGTTTAATTCTTCAAGATCATCATATGGATATTATGCAATCTGTTATGTGCAATCAAAACGGAAACCAAATGATTGTTTCAGATATTTCACGTCACAGTTTAACTTTTGAAAATGAAGTTTACGACCCTCCACCCCCCTGAACAATTGCCAAGTATTAATTATAAATTTTGTGAAACCAAACCAAGTGGTTTTAATTAATATATTAAACAATGTTTCACCAAGAGATCAGCGAACATTCAGTCAACTTTATTTTATGTCAAACAAACATTTTGAATTCAAAACGTTTCCAATATATAACATACATCAAAATGACCTTCAAAGAAATGAAGTGGCGAATTTGTGACTACATGCTTTGGTTGTCGCCATGCAACCGTCAACCATTCATCTCTTATTATTTTCTCGTTTGGAACATACACAAACACAATTTTTGGTGTTCTTATTTACGTGTTTTCACACTGCGGTACTCCACACCGCTTATGAACTTTCAAATCAATTTTTATCACACGGGTTGATTCAATGATGTATTTTCGCAATTGTCCTCTTTTTCTCTTTTGTTCGTTAATTATCTATAGTTTTCTCTCAATGTTTTCAGCAATAATAGGTTTGATATATAAGAAAACTTCATTTTCGTTGAAGTTTCTTTGTTTATTACAACAACTAATTTTTAGTTTTGACAAAGTTGTAATTAATATCGAAAGTGAAGTTTTTCGATGTTATCCCTATATTTATTTTTATATTAATATACATGCTATTTTTTGACTGTTATTACTAACAGAATTGAAACAAAACAGAAAAGTATATATATATATATATATATATATATATATATATATATATATATATATATATATATATATATATATATATATATATATATATATATATATATATATATATATTTGAAATTGAGATAGTTTATTTTCAAAGATTTTCAATTTTATTCACAATTTTGTCGAAAGTTTTGACAAACTTGAGATATACAACGAAACGTCGACAAAAATAAAGTTTTTCACATTAAAATAAGTCTGTTATTGCTAAAAACATTGAATATATATATATAGATCAATATATATATATTCAATGATCTTTGATCTATATATATATATAGATCAAAGATTCACAGGTAATTCAATACTAGTAAATACTGAGACTCTTAATCGAAATATCGAAATATTTCAAATGAAACTCTCAGGGAGCTGTCTACACAAATGTTGTCAACGAGAACGAACCCATCACTTTCGAGAGTGAATATTTTCGAGAGTGAATTTTTCGAAACGCTCTTAATATTCACTCTCGAAAGTGATGGGTTCGTTCTCGTTGACAACATTTGTGTAGACAGCTCCCTGAGAGTTTTATTTGAAATATTTCGATATTTCGATTAAGAGTCTCAGTATTTACTACTATATATATATATATATATATATATATATATATATATATATATATATATATATATATATATATATATATATATATATATATATATATATATATATATATATATTCAATGTTTTTAGCAATAACAGACTTATTTTAATGTGAAAAACTTTATTTTTGTCGACGTTTCGTTGTATATCTCAACTTTGTCAAAACTTTATAGCATATATATATATAGAGGGAAATTTACTAGAACAAAAAGAATTCTGTAGTTTTCGTGCTATATTATCGCACTTGTAGTTATTCGATATCAAAGTATACTATACCTTTCTTACGATAACGTTTTGACAAATTATTCAAAAGAACATTATAGCAGAGCTGGTTATTTGAAACATGAACAATGCGATGAACCCATTCTTCTTCTAGAGATCAATGTTAGAGAATCTTGAAATCGATGCCTATATTTATTGAAAGCGTGAGACAGTCACTGTTTCCTACTACAAGATACTCATCAGATAAATATACACTACTGTCGATTGTAAGACAGACATATTTAGTGAGTCGTATGCATATATAATGCATAGATTGATGTACATCTCAAATCTTACGGATCAATGAAAAGCATACGAATACATCTAAAATTGAAAGTATTACATGTCTTTATCAATCTCAATTGATGAGGTCTTAGCTTCTTATGATTTGAGATGTATATTAATACATTTCTTCGTATCTAAATTTGTTGCTATGCTCATCTCCGTGATTCGTAATGAATTCTAGCTGAGCAACAATGGAATAAATTCATAAACATCGGAACAATGTTCAAGTTTCAGTCTAATTTCTATTCAATCTAATCGGAACTTCACACCCAAGATTAACTGTTCAACATTAGTTCCAAAGTTTCAATGCAATCCGCTTTCATTATAAGTAATAAGGACGAAAGCAGTAAAGAAATCGCAGATCCTCATACTCTTGGGGTATGATACAACACGACTTTCTACTTGATAATTATCCGTAGCAACAAGAACACATATATATTGTTCACATTTAGTGGAGTTCTTGTTGAGAGGTAACTTTATTTCACTGAAGTTTTCCGAGAGACGTATTGTTTTCTATTTGCTTTGTAAGGAATATAGTCGTCAAGAGAAATTTTAACGAGTGTTGGAAACAGGGGGGGCTAAAACTTGTTTCTATTCAATAGGTAATTTGAAGCAAGTACTTATATTTCACAATTGCTGATGAAATCCCTTCGAAGATATTTCAGGTAATTTAAAATAAAGAAATCCTGAAATCTTTACCATGTTCTCTGTAATCAAGCTCTATTGAATGATCTTTCCATTCTCTTATGGAACTTCTACAGAAGAGGAATAATACGAGAATTTGACTCAGTTGCAATAAAATATGGTAAATGTTGAAGATTTCTCGATTTCGAAACCAGAATATGGAAACACCTATGTTGTTACGTATTCTTGTTTGGTGCATGCTCATGCATATCCCTTCGAAGATATTTCAGGTGATTTAGAATAAAGAAATTTTGAAATCTTCTCCATGTTCTCTATAATCAAGCTCTATTGGATGATCTTTCCATTCTCGTATGCTATTTCCACAGAAGAGAAATAATACACGAGTTTGACTCAGTTGCAATAAAATATACTTAATGTTGAAAATTTCCCGATTTGGAAACACTTATGTTCTTACGTATTCTTGTTCGGCGAATGCTGTTGCATATCCCTTCGTAGATATTTCAGGTAATTTGGAATAAAGAAATCTTCAAGTCTTCACCATTTTCTCTACAATCAAGCCCTATTGAATGGTCTTTTCATTCCCGTATGCTATTTCCACAGAAGAGGAATAATACGCGAATTTGACTCAGTTGCCATAAAAAATGGTTAATGTTGAAAATTACCCGATTTCAAAATCATATGGAAAGAAGTGTGTTGTTACATACTCTTGTTTGGGGAAGCATTAATATTTTGGTATCTAATATTGATGTATTTCTCAAACATTAAATGCAATTACTTGAGAATAGAAGTTGCATAGAATTCTGCATCAACTATTCAACTATATTCAAATTTCCTGTGGAATCGAAAATATGATAAATACACGTATACAATAGAAAATGTGAAACGGAAGTTCATTAATGCTTTCAATTTCCGTTTCAACAGGTACTATCTCATATGAGAGTAATGTAAGATATTATAGGTTGGAATGTTTGAGTTTGAGACGTGAGTACTTCGATATATATTCTCTTACACACTACTTAACGGTTTAATAGGTTTTGCTGCATTTACGCACCTTATAAACTTTAATTGTTCTGCACATGTAGTTAGAAATCATACTATACTGGTTGTAGGGAAGAGCAGAATAAATTATATATTGAATTCACCCATCCATAGATCTTTTCATAGGCTAAACCTGATCAGTACCGAGACCAACTTGGATATCTTCTCTCCGTATTTTATAACTTTCAATAGTTCTTTGAAAAATAGTTTATTCGAAAGACGATAATAATATAATTATCAGTTTATTTAGAGTTATACTTTCATGGTTTATTTCTATTCATGGTCTTTTTCAGTAGAATTGAGTATTTCGTGTTGTAGATCACATGATCTAAATAATCAATGCATCGAAATCTTTTTTCTATGAGATGTTTCTATAAGGTGTATATAAAAATTCTATGAGGTAAATACATCGAAAACGTCAGTTTATAGGTAACTAGCATTTATAATATGTGCTCCTCTTTTATAGGACATTTTCAAACCATGTGTTGAGTGAGCTTTTGTATTGAAAAAATGAATAGAATGAACCGATAATTCCTAAACATTCATTATACTATTAAGTGTCCTAATCCGTAGCAAGTTGGAGTATGGCAGCATACTCTGTCATCCAATTTAAATTTGCCATTAACGCCATCCGCCATCATGCAGAGAAGCTTTTTGAAATTCTCACTTTGGAGGGAGGATAAAGTTTATCCACAGAGAGGAGTCAATTATAACGAATTATTGAGTCGATTTAGTTTAACCTCATTGTAGGGTAGGAGAGAATCTTTATCACTCTAATTCTTGTACAAATTACTGCACAGGGGTATTGATTGTCCTCCTCCTTTGACCGCTTTGAATTTCCGGGTTCCTGGGCTAAATTCTTGTACTACAGAATCATTCCACCTAAAGAGTACAAGAACAGTCATACAATCCCCCATTTGATTTTTGTTTTGGAGTCTTCATTCAATACAGTTGCCAATAAATGTGACTTTCACTTTGACTCCATAGGAGTTATTTTAAGGAATTATGTAAACAAGGGAATCAGATTGAGTTTTCTCAATATTTCATTCAATTTCATTATTTAGTTATCAGCTACTTTTTCAGTTTTTCATAAGACCTTGAGCACAGAGGCGGCGTAAGGCGTGGGCGACGTGGGCCACCGCCTACGGCCTCGCGGTACAAGGGGCCTCGCACCTCAAAAATTTTTATGTATTGCTTAAAAGAAATGCTTCAAAGAGAGAATAAAATGAAAAAATATATAAATTAATTTAAATTGTTTTTTTAGTCTGGCAACTTTTGCTCATGTTGCGTAACTATCGCTAGTCAATCCTTGCCGCCGCCGACCAGTGCGGGGAATCCCTTGATTTATTTGTTTACTTATTTTACTAGGAAGCCAGCCAATCAAATTAAAGTAGTCGGAACGCAGTCGCTGGGCGCATAACAATAAAAACGTAATTGTGTTATTTAATATTTTTTGTTTTTATGAATGTGCGTACCTATTTTGATAAGACAAATAGTGAATAGTGGGTATATTGATTGCTCCTGTAAACTAAAATTAAAATTAAAAAACAGTGACTTACAAATTGTTGGATATTAAGCAAAAAACTATATTCGTTATAATTGTTTATGTTCAACATTCCTAGAAATGACTCAGTGATATTTATCACTCTCTCCCTATTTTATGTTATCGTATATGATATATCTGTCATCAGCAGATTTAGTATGTAGCACCGAAACTCTTAAATTTCGGAACTTGAGACTGTTTATATTATATTCTTCATATTTAGTCTTAATAGATTCTTCGACTGCACAACAAACCATATTACGGCAGTTAAATAAATGATTTCATAAAGAGACGATCACCGTGTTTCAGTTAGATCCACCGTACCTTCCAACACAAATAAATGGTTTTTGTTTTCTTCGTGATACGTTTAATATAACACCGGTACCTGTACTCGTCTATTTTACATAAGGTAAGAAATAATTAATTTGTAATAAATAAATAACACAGTAATTACTTTAAATTAAATTATACGCTTTATAATATCTTTTGGGGGAAATCTAAACTTAAATGTTAAAAAACGTATCGACTTTTTAAGTTTTAAAAACTCGTAGTAGACCAGGGTCGATAATTTTGAAAATGATGAAAAGTGAAAAAAAAATAATAGTAGGATGAAACTCGTTAAGAAAGGACGAGAATATAACAAAAATGAAAGGAAAAATAATTTACGGGCGATCTGAGGTCGGGAAGTGGAAGGGGGTGAGTTTTTAAGGTAAAAAAATGGTGTACCTCGATTTCCGGCACAACTACAAGTCCTATGGGAAAAAATTAAATGACAAAGTTGTAGGTAATAAAGAGACCTACAACTTTTGTAATCACGCTTTTTTCACATAACCTCAAAATTTATGTGAAAAATTCAAATAATCAAGTTTTTGGTTTTTTATTTTTATCTTATGCAAAAAAAAATTTTTGCATAAAGAAATTTGGTGAAAACTTAGCTTTCTAGGTCCTAAACACGCTGTAATTTTTTTGATTTTAAATATTTATTTTTTCACCTTATTTTGACTTAATATCGAAAAAACACCCTAATTTTCAATCGAAAATTCTCGCGTCAAAATTTCAGCTTTTTGAAGAAAGTCGGAGAGTTTTTTGTTCGTTGAAATCTCTTCTTTCTGATAATGTGAAAAAATATATACATTACTATGGTAAATATTCTCAGAAAATGCAAAGAAGGAACTCGAATCCGAAATTTTTTTTTAATCACTATGTACAATTTTGAGCTATTTAGTAAAATTTACACTTTAATTACTTGAAAAACAAAAAAATTACAAATCAATAAATCATAAAGATTGCACGAAATATAACATTTTAAAAGGGGGAAAAAATTTCGGATTCGAGTTTTTTTCTTTTCTTTGTATTTTCTGAGAACATATACCATAGTAATGTATATATATTTGCACATTATCAGAAAGAAGAGATTTCAACGAACAAAAAACTCCCCGACTTTTTTCAAAAAACTGAAATTTTGACGCGAGAATTTTCGATTGAAAATTAGGGTGTTTTATCGATTTTTTGTCAAAATAAGGTGAAAACATAAATATTTCAAATCAAAAAAATTACAGTGTCTTTAGGACATAGAAAGGTAAGTTTTCATCAAATTTCGTGAAAAAAAATTTTTTTTGGTTTCAAAAATTATCGACCCTGGTCTATAGGTAGTAAGAGCGTTCTTTAAGATTTTTGTTTGAAAATTAATTTCAATTTAGGTTTTACAATATTATACAGATAAAACTGCAAAAAAATTTTGACACTATAGCTTTTGTTTACAGGTTACAGATACGATATTATCGACATGTCCGGCCGAGATAGAGATATTGGAAGAAAATGGGAGTCCGGATCAGCAAAAAGAAAAAGAAAAGCTGAAAGAACTGCATCCAACCAGGCTTTGAGTTTAAATATGATAAAGTTCCTCAACCAAACTGCGTCTGGTAGTACAGAACCACCTGAATCTATATATTCGACTTCTACACAACAAACGTCCAAGATACCGTTAGGAAATACTCCAGATGCACTGAGTACCGAGACTACCGAGTGCGAACGTCAGTTAGAAGTAGAGTTTGGATCATGCTCTAGCCAATCAAAAAATGACGCTGAAACTATTGTGCTGTCATCAAGCAATCAAGAAGAACAGATTGACATAGATTCTCCAATTCGCAGCGACGACGCCAGTACCATAGTTCAGCAAGTGCTTGTTAATTCGGATCCAGGATTGTGGACGTTTCCCATAACGGATTCACAGCGTCGTGACATAGTTCAAATCGGCCCCACACAGCAATTAAATAGGGGTGATGAATGTTATCCCAAAAGTGATGATCACAGACACTTTTCCAATTTTTATTTCTCGAGAAAACTAAATAATGGTGAAAATCAACATCGTCGCTGGTTAGTTTATTCCAATTCTCAGAATAAAGTTTATTGTTTTCCATGCAGATTATTTGGCAATTCACAAACTCAGATGGTGCAAGGAGGGTGTTGTGACTGGAAACATTTAAGTAGCATCTTACATAGACATGAGAATACTAAAGAACATATGGCACATATGTTCCAATGGTTAACTTCAGAGAAAGGTATAAATCAAGGCAAAACAATAGACCAAGAAAACGAAAGGCTAATACGTGAATCTCAAAAACATTGGCACAACTTGTTAGAGAGAATAATTGACATAATTAATTTTTTGGCCTCTCATAATCTTGCATTTAGAGGTCACAGAGAATCTCTCAAGACAGGTGACGTTGTTAAAAATTCCGGTAATTTCATAGATTTATTTAAACTGATATCGAAATTTGATCCTACTTTACGAGAACACATGAAACGCATTAATGACAAACAACTTTCACACCATTATTTAAGTCACGATATTCAAAATGAATTGATCATATTGATGTCAAAAACAGTTGTCGATGAAATTATTCGTAAGGTTAAAGAAGCTAAGTACTATTCTTTTTTGCTGGATTGCACTAGAGACAGTAGTAGAGTTGAACAAATGTCGGTTATCTTAAGATTTTGTGATACGTCAACTGGCACAATAGTCGAACATTTTATAGGATTTCTAGCTGTTAGTGAGACAACTGGAGAATATTTAGCCAATGCTATACTGGAACATCTAGAAAAATACGACTTAAATGTTCAAGACTGCCGTGGCCAAGGATACGACAATGGAGCAAATATGGTAGGTGTAAATAGTGGAGTTGAAACTCGAATATTGAATATTAACCCTAGGGCATTTTTCACACCTTGTGGCTGTCATAGCTGGAATCTACTGTTGGTAGATGCAGCAAACTCATCTATGGCAGCAAAAACTTTTTTTGGTTTCATCCAAAAAATTTATTTGCTATTTTCAAGTTCAAGCAAACGCTGGGATTTAATAAAAGGCAAATTAAAACTAACTATGAAACCTTTATCAGACACAAGATGGGAAAGTAGAGTCGAAGCGATAAAGGCCGTATTATTGCAATTCGATGAAGTGATTGAATGCATCGAAAGCTTAAAAAATCAAACGGAGCAATCAGACACTCTCAGTGATTGCGATTCGGTACTAAATGAAATGTTAAGTTTAGAATTTATCGTATCTTTACATGTGTGGTATGAGATATTATCGCGAGTTAATATGATAAGTAAATTATGGCAATCAGTACAAATTCATTTAAGCATTGCTCTTGAACATTTACACACATTTTGTGAATGGATAAAAGAGTATCGGGAAACTGGATCCGAAAAAGCCCTGTCTGATGTTCGCAATTTAGTGAGAGAAGCTGTTATGATCTGCCAAAAGAGTTTAAGAATAAAAGAGTAGCTAAAAAGAAAAGGATGTTCGAATATGAAAGCAGCGATCAACCTATACAGTCTAATAAAATCCGGTATCAAACAAATTTTTTTTACGCCATGATTGATTCTATAATAACCAATATGGAATTAAGATTTACGTCTTTAAATCAACATTTTGAAAATTTCGGTTTTCTCTATAATTTGAGCAAGCTAAAAAATATGCCAGAGGAGCAAATATTAAAACACTGTAACGATTTACATAACGTCCTGCATGTGGGTGAGAGCAGTGACTTCCAACCTTTCGAATTATATGAAGAATTAAATACAATGATCCCAAATTTACCCAACTTCATTATAGATGTAAAACAGCTGCTGTCATATATAACAGAAAATAGCTTGAAAGAAATTTACCCAAATATTCACATTGTCATCCGAATTTTATTAACAATTCCGGTAAGTACAGCCTCTGCTGAAAGGAGTTTTTCAAAATTAAAATTAATAAAAAATTATTTAAGAAACACAATGGGCCAGGAAAGACTTTCAGCTTTGGCTGTTTTATCAATTGAATCAGAGATGGCATCTAGGCTGAATTACGATGCAATCATTAAGGAATTTAGTAAAGTTAAAAGCAGAAAATTTCTGTTCCTCTAATAAAGAAATATAAATATTTTTAAATCTACACTTTAAGAAATGTGTGCAATCAGGACATAATATATCATTTTAATTTTTTTTTCATGCTTTATAAGGTACCACCACAAATTCAAACAAGACAAGGGTCAATGATCTATGCATACGTAAAATATCATGTTAACAAAATTTAAAATATCGACAGTTTCGGATTTCTTGATTCTGTGATTATTTTTAAAGGGATAATGGCGCCATAGAATAATGTTCGTCACTTAAAACCACGCTGTGTCTGTTTGTGTCTGATTATGGCTGAATTTGTTTTTAAAGAAAATGAACTACAATTTTTTTTAGCAATAAAGAACTTATATTCAATAGTGCAACCAATGTTTGCATTTATTGTCATATTGTCATCTCCACCTTCTATATATTTACGATTTTTGTTTTTGATTAATATTAATTCAATTTGTATTTTTATTAATAAAAATTGAGAGTGTTAATTGTTTTGTTTTATTTTTATTTTATAAAATCCATCTCAAGGTCGCCACAGAACAGGGCCTCGCGAAATCTATCTTGCCCACATAAAATTTAGGTCTCGCGCCGCCACTGCTTGAGCATTTCGTTATATTTCATTCAATTTTATTGTTTTATTTGTTTAGTTATTATCCATCCTTATGTTATCATTTTCTGTAATTCAGTTTCTATGTTGAGAATAGAGAAGTTATCATTATTATTTAACGTTTCAATATAGTGATCTCTATTGATATTTATTTTAGAGATACTTGGAAGCTTTGACATATCATTCGGAATATTTTAGAAATTCACGATATTACTAGTCAAAGAACAGAATATTGAAAATGAAGTGATATTAAAGTGATATTCGAATGATGTGAATATATAAAATATTTTATTGCATTCATACTAATGTTATGACGAGGAAAGATTTGATAAATTGTTGGTTTGTTTTTTCATTTTGGATATATTCCAAAACTACTGAACCGATTTGATGAATTGGTTAGAAAGGTGCACTATCCTCAGGTAACAAACCTGTCATATTATATTTTGAAAAAAAATAAGGATTATTAATAAAACTTCAATAAGGTAACTCAAGGTGTGAAAAAATCACCTAAAATATCATTCACATCGCCATTCTATTGATGATAGAACAAAATAATATACTACGACATTGTTGACACACTTTTACAAAAACTATAAAACTAAAAATTAACAGACGTGACTTAAGTTTCACTGAATATATTAAAAAACTCTACATATGTTTCGGGTGGTTAACCCATTATCAAGAGTATACAACATTACTCATCATTACTCATTACCCATCATTACGATCAGTAATATTGTATACCCTTGATAATGGGTTAACCACACGAAGCATATGTAGAGTTTTCAATATATTCAGTGAAACTTAAGTCAAGTGTGTTAATTTTAAATTTTATAGTTTTTAACATAATGTTTCAACAAGAAATAAGCAAGACCTTCGTGTCATTTATTTACAAAAAGCGTTGCGCGAATCTGTTCAATTTTTATAGTAATGCCAAAATGAATTTTCTTTTACATAAGAATTTAATTATCTTGAACAGGTTATTAGTAACTTGTCATTAATTCTCATGAAAATAAACGAGATAAGCATAAATTATTAAAATGATAATTGAAAATAAGGTATAACGAGTTTAAAGATGTACGCATTAGAAATGAGTTATTATTACTATTACTTCTGGAGGCATGTGAATGCATTGTGAGGGAGTTTGTTAGTTGGTGTCAAATGAACAATCTGATGGTGAACGTTGACAAAACTATATGTGTTCAGTTTTGTCTGAAGGGCAATGGAATTAGTACCTTGGATGTTAAATATGGGGACAACATTATATCATCATCCCAATGAACGAAGTTTCTTGGAATATATGTAGACAGAAATTTGAGATGGACATCACACATTGAGGTCCTATGTAAAAAATTGAGTAACTCATTTTTTGCAATCTCTAGAATCAAGAACAGCGTACCTAGAAACTGTGTTATGAATGTGTATTACAGTCTTGTATATAGTCATCTAAATTATAATATTCTCCTGTGGGGCTGCTCTACAGAAATAAATAGGGTGTTTATTACACAGAAGCGGATACTTCGATTAATATTCAATATTCATTAGCGAACATCTTCTAAACCTATCTTCATTAATAATTACATACTTACCTTACCGTGTTTATATATTTATAGATGTTTGTTATATGTTAAAGAAAATGAAGATAGGTTTATTAAATTGAAAAGTAATCATGAGTATTCTACAAGAAACAGGGATGTGCTACTTATTCCTATGCATAAAACAGCTAAATTTGAGCACTCTCTCTATTGTCAGAGCATTAAAATTTTCAACCATTTACCATCGAATTTGAAAGTACTGAAAGCTCATTTGTTTGAGAGGAGAGTTAAATCTCTGCTCTTAACGAAGGCATACTATAGTGTGTCAGAGTACTTTGATGATACGGGTGTAGGCAATAATGTATGAATCAATTTTCATATATTTGTATATTTTTTTAACACAAATGTTCTTCACCATGTGAAATTGTCTCAAATGTTTAATATCTCTGAGGAAATTTTTAATTTCTCTTCTTTTTAATCAAAATTGTATATTATTGTAAATATGAATTAAACCAAGATTTTTGTTTGAACCAATATCTTCGCTCGATGGCTGAATGGAAGATCAGACTCCAAACTGAATTCGGTCCTTTTGAGAGCATTTCTCTTAGTTGTAATTATTGTATCAATTGAAATGAATGTAATTTTACCATGTAAGGAGTGTTTCTCAATAAAATATTATTATTATTATTATTATTATCACTGTTCTTAGAGCAGAGGTCAACGACTTATAGATTTCAACGCCGATTCCGAAGGGCCCAAGATTACGAGGGAATCGAACCCATTAGCAGCGGTAAGCGGGAAGCGTGAAATTCGAGTCAAGAAAATTATGTAGCATCTTAAAACAGCCAAATCTAATACATAGTTCATTTGATATTATATTGTTCATTGATTCGAGTTTCTACCTGTTGGTTTCACTGGAAAGAAAAATTTGTTTTAACTTATTATAACCTATTTGAAATAGGTCTGAAAAGTTAAATTTTTGTGGTAATTAAATATTCAAATTCCATAGGTGATTTTTCCTTATACTATTTCAGTCATTATTTTATATACAGAAAACTATTCGAGAAAAAACTGCTTCTGGTAAAAGCGCTTTACCTCTCAGCCTCTGCGCCTCTGAAGTTTGGGGATCCCAATAAGTCCCTCTGGATCAAAACATCGAAGCAGGCGTTTACTTGCTGTGAAATATAATTATATTCTAGATTCTCTCTGAAATAATTATTCCTCTTCGAATAATTATGTTTCGGATATTTCAATTGTAACTGGAGCTTTTATGGAACGAGAATTGAATCAGAGAACATATAACTATGTATATTTATCCCAAATATTACGAAAAAAAAACGAAAATTTCAACAGAAACTGATGGTTTTATTGTTCCTTTTTCGGATTGTGAAAACTTCCATGAAATATACATCCACATAATTGTAACAATATATTGAACGTGCAATTTCGAACAAAAAGCCTGTTGACATCGTATTCAAAAACTTTCGAATTTTATGAATGATTCGATTGTCAGACGAGATGAAATGATTCATCTCGTCATCTTGAGTTGTTCAAATAATTTCAAATTGTATCGACTAAATCAGCCATCCAAATCAAAATTTTGTTTCGAAAGTCTAATTTCTGTTATATTCCTTATATCAACCATTTATTCTATTCGAATATTCCAATTGAATCTTTCCAACAACTTTCTGCCACCGATGTTTCGAATAAGGAATAATTTTCTGGAAAAAATGAGTAGTGAATCATGCGATTTTGAATCAGTGTTTTATTGCAATATCGGAAAGCGTTCCGACAAGTCGCGATAGGGTCTTTCTTTGATAGCAACCCTCATTTTTGGTCGTAATATAATAAAATGCTCCCCATAGAACATTTCATCGAGAGAGATAAGCAACCGATATTTGATTTGAAACGTGTTTCAGAATCTCACTGTATTGCTGGGGAATTTGACTTATTCTGAAATTAAGACCCATCAAATATGCAAAACTATCAGCTGACATCTGCTCTAATTGCATTAGAGCACAGCTATTAAAAACTCGAACAGATAAGAATGGGGTTTCAAACAAGAATGGGGGTTACTACACTGCCATTCACATTGAAGTTTGAGAGGTGCAATCTTTCAAATGAGCGGTTTGCAAAAACTGGACTCAAACAAGTCATTGCAGTGCTCGCTTCTGGTGGTCGAGTTTATGTTGATCATATAACTCTGAAATTCCCAAACAAACTTTGAAACTCATTATTTTTTATCTGATATTTAGTCTAGAAAATTTTTCCGAGGCAAGACAAGCAGTTGGGTTCTCCAAATAGTTTCGATAATTTGGCGCCACTGCACCGAATCTAGTCAAAAATCGACAGGTTGGAGGAACCTTCACGTTACTACCCGGTATACATATGTCCTTAAAAATTTGACTATCAAAAACTGCTGAAACCCTAAAAAACGAGGAGGAATATGGAAAAAACGTAAATATTGACAAAAGAAGTACCGTCGACTTCAAGTCAATCACCCCGATTTGGAGTCGAATCACTCCATTGTTTCAATTTTTCGAAAGGATAGGTGTGATGAAATGAGTTAAATGAGAGAGAGTTTCTGTTTCGAGAGAACATTACTGTAACAGAATCAGTTAATTATCATAATAAAAGGGAAAAATTTATTATCATAATAAAAGGAAATCTACGAAAAACTATACACTCATAAATAAAAAAGGCACAATCGACTTTTCGCAAATAAAGTGCGATAATATAGAATAAGTCAAATAATGTCACAGACGTATCAGAAGTCACACTTTGGAGTTTGAGTGTTTGAATACCTAAAAGCAGATTATATATTTCTGAGTCAATTATTCATGGATTCTTGAAGAATTCTTGCATTTGTAATGTTTGGCCCAGCGGAGTTTAATAGATGTTTGACTTGTAGACTTGTACTGAACAAGTGTATGATAGTCCAAATTATTTCCATTTCATTTGTAATATTTGTGACAAATGTCCTATCCGAGACTTTAACACTTAAAGCTATTTTAATCAGCACAAGACCAATATCGATAATAAAGTGTATCGACAATGAATCGTCACTCTACCATAATTAAGATGAACGTTACGTTTGATTAGGTTTGATCTATATTTCAATACCATAACCTCAAATTTAATATGCAAAACTTCATGAAACGTCTCCATTGATCGTTAATTGAAATAAATTGAGGAGTGATGTGTATTTCAAACAATGAAAAATTATGAACATTTTGACTGACTCATCTTAATACTCGAATTATCGAAGTATGGTTCGACACTGGGGATGAGAATGTTAAGCACTCTAGAACTTCATGTTAAATTCCAGTGATCTGCTTTACCGTCTTGTTTGTTGATATGCTGTTCGTGATTAATGTAACATCCACAAGCTTTCATAAATCTGCCATTGCGTGGCGTTACGATGTTCAGATCGATGTATACGAGCTGGATGTATAATATGATAATTTATTACCGAATTTACACAGGCTATAGGTTAGGGAGTAATTTGGTTATGTACGATTTCAGCAGAATGTAGTAAACATCTTGATTGCGATTTATTGTCAAATAGTTGAAACCGTTTTTCTGAAGTAGAATCTAACGAAGGATTATTGTGTAATATGTAATATATATATATATATATATATATATATATATATATATATATATATATATATATATATATACATATTATTATTATTATTACGATAGTTTCCCATGAGGAGAGCGGCTCTACTTGAATTCGCGATTATTAGGACTTTTGCTTCATCTTTTTTGCCTCCTAAAAATGCTTCATCCTCTCAAAATGCTCTTTCTTCCTTTTATCTGTCCTTTTTATTCCAGGTTGACGATTTGAGTTTTGCTCAAACTTCACATGTGCGATTTTATAGCGACATTCAGTGCGATCTTCGAGATTATTTATATTGATCTGTTGTAGATCCATTTGGACCTCTTTCAGCCACTCCGTTCCTCATTTACTTTTCATAATTATATCGAGTAGTTTCTTCGGTATTCTGGACTGTTTCATTCTGTAGACATGTGCATAAAACATTGCTAGTCGTTTTCTGATTTTTTCCGTTATCGTATTTCTCTTTTGATGAAGTGCATTCTGAGGTCTTTTCAAATGCGGTTTCTATTTCTCTCATTCTTGAATGACCTTCAATAACCATTGTTTCAGATACGCAAATTGCTTTTAGAAGAATCGTTGTGTTATAATGCTTCAATTTGGCACCTCTCGAAATGCACTTTTTGGTATAGTGAGCCCATGTTGGTTTGTAGGCTCTTTGGAGCTTAGTAATTCTCTGTTCAGTAGCGATTCGGTTTACACCTGAGGACCGTATAATTTCCCCGAGGTATTCAAAATGGCCGACATGCAGAATTTCACTATGTTTTGTGATAAGAGGAGATTTATTTTTTGGTTTTCTTACCATGTATTCGGTTTCATCATAAGAAGTTTGTAACCCGGTTTTCTGCGCAATTCCATGTAATTTTTCTACGGCAAGAACGGCTTCAGTTCAGTTGTGATGAAAGCAATATCGTCCGCAAAGGCGAGACATTTGTCATTTATTTTATTTTCCCTTTTGATACCCACTTGATATATTATATATATATATATATATATATATATATATATATATATATATATATATATATATATATATATATATATATATATATATATATATATATATATATATATATATATATATATATAAATATATTATTATTATATTTTATTTTGAAAGTTTTTAGCAATAACCGGCTTTTTGGATATGAAAAAGTTTATTTTTGTTGACGTTTCGTTGTTATATTACAACTTTGTCAAAACTAATCAATTAGTTTTGACAAAAACTAATAAAAGCCGGTTATTGCTAAAAACTTTCAAAATAAAATATGTTAAACAGGCAATAAATCAATTTCAAGTATAACTATAAATATATATATATATATATATATATATATATATATATATATATATATATATATATATATATATATATATATATATATATATATATATATATATATATATATATATATATATATATATATATATATATATATATATATATATATATATATATATATATATATATATATATATATATATATATATATATATATATATATATATATATATATATATATATATATATATATATATATATATATATATATATTCATATTCTTTGCTATCTTGAACCATTTTATTTATATTTTCAGAAAGAAATTTTTGGATTTTCTGGTTCTCAAATATATTTATTAAACATCACACAACGTATCGGTCCTTTTCTTGGGCCTTTTTCAAATGAAGTTTCATCAATATATTGTCATCAACACACAAAC
The DNA here is from genome assembly GCA_030704895.1 of Henosepilachna vigintioctopunctata. NCBI lineage: Eukaryota > Metazoa > Arthropoda > Insecta > Coleoptera > Coccinellidae > Henosepilachna > Henosepilachna vigintioctopunctata. The sequence goes on from JARQZJ010000097.1 coordinate 1,519,628, forward strand.
AAAAACAATACTTATTATCATATTATGAACCAATATTCAAATGAAGAAACGTTTTCAAAATTTGTTATATTTCTATATATATTTATCTTAATTTACACACGATGCGCTGTCGTTCACGTTCAGACAAAGACTATATATAAATATGGTGTATATAAAAATATATATAAATATATATTTAAGACTATTTAAGACAAATATATATATATATATATATATATATATATATATATATATATATATATATATATATATATATATATATATGTATATATATAAATAAAGTGTGAGGGATTGTTAACGGATGGAAGAACATGCCACTTAGTGTACTACATTAATTTTCGTCAACGTTTCGGTTAAACAATCGTAACCTTCATCAGGACTCTGCAATACGAGTTGATGTTACAAAAAACACTACTGAATTAAAAGACCAAGGCTTACCAAATAGTTGAGATTATAAAATGAGCCACATGGCAAGGAACAAAAGAACTGGATTATTTCTATGTTACCGATCACTATATCATCGATATATATATATATATATATATATATATATATATATATATATATATATATATATATATATATATATATATATATATATATATATATATATAAGAAAATTACCACTAGAACATTAATTCGAAAAATTCAAATTAATCAAGAGAATGTTATAGTTGAGCTGAATATGTGAATGTGTACGATGTGATGTCTTCATTATCCTTCAAGGGATAAATGTTAGAGAAATATTGAAATCGATGCTACACCTGATGGAAGTGCGAGACATATATGTTTCGTTCTGCAAGGAACTCGTCGCACCACGTCAATCGAAGTGAGGCAACGATTTCAACCCCCAAGCATCTTCTTGTGCCTCAAGTGGAAGACGGTAGAGTTATGAATACTCCACAATTCCATCTATGGGAATCAGTAGAAAACACCTCTCAGATTATAGACACGCCTATACCTTTACTTAAATGATGAAATTAGGCTCAATTAATGTAAAAAAAATGGTTGATTCTTTAAGATTTCTTCAAAATATGTTTTGACCTTTTAATTTCTAATATAAAATGGCACCTTCTCGCAGAAAAAAAATGAGACGTGATGGAAAGAAAATTTGTATGTATGTTTATTAAACGATACGTATAAATAAAAAATCATGACATTTCAAAGAGGGTACTCAAATGTTTTGAAAATTTGTAACGCAGTGAATTTGAATAAAACTGAGTAGTTTTCTAATTTTCACTATAATTAATTCAAAACCTGACAATATGATTTCGCCAACACAGTAGCTTCATCAGATGTTGATGATACACTGGTTTATCATCATCAGCCTGAACATCCACGAACTTTTTCAGCTGTACCAAAACATAATAACACCCTATCAGTTCCTGAAAAATAAGATTACATTTCGAGTTCAGTCGGAAATGTAATATCGACTATATTTGAGTTCTCACTATTTGCAGGATATATTATCAGCACTACTAAGTCTAGATTACTGTTCGTGAAAATGTAGAATAGTACTGGAAACCCTCACCGGTGGCAATCTTCAGCTAATTTGCGAAAAATATCGTAAATTTTTGAAGGCACACGGCGTAAAATCCAACGATGCGATTGCTGTAATGACATATAATCTATCTCAACAAAATTCCGCTTATAGAAAGGCGAAATGATCATTTCCGAACGAACTGTTAGACCTACCCTAACCGTTGTTCCGAATGAAAATGAGGATAAGAACGCTAATAACAGTGCACATTACCATTTCCTTGAAAATCTATCTGCCGGATGCGAGTGCCGGAGCGTCGTTTCCGTTCAGCTCCCGACATAACGGGAAACGTTGTTTTCGACGCTGACATTTTCAAATCGGGAGTATTTGAAACGACGAGGGATTTATCCGTGTTTTATTGACGCTGGAAATTGCAGCAGCTAAGAATGACAATAAAAATATGGAATTGTGTACGTTTGTTCGAAATACGAAGTAATTTCTTACAACCTTTGAGTGGACTTGAAGGTTGAAAATGTAATGGAACGAGCACTTGTAAAAACGAAATATTTTTTGTGAATAAAATGGTTTGCACTTCAAAGTATCTTTTACCGGTTTTTGAAGACTTTATTTCATTTTATCTACTGACTCCATTATTCTATCTTCAAAATGTAGTATTGTTAGAAATTATTTTTCAATTATTATTGAAAGAAATCCACAAAACAAAAAAGTTATATGAGATTCTGAAGTGAAAACTACTTCTACCCCATTGGGCTCTTTTGAATTGGTTGTGGAAAATCTTAAGGGTGAAATCTATGCGTCACCAACATGCTTTTATCAATCGGTGACTTATACAGCTGATAAATTTTACGCAGATAAATTTCAATCAAACATTTTCATTCCTTACTTCAGTTAGCATACGGCTTCTTCAAAAGACATACTTGAAAGTATAACATGTCTAAGTTCTGTTGAAATTAATGATGTCAATGATGCAAACAGTGAAAGTAATAAAGAAACGCCTTGCACTCGCGCTACTGTTGTCATGGAATGTTGTAGGAATCTTGAACGCAAGGGAGAGTTTATACGTCTTTTCTCCGATAGAGGGAGCCTACATGAATATTTCACTAGGTAGAATTCCCCTCAATTTGATATACGACCTATGTCCGTTTTGAAAGTCATCGATTCTTGATTAATAAATTAAATATGGACTGATGATTCATAATAATGACGAAACAATTTTATCCTATGATCATTCAACAAGATCGATGAATTTTTCGAAACGCTCTTAATATTCACTCCCGAAAGGAATAGTTTCGTTCTTGAATATAACTTAAATTCAAACACTTGAACTTATGATTTACACTTTATTGACTACATTGCATGACGCGTTTCGTCGTTACAAACGACTTCTTCAGATGCTTACAGAATCCTGTAATTCTGTAATCTGTAATGAAATTACAGATTCTGTAAGCATCTGAAGAAGTCTCCCGAAAGTGTAAATCATAAGTTCAAGTGTTTGAATTTAAGTTATATTCAATTATAATGGATTTACATCAAGTAAACGCCAACACTATTAAAAAAAAAAAAAAAAAAAAAAAAAAAGTTTCGTTCTTGATGACAACATTTGTGTAGACAGACATTGTGTGTTTCAATTGAAATATTTCGATATTTAGGTTAAGAGCCTCAGTATTTACTAGTATTAAATGACCTGTGATTCTTGAAACTATATATATATATATATATATATATATATATATATATATATATATATATATATATATATATATATACTCACTCAGCCATGATATTGAAATGGTGGGTTCCCAAAAAAATTTCGATGAACATTTCTAAAGACTTCAATGAAATCTTATGGATAAATACTGAGCTGTCGTTTCATGTAAATCACAAGCACAAAAGACAGTTTGTCACCGTGTTGAAAATACGGCAATCTGCATTCGAATGAAGTTTGCGTTTTTGTTTTGCCTTCGATTCTTTTCAGAGAGTTTGTCGATGTAGAAATGTTAACACTACTGCGAATATCAAAGTGAACAGGGAATAATATGCTGTAGAATATTAAGCCTCTTTCTACGTTTTGTGAACTGAATAGCTAGCAAAAGAACCTCCTTCCTTTCATCTCAGAATTTCAAACGCAAGGTGAAAGCTCATTCAACACTACTCGCTCTTTGGCATATGAGGTCTGATAAAAGTCAACTGTTTGTTTTATAAATACGCCATTTCTTTGCTTCGTTTCCATAAAGAACCGTTTGCAAGTTTTTGTTTTATTTCTAATCTCATCTGAAGGTTTTCTGTTTTGTGGCAAACTCTAGTCAGATTATTGTTCTCTGAGGTATTCTGTAAAAGACATATTTCAACGAGGAATATTTTTCATTCATCTTTCCTCTATAGAAAATACATAACAAAAATCAGAAATTATCCATAATACATATATTATTAACAGTTTAGCTTCAAATGAGACAACAGATAAGTAGTTGAATATAATCTTAAATTCAAACTCTTGAATTTATGATTTATACATTATTGACTACATAGCATGACGCGTTTCGTCGTTACAGATGCTTACAGAATAATGAATAACGGATAATGAATAACGAAACGCGTCATGCTATGTAGTCAATGAAGTGTAAATCATAAGTTCAAGTGTTTGAATTTAAAATTATATTCAATTATAATGGATTCACATCACGTGAACGCCAACACTATTGAATATTTAAAACAGATAAGTACCTGAAATTTCTAAAATATATGAAACTAGCTCTTTAAATCGTAGATAAATATAAAAGATAATTGTAGAAAAAGTTTTGCTGAGCACGTTTACTAAATTATGACATTGGAATACTCTAAGTTCATGTGTTTAAACAGTCATATCGAACGAAATTACACTGGTAAAACGTTACTTCAATATTTAAGTTCCAAAATATAAACAGCTATGAACAGCAAATAAACAGCTGAATTTGAGCACTCACTCTATTATCAGAATATTAAAATCTTCAATCATCTACCGTCAAATTTGAAATTACTTTGAACCAATTTGTTTGAGAAGAGAGTTCAATTATCGATATTAGCAAAAGCATACTATTGTGTGGCAGAGCACTTCGATGATACGAATATAGGCAATAAAGTATGATCAATTTTTTGTATCATATGCTTATTTTTTTACCACGAATGCCCCTCGCCATGTAAAATTGTCTCAAACGTTCAATATTTCTGAGGTAAGGTTTTTTCTTTTCTTTTCAAATATGCCTACATTTGTTTCGTGAATTTTGAAAATAAGTACGTGATCCGATTGGGTCCGATCCGATCCGGTCCGATCCGATTCCATTTCATTCCATTTTATTTCATTTCATTCCATTTCATTCATCTCATTTGTCCGATTTCATTTGATCCGATCCGATCCGGTCTGATCCGATCCTATTCGGTCATCATTCTATCATTCATGTGATACATGTGATTGATTTCAAGACCCAGTCTTGAAAATGAGGTAACGCTCGACACATATTGACTTTCTCAAATTGTTGAATAAATCGTGAAACATTAAGCCAAGAGCTTAATTTAATTCAATATTCAATTATGTTTGAACAAGAGTTAAGCGAGAATTCAATCTCAGTCATTTCATTTTTCCGATCCGATCCGGTCCGATCCGATTGGGACCGATCCGGTCCGATCCGATTGGATCCGATCCCAATTTGTTGACAAATGTTGACAAAGTAAGAGCATGTGCTACAAATAACTTTTCTTCGTCATCTCTAAATACAGCCTGTCTATCTACATTATGAGTGTGCCTGTCCTTAACCTTCAATAGCAAAGTATTTTTAGGAATGCCAAATTTTAATGAAGCATTCCGATAGGACAATGTTCTGTTCTTTATAGCGTCAACAGTAGCTCTGTGATTTTCCTCAGTAAAATTTTTATAAGCTCTGCTTCCAAGAGCACGTTTATAAGTCAGTCCCATTGAAGTATTTTGCTAGAAAAATCGAAAAAATAAAGCTATTAGTTGAACAATAAGATTAAGGGTAACTTTAGGACTGTCCCAAAGTTACCCCTTGTATGTCACATTCTTCATAAAATATTTTATATAACCAAATATTTAACTTCAAGTATTATATAACTCTGAGTAATAATAGATAATAGATGTGTATTTCAAGATATTTACCTTTTTATCCAATGAAAGCAATAGTTTCCTATGTAGAAGAGAAAGTATACAGAGTACTACTTGCTGATTCCAAGTAACAACCTCTCTGTAATGGCTGCCTACAGAGCGGGAAAACAAACAGACCTTCTAGACACTATGTGGCAGCACCAGTAGGAGCTTCAGAATCAATTCCTGTAGTACAGATAACATGCTCATGGCATTGATATGGACTTTGAACCCATTGAAAACAATGACTATCCCAAAGTTTCCCCACTAGTCACAAAGTAACCCCAGTCTACGGTAGTTGTTTATTATTGTGAATATAAACTAAACCAATATTTTTGTTCGAACTAATATTTTTGTTCGAGGGCTGAATTCAGTCCTTTTGTGAGCACTATTTTTAGTTGTATTCATTGTATCAATTGAATGAATGTAATTTTACAATGTAAGGAATGTTTCTCAATAAATTTTATTTTTATATTATCATTATTTATTTCATATATTATATCAATTCAATATCTAAGAATTGAACCCTTTGGTTAACAAGATATCCTAGCACAAGTTACGTTCTATGATAAGTATATCTTCGTGTGTTATAATTTCGTGTTAAATATATCTTTTCCTACAATCTTGTTCCTCAAATGACGTAAAGACAATGGAAAAAGAGAACAACAATCAGATACAGATGTGAGATAGTCTCATTCCACTCTTGTATAAGAAAAGTTCCTATTACATAAATACTCACGTTTCTAATCTTCCCAAGATGTTATCATCGTGATAACCCTGCCAGCTTTTTCGAGTAGAACGTGACATCCTCACAGATGAGCTTCTTTATGCCTCAATTCGACATTTGACACCATAACGTGGGATGTGTTATCTTTCCGAGCCCAGCAACGAGGCCCGAATGTAAATCGAACATGACACTGTAGTTTAGCAGAGGATTTTTGAATACTTGTTATGTGAGCAATGAAAAATTAGAATAACCTACATCTTGAGAAAATTTGAGAATATTTGGATGTGAAAACTTATAACTTAGCAAACTGAAATGTAGCAGAATTTCGATTTTTATACAATAGGAGTGAATTTGTATTTTTATGTTAGTATCTCATCATCATCATCATTTTTGACAACAAATTTTTATGATTAGAAATTTCTCAATTAATGAAAATAATGAAAGGTATCAATCAAACAGAAATAATGGCTTTGGACTGATTTCCGTTCAGTGAAACGGCGCGAATTTGAATCTGGTTTTCGATATAATTGGGTGTATTGTGAATGAATATGTCGACATAATCAGCGGAGCTACATGGTCTTTGTTCAAAAAAAACATCAAAATATATGTTCTCAGTACATAAAAAATAATCACACGTTAATTCTTCATGAGGGCAATACACCCTTGATGTACTCATAGCATACGTTGTATAATAGACTGTGATTAATTGTTTTCATTTCCTTTATTTTGTGATCAATCGTCTGATTATTCAACCTCTATTCAACGTTTAATTTAACGTGTTACATTCTTCATGAACAAAGAACTGGCATCAACGTTTTGAGAGCAGAACCTTAGTTTCTTTTGATCATATTGACGTCTATGTTGAATACGAATATCGGCAACATTCCATATTTTCAAAAACTGTATATGTGTTCAAGTTTATGCTCAAATTATCAACTCCCATGTAGATCCTGTATTGTCAGCAAATAATGATGTTCAAAAATATTTTATCACTTTTGGCAAGTTGTTCATATATAACAAAAACAAAACTGAGCTCAGCACAGTTTCTTGCGGTACCCCTTATTTCGTTTTCATTCTTTCTGACAATATCCGATCAAATGTTACTCACTAATGTTATACAACTAAATGACTTTCAAAATGAATCACCAAACTCATTTTCTCAGTTTTGTTATCAGCTGTTTCAAATGCTTTTTTTTCGATTTTCCCATATAATAGTATCGAATTGACCCTAATGAATGTCAATACATCATTTACTACCATCACACAAAGTTCACCAAGAGTAACAATAAACGGAATGAATAAAGCACCATCATCATATTTGAAATATCTGGAAGTACTGTTCGACAATAAATTGAATTACAACCTTCACTCTCAGTCAATGAAGAAGAAATTAATACCAAGAGCAAATCATGTCAATGCTTTACGTTTGGAAACATAGGAATAAGTATTGAGGGTGCAGATGAAATATGGAAAACCATATGTAAACCCATACTAGAATATGCACACACAATCTAGGCAAACTCCAAAATATCGTCGCTTGAAAACATAGGAGTACCAGATATATCAGCTCTGCTTACCATTACAGGAATAAGACATTCAGTGAGCAGACTACCCAACCCCTATAACGAGGTGCTGTATTCAAAAACAAACATAGAACAATGATGATCGCCTTCATAAACTTAACTTAAGTTCCCTACAAGACTGAACAAACTGGAGAATATTTTAGTGATGTGCCATAATTCCTACAACAGGAACTATGTACGAAAACAATTCCCAATTGAGACGCTACTTGAAACACTGAACATGTTATAAACTAATTGATTGAAATTAAATAACACAAATTATTGAATAGGCTGAAGGATCTAAGGTCAATAGCATTTTGTATGAATTTTTCATATAATAAAGAACCTAGATATCAAGCTTTACGGCTTTTTCAATCCCGCTCAGACACTTTCACTTATCCCAGATACTATATTTCAGAGGGATTAAGCTCTGTGGGGACCTTTTACAAGTTATCAGGACCTTAGTGACGGCACCCATGGCGGCGATCTTCACAGCGGCAACATTCGTGGCATTGATTTCCCTTATATCCTAGGAACTTTCTGAATGTCTTTGCTGTGGTAAGCACCACCGATTCTTGTAATTCCTTATAGAGATTATGGCCAAGTCCTAGTTCTCTGATATTTTTCAGGAGATTTTTCGGTATTATTCGAATATCAAGATAATTGCAGCATATTACGTTCATGTGCCATTCATTGTATCTGCACTCGAACTTCAAGATCTCGATATTTTGAGAATTTTTCCGCATTCTCCTCAATCTGATTGTCGGCATTTGGACTGGCCACCTCGATAAATGTAGTTGCGCGCGCTCTTTTGTCAACCCGGACCAGGTCAGGCCTTTTATGGAACTGTTTGAGCGGTCAAGATAGAGCGTTCCAGAAGAGTCCAAGGTGATCATTCTGCAAAATTGGCTCCGGCATGTATCTGTAGTAGGGCACCTTTCCTTCTGTAGAAGATGAAATCTCAATGCCAGTTCTTGATGTACATTCTTTGCTACGGCGTGATGTCTGTGCTTGTATTCCGTTGGTGCAAATTTTGACATTCTTCTGTTATATGTTCGATGTCTCTGATGTTTGTCATCGGTATCGGCACTTGTTGTCCCTCACTGTTGCGTCTTGAACGACGTGTTTCAGGTAATAAACCTGAAACACTGATTGGAATAACCTGATCTTGAATAGCTAGGAATGTGCCCTCAGTTTCTGGAAACATTCTGCCTGAGACCAACCAGTAGTTCAACGCTTCCTTGTCGACATTTTCCATCTTGGTCTCATTAATGTGTCTCCCGTGTGGCGGTCTTTCTCTTCAACTCTCTAGCTTCTCGTTTTCAGATTGATGATAACTTGCAATCTGGTCTTCTGGAGTTATTGAATTGGCAGGTCACTCTGTGCAGATGTGAGTCAACAGACCTACTGTGGAAAAGTCACGAAGATTCCCTATTAATTATGAATTATTAACAACTATTATTATTATTATTAAAAGTATCATATATCAAATGCGTTCGAATTATTGAATTCAAAATTCAAAATATAATCGAAAATGAAACAAAAAGCGAAAAGAAAGATGAGGTTGCTAATTGAAGTCCAAACAGAATTAATCTAGTCTCCAATTGAATTGAATTACTGAAGTGAAATTAATTGTAATTTTGTGTGAAACAAAATGAGGCTTTTCAATTTTTCAAATAAGTTACAGCTCATATCATTGGTGTAATTTGATATTGAAAGGCTTGTGTCATAAATCATCCCTGTTTTCATTCGCTGCGGTCAGTTATCATTAATTTGGTCCAGCGTGCGGCAGAATTTATTAGGAAGTCCAGCCTTTTGTCAGTTCAAGTCCAGGCTCCTAGTCGTGAGACGTCTTCAATTGTTTCCGATATGTCGGCGGTATAATGGAACAGGGGATTCTAAGGCCTCGATGATTTATTGTTCGACGTGCTTTTCATTTGAGAAGAAGAACTTCGTCCAGAGCTGCTACTAGCTTAGGAAGCAAATGAAATTTCATGCTGTAAAGCGCTCTGGATGTGACTAATCGATTGAGCCAATACTCGATGAAAATCTAACAAGATAATTCGAATTAAACTAAGTACTTTGTAATTTTCACTATAATTCAGTCGAACATAACAATATTGAAAACTATAAAGTTGAAAACTAACACACTTAAGTTTCACTGAATATATTAAAAACTCTACATATGTTTCGTGTGGTTAACCCATTATCAACAGTATGCAATATTACTGAGAAATCTTGTATAATTTTGAGTAATATTGTATACTCTTTATAATGGCTTAACCACCCGAAACATATGTAGAGTTTTCAATATATTTAGTGAAACTTAAGTCAAGTGTGTTAATTCTTAATTTTATAGTTTTAACATAATGTTTCACCAAGAGATAAGCGAAACATCCGTGTCATTTAATAACAATATTGTTTGGCAAACACAGTGGTTCCATCAGATAATGAACTATTCATAATAGCCATGTTCTTGAAATATTTATTTACTGGTATAGATATGTCGACGACGTTATTACTTGACTTACATGTAGCGATAGACAGATTATTTTATTCTTAAATTCTATCAATTCACTCCACCCAAATATTAAATCCACAATAGAATTGGAAATTGGCTATATAAATTTCTTGCACCTGACATTAGAAAAAAATAACAAAAACGTGAGTTTTCAATGTTCCGCAAACCTTCCCATTCTGATCTAACAATAAGTAGTTGATCCTCACATCCTTTCCAACAAAAGTCAGCGGTTAACAAGAGTATGATACACAAAATAATAAATATATATTCATTAACAGATAATTACAGCAAAGAAATGAATATCATTAACCAGATCGCATCAATGTTTTGTCGATAATATTTCAAGGAAAAGGTTTATACAGTCTATAAGGCAATTTCTCAAGTATATCCTAAAGTGATAGATAATTATAACAATTTTGAAGCAATAACGTATTTAGGCAACCCTATATCAAAAATGTCAAACTTCTTATCTGACAGAAATTTAACGATAGCCTTTAAAACAGCGAATAACTTGGGTAGGCATATCAGTAATTCGAAAGATAAAATTTCAACTGAAAATAAATCTGGTATCTATGAGTTGACCTGCGGTTCTTATCCCAAGGTATATTTTTATCCCAAGGTAGGCCAAACGGGCAGAAATTTCAAAATTAGTGTAGCGAAACACAAAAAAGCTACGAGAATGAAAAAACCGATTCAACACACGTTATAGAAGAAAACCACTTCTAAGCAACGAAAAGGCTACAAACTGATCCTGTAAAAAGCCATGGCTATGAATAATAGAAAGAAATCGGATAGTTTATTGAATGACGAACATTCAATGAATCCATCATTAAATTTATTTCAGTAAAGGAAGAATAGCAAGAGGAGAAATGTATTCTATGGTCATTTGTTACACTTCACCATGAATATGGGCGCTCCACAATGCGTTAGCTCCGTTTTTCATCTACATCTGATGAAGACTCTATGTTGGCGAAACAATATTGTCATGTTCGACTGAATTATAGTGGAAATTGAAAACATAGCTATAGATATGGGTTGCTTTTGTCAAAACTGACTTACCTTTGATAGTAATTGTAGCAACATTGTTCATATCTCCGATATTGAATGTGGTCGAAAATCTTCTGCAGATCAATTTATATGCTGATGGATCCTATTCCCAATAATTTTGTTTGAATGTTAGCTGATCGTTCAGTGAAACACTGTTGAATATAACAGGTAAAAAACTTGGCCTGGTTTCACGAATATTATATTGAGTTTTGTTCTTGAAAATGGGGTCACACCCCGCACCAGTTCTCAACAAATTTAATGTAATATTATATTTGTGAACCCAAGTCAAGTGTTCGCATTCAATACAGATATTATTTCCATTAGTTTTGAAGCATTCGATTATAATGAGAAAAATTTGATAGGTACTTCTATTGATGATGCTATTATATCCTATATTGGCCTGTTTTTCTTGGAAATTGAGTGTATTCACAACTTATAAATGATCTTTTGCAATATAATTGTTCAAATTCAAAACTTACGGGATATATCGCATCCATTTTTTGCACTTTTCTATTCGAAATCAAAAATAATCCAGTCAAAAGGATATTATGTCTATATAATCTTGTGAAGAACTTTCAATATAATTTCAGATTCATTCGATTGAATTTTATTGATTCCATAAAGATAATCAAACTGTAAAATAATGTTAAACATTTGTTTCAGGTATGTCCCGTGTATCAAAGTTTGATCCTCTTTTGGGCATGTCGGGTAAGTTCACGTCTTTCGGTCCAATAAGCCAACTCTTATTTCTATCGACCGTTCCATTGCTCGAATACTTCGAATATTGCATACAGCTACAAAAATGATAACGATAGTATCTATCAGTTATTTAGTAACGTTAAAATGAGTTTGAAGAATGTCTATAATTCAGTACTAAAATTTGATTGCAATCTATGGGTTATCTTATGGGTTCTATATCATAAGTTCTTGAAATTTTTCTTAGAGTTCAAAATTAAGTAGGTATATTTTCTGCTCAAAAATTTGAAGGACAACTTGAGTGAATTTTTTTGAGTGCTATCCAAATGTGTAGATTCTAAAATCATCAATCCACAAAGTATTTTTTCAAGATCTCATTTCCTTCCTAAATTTTCCTTAATACAGATCAGAAATTTTCTGTGATTGCTAAGTGGCTCGATTGGTCTCTGTAGAAAACACAAGAGTGACAAAGCCAAAAAAAATACGTGGTGGTATGTCAATAATGACCTCAAGAAGAAAATAGCGGAAGTAATAAAACATGTATCTTGGTTACTATCCAAGAAACCACTTCACACTTCAAATGTTTTATTTACAGATGAAACGCCCTGTGTACATTTATACATATGAATGATTTCGAAGTTTAGATGGTACCAACAACTTCTACAAACAACATTTTTCCTATTTTACATCAAACTCAAGAAAATACATACGAGTATGTTCGAGTTCAAAGTTCAAACTCCTCTGAGCTTCATGGTTAGGTAATGGAAAAAAATCTACTCATAACATTCATGTTTTCCTGAAACAATTTGATAGCACAATAGATCATGCATTAATCTGAACAATATTGGCCATACAGTGTAACTCAGCAATCCAATCAATGCGTGTATTAATGTGAACCTAATCAGGTTTGTTGTATCCAATAAACAGGCCAAATACGGTCTCCGCCTTCAATTACTACCGTTATATATTAATATAATTTCAACTCTAACGTGAAGATACGCGACGACGAAAAACAGATTATGTCAATTCGTGTTGAGGCATCAGATAAATTTCATCATAACCCAATATTGGAATATTGAAAGGTTAAACGTTGTTGAATATTTAGGCGTTATGTTAGATGAGAAATTAAGTTTCAATGATCACGTCGAGTTCAAATCGTCTACAAATCCCACGAAAATCGAAGTTGTTCAAAGGAATTGGAAAAAAACATACTTGGAATATTGTTCCACTCTATTATTCGGATTGAGCAAAAAAAACACAGCAGCTACAAAAATTGCAGAATAGAGCATTGCGAACAATTTTGAAATGTGATACATATTCCACCAATCGAAAGCATGTTGAATTGCTTAGAAGTAATGTCAGTTAAACAGAAAATACTTTATACTACATATATATTTATATTTGAAACTGAAAACAAATTGTTCACATATAGAGTAATAAAAAATGTAACATGTGTCAGTGATGTGCCTGCTTATAAGACAAGAAATGCTGACAAGTACCATGTAATGCGTGATTTTTTAAGCGTAGTTTTTTTAAATCGAATAAAATACTCAATTTGCATCGTATATTAAAAATTTTCATTGAAATCGATAACTTCAGTTTTTGTCATTTATATTGTAAGGATAACTTCAAGTAAATGTTGTCCGGGACGCCGTATCAAATGGTCCATTCGGAAGGACCAATTTTGCGTCACTTTTTCGAGCATTTCGGCCTGTATCCCACGCATTAAGCGTGTTATGTTATCATGTAAGGCTTCAATCGTGTTCGGCTTCTTCACATACACTAACGAGTTGACATAACCACACCAGAAATAATCCAGAGACGTCCAATCGCATGATCTTGGCGGCAAATTCACAGGGCCATTTCGAGATATGAGCTGCTCACCAAATTTATTCTTCAACATGTCTCTTGTTTCACGACCTGTGTGGCATGTGGCACCGTCTTGATGAATCCAGAAGTCAACCAAGTTCAACTCGGCCAACTGGGGCAAAAAAAAGTAAAGTTGCGTTTCATGCCTCGATATCGTTCGCCGTTGACGGTAACGGTTCTTCCACGGTCGCCTTTGAAGAAAAATGGACCGATGATGCACTCAGCCGATGAACCACACTGAACTGTCGTTTTTCCGGGATGCATTGTTGATTCTTGTATATCATGTGACTGTCCATCACTCCAGATACGACAGTTTCGGTTATTTACATACCTGTTAAGCCAGAAATGAGCCTCATCGCTGAACACAATTTCTCGATAAAACAGCGGTTTTCCATTATGCTGTTCTAAGGCCCATTCAGCAAAAATTAGACCTTGTGGTTGGTCATTCGGCTTCAAATCTTGTAGAAGTTGAATTTCATAGGCTTTCAAACCCAAATCAACTCGTAAGATTTTCCATGTGGTTGAGTAACACATATCCAATTGCTGAGAACGGCGACAAATTGACATTTCATGATCCTCATTAACACTCAACGCTACGGCGGCAATATTCTCTTCAGTACGCACTGTACGCATGCGAGACAATGGTTTAATGCTCAACAGAGTAAATTTGATGCGAAATTTGGCGAAAACAGCACGAATATGTGATTCACCAGGTCAATTATGACGACCATAATATGGTCGTAACAAACGATACATATTTTTCACAGAGCACAAATTTTGATGACGGATTTTAACAATTTGCAGACGTTGCTCGTTTGTACGTCTTTGACACATAACGTTTCAATGTCATCACCAACCAGTGCCGCCAACCTGAAAAACTCTACTTCTAAAAAATCACCCGTTACATTCAAGTAAGCGCTTTAAATCTAGAAAAAGTATATTTTATGGAGGATTCAATGCTTTTAACGAATTGTCTAGCTCCATAAAAACAGTTTGTGACCTTGAAGTATTTGAAAGTAAATAAGCTCAGTTCGTTTTATACAAACAAATGTTAATAATATATTTTTAACGTGAATGTATATATGAATTTTTTAATAGCTATTGCTGAAATGAATATTGATATTATTATTATTGATATCATACTCAATTTATGTCCTCCAAGAACGGAAACACAAAGTCCTTCTTCACATATTTTCGGGATAAACTATTACACAGGTCTACCAAAAAATGCTCTATTATCAGAAAATTAAAGTAGTCTGATTTTTTTAAACCTTTAGTATTCAGGTTTTCTGAAAACTGAAAAAATACTCAAAAAACTCCAGAACGTTAATTTGCAAAACACAAAATTTTATTATAAAAAGGGTTTTCTTGGACTAACTTGAAGTCATATAGAAATACGTACAATTTTGTTTTGATAACTGTTCTTGAATGTATACAGGCCATAACTATCAATACCTTCTAAATAGAGAACGTCCTGCGTAAGCTCAACTAACAAACATAAACTTGTTGTAACCTGATTATACGTGCTCCGATAGGTGAAAGTGGCGAGTTATAATTACGTGTTGACTCGTCATGGTTCGATATAGTGCAATGTCTGCGTGGAAGTGTGTGAATTCGTCTGACAGTTTCTGTTATATTGGTGTTGAAGCAGCAACTTAATATTACGGACTTTGTGAACAAAGTAACCGCGTATTTTGGCTTGAGAGTTGGAGATCAGGATAAAGTTCGGGCACCTGTTAAATGTGCAAACGATGTGTTGAATACTTTCGAAATTGGTTTAAGGGCGAGTAAAAAGCTTTTCAACTTGCGATTTCTATGGACGAGGGTGAGCAAAATAACCATGGTGATGATTGTTTATTTTTTTCTTGAAATGTGAAAGGTTATAATTCAAAATGGAAGCAGTCAATTTCATACCCCAATCTACCATCACTTATTTATTCCATTCCTCATGGGACCAAAATACTAGTTTCCGTACTACCTTGGAAGAGATTCCAAGTTCTGACGACGATGGTGCTGTACCTGAATCCGATGCCAAACTTTCGGTTGCCTAATGAGTCTAGGAATAGATTTTCTTCTTTTCCACCTCGACTACTTTCCAGAAAATTCAGGAGGTGTGAGGGAAGAGCAGGATGAGCAATTTCCCCAAGACATTGAAGACATGGAAAAGAGATACCACGGAAGATGAAGCGTTTTAATGATGGCAGACTACTGTTGGACACATCCGTAAGATCTTCTTTGGTACAGTTTCGCTTTCTATAAGCGAAACTGGACCAAAAGAAGTCTCACTGGAAAAAAAGAATGTGTTAAGTGTTTAATAATGAATGTACTTCAGATAGAAATGAGTTTTGCTACGCAAAGTTTCAAGCAAATTATTCAAGCAAGGGAAAAAACTTTTAGTCTTTTATCTTTCATTTCGAGATGATAACTTGTTTGAAATAAATACCTGTACTGTCAGAAGATGTGACATTCTTTGACAAAATGCAAGTCATTTTCGGATTCACTACAGCCAGAATTATAAGAATTAGGTAGGCACAAAAATCAGAAGGCCTCTCAATTTGTTTTGGAGACCTGTGTTAAATATAGTGTAATTTGCATCATTCAATTTATACTTTCAATATTACAATTTGGCTTGCATATATACTTAAACGAAAACTAGCCTAGGATTTGAATCGAATACATCTCCTTAACACAAAGGCACATAAGTCATTCAAACTTCCATTTCACAGATATGTGTTTCTTTCTATGCAAAGTATTTATATGGGATGGAAATTCATACTACGACTCAACGTTTGATGAACGTAATATGTTCATCAAATTCGGTTTTCACTTCCTTTTTCAATTCTTCACTGTAGTTGTCAACACGATATTAATAGTTGCCACAAACTTATAAGTTGTTGCAACAATAACTTATACTCATTGTTTATAAAGGGTGTTTTTTTAGAGGTATATAACTTTACATTGCAATAAAACAACGATGGATCATTCGATTGACAAGAATTGTTTTTTATTCGAAAGATAATTTTGTGGCATTGAATTTGAATATGATTTTTGGCATATAACCGCCACGGCTGGCTCAGATGTTGCCCAATCTGGACGTCCAAATGATGACTTTTTCCAACATTTGTGGCCGTATATCGGCAATAATACGGCGAATAATGTCTTCCAAATGGTCAAGCGTTTGCGGCTTATCCGCTTAGACCAATGACTTTACATATCCCACAGAAAGTAGTCTAGAGGAGTTGAATCACAAGATCTTGAAGGCCAATTCACAGGTCCAAAACGTGAAATTAAGCGGTCACCAAACATGTCTTTCAATAAAATGATTGTGGCACGAGCCGTGTGATATGTTGCGCCGTATTGTTGAAACCACAGCTCCTGGACATCATGGTTGTTCAATTCAGGAATGAAAAAGTTAGTAATCATGGCTCTATACCGATCACCATTGACTGTAACGTTCTGGCCATCATCGTTTTTGAAGAAGTACGGACAAATGATTCCACCAGCCCATAAAACGCACCAAACAGTCAGAAGTGCGGGAACAACGGCAATCTCGTTTTGGGCCCATTCGACGAATCTACGTCTTGCTTGATGATCGTTTGGCTTCAACTCTTGCACGAGTTGGATGAACATCTTCCATAAGGTTGATGGATACAGATCCAATTCCTGTGCACGATGGCGGATGGACTCATTCGGGTCTTCCTCAATGCTATGCTCTACAGTAGCAATAGCTTCTTCTGTACGCACCGTACGTCGTCTCTGGAGATGCGAGTTATCAATAAGAGTGAACGTGGTGCGAAAACGTTCCATTGTTGAACGAATTAACTGCTCTGATGGACGATTTTGTCGACGATAAAATGGACGTAGTGCGCGATACGTATTCCGCACTGAACCATTATTTTCGAAATGAAATTTCACTATTTGCAAGCGTTGTTCAGGCGTGAGTCGATTCATAATGAATTGCCAAACCAAACTGAGAATAAATCACTCACTCTTCAGCTGTTAAATCGGTCGCCATCTTCAACAGTAATACCAACTCAAAGTTCTATACCTCAAAAAAACAAACACCCGTTATAACCTAGCATGTTGAACTCTGACTGGCCAATGGGCTTGTAATCAATCTACATTACCCAACAATTATCCTTAAACTATTTAAATCATAGACAAACACATACTCGAACCGGAATCCTACCGGAACATAGTCGAGTATTCTCCCGACTAGTCGAGTGTTCTGCCACGCAGAGCGGCATTTTCAGTTCAATATCATGTACGTATTTTTGAATGCTCAAATCAGTTTAACATTTTCTCATCCCAATGTAGAGATATGTAGAGTTGTTTTACTCAGTATAACAGTGTAGAGTAGAGAAGCCAAGTGTTTCGCTCAACATAATGTTTCACCAAGTTATGAGCGAAACCTCGACCTGTCGAAACATTTTGTAACATTTCTGATAGAAGAAGTAGTTCTTTGAAAAGCATCGTAGAGAACCTTATCATTTGAAATAATCCCTTGACCGTTATCAACGAGTAATGGGTCGACTCCCACACAACAGCAGAACTCGGTCTCGTGCTACAATGCTCCACCTGATATATGCAGGCGATAATAACGTCAACGCTGCCAGAGCGGCTACAATGGTGAAATTGCCGCACTGCCGCAATTCCAGTACGTACATATTTCGTTCCAGTTTCGAAATACTTATATCGGAACGGATTTCCAGACAATTTATGTGTATTGTCAGTGAATTTATGGGACCATCAAGTCGCTACGCGAATTAGCATGGTTCGCATAGGCGATATTAGGTAGCGAATGATTAGTAGATGCCATCTTTGATGACGTTTGCGGCGTAATTTCGCGTTGTTTACAGCCGGAAGCTGACGTTACTGTGCCACGTCGGTCCCGATCCATGCGAACGTATGTAGAATTAAGCTGCGATAAATCCCTTGCGGTTGTTTTATCGTGGTCTGTGTTACTCTAGTCAGAGTTATAATTTTAACTTTGTCAGTATCATAGGGATCTACGTTGCGAAATCCTATTTTATTGCAACGACCCGATTCGGAACGTTCATCTCAAGACTAAGATGTTCACTTTGTATTGATCTTGTGTTTATTTTCTTGAATAATAAGCCTTTGTTCTATCATGTGATTGGGATGAGCTGTCACATTCATTCAAAAGATCGAAATGAATGCCTTTTTCAATGAAAATGGTAAACATGTTTTGGCGACATATTGTGGAATATAACAAATTCTTCTCAAAAAGGTGAATTTTGAATGTTCTCGGGCTGTGCACATTCGATTATCGAATTGTTCTTTTCGTTATGTTGGTAGACATACTATTCTTGAACATACTTTTGTTTTCATGTTGAAACTAAGAGTCATTTTGGATTAGAGGTTTCTTGGAAAGGTTAGTACTTTTTTGTGTGTTCTTCGATTTTTTACTCATTAAAAAAATTGATCGAAGAATTTGTATTAAACTTTGCATTGAAAATGGAATGAGGTGATCCATCTCACTCAAAATGATGACTGTGGTATTCGGAGAGTCCACCTCGTCTCTTAAAAGTTTTTCTAAGTAATACAAGCGATTTACAGAAGGCCGAGAATATGGTGATGACAATGAGCGTCCTAGAGTTGCAACCACATCAACAAAAAAATAAAATTTCGAAACAGTATAGACAATGGTTTTGGAAAATCGCCGAATCACTATAAGGGAAGTCATGGAGGATATTGGCATATCAATGGGGTCATGCCATGCAATTTTCTAGGATGTTTTGGGCATGAAACGTGTGGCAGCGAAGTTTGTTCCGAAAATGCTAAATTTTGGTCAAGCGCAACGTCGCATTAGTATCGTTAGGAGTAGTTGAATGATGTTAACGACGAACCAAAAAAGGCACAACTGGTGGCGAAACGTGGGTATATGGTTATGACGTCGACACTAAGGCCCAGTTATCCCAATGGAAGCGGCCAGAAGAGCCAAGATCGAGAAATACATGCCAAGTTCGATCGAATGTGAAGGTTTTGCTCAATGTTTTCTTCGGCGGTGATGCAATATGAGTTCTTGCCAACACGTCGTACGGTTAATGAGAAACACTACAAGGGAGCTATGGAACGTTTGCGAAAGCAATACGGCTCGAACGATTGCAATTTTGGGAAAACAAATAATTGATAATGCACCAGCTAACACATTAATGCTTATTAGTGATTTTTTGGCCAGAAACAACAACGGAATCATGCCTGAACTACCTTATTCCCCAGATTTGACCCTCTGCGACTTTTGCCTATTCCCAAAACTGAAGAGACCAATGAGGAGAAAGCGTTTTGCCACAATTGATGAGATAAAGTCGAAATCCAAGAAGGAGCTCATGGGCATACCAAAAACGACATTTCAGAAGTACTTTGAGAATTGTAAGACTCGCTGGCATAAGTGCATTTTATCTGAGGGGGATTACTTTGAAGAGGGGAGAATGGTTATTGATGAATGAATGAATACTTTCAGAAAAAATTGAGTATTTGCCTTTTCATTCAAACAAACCTAGTAATCCTGTAAAAATTTCGAATTGCTTTTCCAAAATTATCTCTATAACGTATGAGAACAGTAGATGGTCTGTTCAACTCTACTCACTCGAACCCTTCATCTGGCTAACATTTGCAGACGCCTATGGCTGAAAATCGCTCATGGGTTTACGCAGAACAATACCGGAGGAAATATATTCTTGAAACTCTTCATTTGAAATTGAATAAATTTATTGTCACAAAATTTGAAAATAATTGTTACTACAACTCCGCCAACACAACCATTCTTTGACAATTCGATTTGAAATCGAAAACTTCCAAGAACGTCTCGAGACCAAAATTGCAATAGCATTAAAATCTATGAATATAATTTTCGAATGATAAATTACCTTTTTCATTCCAAAGAAAAGTTATACTAATCTCATCCTAAATAACTCCAGTGTTTCATCACAATAAATGTCCATAATCTAACAACAAAGTTCATTAAATGTTTAACCATGTCCTGTGGCTAATCCTCCGATCTACAATTATGGTGAAGATCAAATTCCACAGGGCTCAGTACTGGGCCCCTGCTCTTCCTGGTCTTCATCAATGATCTCTACGATTACTCGCCTGGTGCTTCGATACAACTGTTCGCTGATGATACAACTTTCTCATCCTCTATGAATGCTCTTTCTTACGTTTATCTGTCCCTTTTATTCCAGGTTGACGATTTGATTTTTGCTCAAACTTCACATGTCCGATTTTATAGCGATATTCAGTACGATCTTCGAGATTTTTTATATTATATCTGTTGTAGATCTTTTCGGCCCTCTTTCAGCCACTCTGTTCCGCATTTGAAATTCCTAATTATATCGAGTAGTTTCTTCGGTATTCTGGACTATTTCATTCTGTAGACATGTGCATATAATCTGCTCGTCGTATCGTCTTTTGATACAATTAATTCTGAGGTCTCTTCATCCAAATGCCGTATCTATTTATTGGCCCGTAAATCTTTCTGAGAATTTTACGTTCTCGTTTTTCTATTTCTCTAATACTTGAATGATGGTCAATAACCATTGTTTCAGATGCGTAGATTGCTTCTGGAAGATTCGTTGTGTTATAATGCCTGAATTCGGCGCCTCTAGAAATGCACTGTTCGTTTTAGTGAGCCCATGTCAGTTTTTAGGCCTTTTGGAGCTTGGTAATTCTCTGTTTATTAGCGATTCAGTTTAAACCTGAAAACTGAAAAACTTCCGCGAGGTATTTCAAATGGCCGACTCGCAAAATTTCACCTTGTTTTGTGATAAGAGAAGATTTATTTTTTGATTTCCTTTCCATGTATTTGGTTTGATCATAACAATTTTGTAACCCGGTTTTCTACGCAATTTCATGTAATTTTTTTACAGCAAAAATGGCTTCAATTCTGTTGTCTGTGATGATAGCAATATCGTCTGCAAAGGCGAGACATTTGACATTTATTCTAGTTTCGTTTTTGATGCCCACTTGTATGCCCTTTACGTGAAGTTCCCATTCTCTATTGATCTTTTCTGAAACAATATTGAAATACTGCACAGCGACAATAGCATCAATTTTTTGATGAACAAGTTTCCGACTTTCTCATAACTCCCTAATTCGAATGAATCCAGATAAACATTGGGCTGTCAACTTAAGAGACTCATAAACCAAACAACCGCGAAGAATAACCGTTCGTCTCGAATCTGAGATAATATGACGTCAAAAGTTCACTGAAACTACCGGAAAGTCGAGTAATAAAAAGATAACAATCGGACATAAAAGCCGATTCTTATTATTCCCGTAATGGAAAGTCTCTCGGAACTCTTCCCTCGGGCACTCCATCAGAAACCCGCCGTAAATTGGACTCGCAGCCGTCCGAGCCTCTGCAAATACACGAAACGGGGAAGTCTTTGAGTGGATTCAGGATTAACATCTTGTATTCGATGAGCAGGGGGTGAATCTGACCTTTGTTTTGGTCCAAGTTGCTCTGATTGGATGCTGTTATGTATGGCGTTCTCCTGGTACTCGTTAGCTCATCGCCGGGAAATTGGATTATAGCAATGGAATGCCGTGAAATAGGATACTTCGTCAGAACTGATTCATTGTCGCGTCCAATTGTCACACTTTATCCATGTTTCAAATGAGGTACTTTAGCTCTAGGCAAGTTTGAAGACCATTTGGATGCTAGACTATGGCCCAGTAGAGTATTATGTTATATAGTAGCACATTTCTCTTCATTTTCAGACAATTTGTGATTCATATAGCTGATAAAATAATCACATTATAAAAAATAATCAATTCAGAAAAGCGTCTCAGTAATCTATTACACATCTCTACAGAATGTGTAATTATCTAAACTATAGACAAACATGAAAGCTCTTACCAATGCCTGTCCTATTCGACTTCAAAGCTATCATCTTGTTTCCAGTGAAGTTCATGTATTTATGAATGACAATAGAGAAAAGGAAATGTCCAGTTGTATATTTCGTTCTTGGAACGAAAAAATATCTTCGACAGATGTTTTTCAATTAAAGTGCTCATACAATTTCACTGACGTTTTCTGAAATATGTCGTATCACCATTCACCACGAAGAACATACGACTATACAATATATCGATTAATATGAATTCTCGAGATGCAAGTCTACGTGGGCATTGTCCCATGACAATACGCAATCTTCATCACTATAAAATCAATGCATTACTAACCTATAGAGAATAAGAATACGACTCCCATATTGATCCTTTGCCTTTTGTTGAATTACTTACGTTTATAATGAGTTCTTTCTTCTTAACAGGTATAACACCCAATTACAGAAAATAATAACAATGTTGAATACATAACTGAATAATTAAAAAGAAGATTCAACAAAGAGCTCAATCTAATCTGAAAAAATAGTAAATCATAACTACATTATAGCATTCAATGAAATATTACAAAGAACTCGATCTGAATCAATTCAATTTAGTCAATTTTCTTTGCTCACATAACTCCTGATAATAAATTCTACGGAGTCAAAGTGAATGTCACAATTATTGGCAACTCTATTGAATGTAGACTCCATAAACCAAATGGAGGATTGTATTAGGGAGTTAGTCCTCGGAGTCTCTAGGTGGAATAATTCTGTATTATGAGAGTTTTGCCTAGGAACACTAAATTTCGCAGCGGACAAGAGGGGAGGACAATCAATACCATTGTGCAGTAATTTGTACAAAAATTTGACTGATAAAGTTTCTGTTTTGCTCTGAAATGAGATTAAAATAAATCTACTCAATAATTCGTTATGATTTACTCCTCTCTGTGGATAAACTTTATCCTCCCTCCAAACTAAAAATTTCAAGAACCTTCTCTGAATAGCCTCAAGATGGCGATGATGGCAAGTGTAAATGGGATGCCAGATCCTGCTGCCATACTCCAACTTGCTACGGATTAGGGTATCAAATAATCCTATGAATGTTGAGGAATTATTGAAATTTTGCCATTACGATTAACGAATCCATATATTTTCGCAGCAGATGAAATAAGTTGGGTGATTTGTGGGTCAAAGGAAAGCTTCTGGTCGAAGACTACACCAAGAGCTCTCACTTTATCAGAACGAGAAAAAATCTGACCACCGACGCTGTAATCACAGTCAGTTTGGTCTCTCTTCCTTGTAAAAGAAACAACATTACACTTTGACACATTCAAACTCAAATCATTGTCCTCACACTAACTAGCAACATGGTCCAGCGCCAACTGAAGTTGAACACAGTTGTCCTGTGATCTAATTTCATGATATACTCCCAAATCGTCTGCGAACATCAAATGTGGAGAGTGAATATCATCCATCAGATCATTTACGAACAGAATAAATAACAGTGGTCGAAGATTAGACCCTTGAGGTATTCCAGAGGTGGGTATGAACTCAGACGAATTCTACGCTGTACGAATTCCTGTACGAATTGACGTCGGTCAACTAGGTGAGAATGGAACAGGTTGGTAAGGCTACATGTATTCAGATTACAGAATACTAGTTGCTTCTCAAATGTTTGCAATTGACTTCATTAGAAACTCACGATTATACCCATTATTTACTTTCATCCATAGTCCTTCATAGGTCCATATTTTTTGGCATCAAACCTTTGATGTTCTGTAATTCTGTCTAATGTTCTATAATTCCTAAGACACCTCCATATGGATCTGAAATTAAAATGCACAAAATCAAAAGTCACAAAAAGAGTTTTGTCAGATGGCACTATACTGACATATAAAACGTGTTTTGGTAATTGCTTAGCTCGAAAACATTTTCTTGGTCTTATTTCAAGATCAATTGGGATGGGTTTTGACAGCACTAAGTATTTTCATTGATATCAAAATGTTTATTGGGTTTCAAAGTCTTCGTGCCCATATAGTCCCATTTTCCATTCACGTTTCCTCCAATAGGAATTAAACCTTGTACAGACACTGAATATTGCACCAATTGTTGTAAAAGCTATTTCTGTCTCTTCTGTATGAAGAGCTCGATGAATAGAATCTTGTAAGGAAGATAAACATCCACTAAACAGGATCGTCAGAACTTCGCAAGATGTTTGTGTAAATTGGCTAATCATTTCCATTCATCTGAATCTCGCATAGTAATATTTAAATTGCTTTCATGAAGAATTGGTCTATTAGTATATTATATGCTCATCAATGATACCAATGATGTAGCACTCGATTTGACCGAACTCATCATCAGAATGGATCAATTCAACCGTGTACCACTTTGAATATCAATATATTCCCAATAAAAACTTGACGGCTGGTTCTGATTTGGTTCTTAGTGTCATTATGAAAGAATGTATTAGCACTCTAATCATGTTAAAGTATATATACTATCTCATTCTGAAGACCAGCATTTTTCCTACAATATGGAAGGTAGCAAAATTTATTGCGGTACTCAAGTGGGACGATTCATCACAAATTGGTAATTACAGGCTTATTTCTATATTGTCGAACTTTTCTAAGTTGTTGAAATCATTCTTTTCAATACCATATATCCTAAGGTCAGAAATAGTGTTGCAATTGAGCAGCATGTGTTTATGACTAGGAGATCTCGCTCTACAAATTTGGTTGAGTTTTCTCAGTTCATATGTGAGGAGTTGGACGAAGCAGTGCAGGTCGACGTTATATATACAGATTTTCAGAAGGCTTTTGATCAGATAAATCATGGACTACTGTTGAAACAAGATAGCTGTTTAGGTTTGCGAATAATTTATCACTTCTCATGGAGTCTTACTTGAGTAGTCGAAGTCAATTCGTATAAATTGAGAATTACGAATCAAGAGAACTTCTAGTAACTTCGTGAGTGCCCCAGGGATCCAATCTTGGATCCCTAATATTTGACCTGTTTGTTTACGATCTCTTAGAGATGGTGGACTGCATAATAGTGGCTTATGCGGACGATATCAAATTATATAAGAGCGTGTCATCTATACAAGTTTGTTTGAGGTTACAAAGTGACCTGAATGATATCAGCCTATGGTGTAGTAATAATTATTTGCACTTGAATATCATTGAATGTAATGTGGTGAGTTTTACTAGAAAGAGATTTGTGATAACTTTTGATTACTATATTGAAGGTGTCATTCTGACTCGACATCTAGATGTTAACGATCTCGGCCTAGTATTTGATCAAAAATTCTCATTCATACCTCACATCAACCATGTTAATCCATTTTGTAGTTGATGAAATTAATTTATTCTAATTTAATTTACTTTTATTCAATAAATCAGTTCAAATTTATGGTTTCATCGTCCACAAAGCAAGATTGTTCTCGAATTCTACAACACTGGTCCATTTTTTCAATGCTCTAATGAGAAGCAAACTTGAGTATGGCTGTCTTGTTTACCAACCAATATATAATTGTCACCTAAATCACCTGGAGGCACTGCAGAGGAGATTCGTGAAATGGCACTCATTTCGGAAGAATGGTATACATGAACCTAGGGGTTGTGATCACGCTTTGTTGCTGTCGAGGTTTGTTACTTAGAGCCTCCACAAAAGTTTGAATTAATTGCAATTTTGATTCAATTAGCTCAATGATAATCTCGACTGTCCTGAGCTTGTGCGTGAACTCAATTTCTTCGTTCCTCAGAGGTGTACTAGAATGAGCCAGACATTTGACTCAAAGACCCACAGAACCAATCTTCTCGCAATTGCCGCTTAGCTTTGTATGTTGTATTGCATATCAGGTATCAAGCTGCTGTGATTTGCACTGGTACTAACTTGTTTCCATCATTAATGTGTATTTGAATCTTAACCATTGGGGTATCTTTATTTCCTCCGGTTTGATTTCTTATAATTGAATATTTAAATATTGATATTATAGATTCAGATTATTATAATTTATAATGTTGTTTATAATTATAATTATTTTTTAAAATTGTATAATTACGTTATTATTGATATTTCTATACACATTTTGTATTCCAATATTCATTATGTATTTTCCTGTAGTTGGGTAGTTACCTGTAGGAAATATATGCTTATTATTATTATTATATTCGAAATTGAAAGATATATGAGTGGGTTCAGAGTTGGAATGATAGTACAGATACTTTTTCCACGGCAAATTACACTTCCATTTCTCCATGATAATAACGATAGTCTCGTTAGCAAAAGTTTTCGGATTGAACTTTACTTCAGAATATTTCAGTTAACACTTTTAGTGAAAATGTTAATAAAATCTTTTGTATTTATCTTATTTTCTATGATATGAATGTGTTAAATAAATCACGAATATTGAATTATAAACTAATACATATTCGAATTATTCGTTGTCTTTATCTTGTATTTCGACTTGAAAGAGCTCATTATCTCAATTTCCGATCAATTTTTGCACCCACGAACTAAAATATTATTTGCTTTAATACTTCGTTAGTGACCTTAATCCTGTGTGGTCGAAATTGCGGCATCTATTATTCAGGAGAGATACGATACACCTGTCTAATAATAGATTGAAGTATATAGACGCTGAATTATTCAGGAAACATCAAACAATTTCAGACATGAAATGACGTCGGAGACTTATCAGATCTGTCTGACATTCATGAAGGTCCCGATGAGGCGAAGGACGTAATAGACAGATAAGGAAAACTTCTATCTGGTGTAAATCGATCGAAGTAATTAGAGTTTCAACGCCGATATATTGTGAATCATGAAATGTCTGCATCGTCCATCAATCTTGACATTAATTGCTAAGAATGTGCTAGCTAACTGACAAACATTCGCAAAGTTTCGAAGAAATCGAACTATTCATCTTCAGTCATCAATTCAACTTATTTTTTTTTTTAGATCCATTGTTCTAGATTTCTGATTTCCTAACGAAATACTCTTTTATATACATCTATAAACATTCTTTATAGTGAAATTTAAGAATTGAAATAACACCACAAAAGCTTTCTCTATTCTAAATTTGAACTTTAAAAATAAATTTCTTCATATATAATATGTTCCGTACGTTCGTGGTTAGCGCGAGTTATAATTACTTTACTTTATAATATAAAGTAAAGTTGTAATCAACAATTCAGCAAGTTATTACTACAAGCATTAAAATACCACTTTGAGAAGATATATATATATATATATATATATATATATATATATATATATATATATATATATATATATATATATATATATATATATATATATATATATATATATATATATATATATATATATATCTTCTCAAAGTGGTATTTTAATGCTTGTAGCAATAACTTGATGAATTGTTGATTACAACTTTGTCAAAACTAATGAGTAATTGAATTCTATAAATAACCATGGATATCAAAACATCAAACGAAAATTGTTTTCAAAATGAACTTGGCTTTTTTGCCCTTTCACTATTCGTAGGAATATTTCTTTGAAACTCATAGTAAGCCAACGTGATTTCAATGAGTGTGATATATTTTTCGAAATTGAATTTCTCATAGTTGAGATAATATATATATATATATATATATATATATATATATATATATATATATATATATATATATATATATATATATATATATATATGAATATATATACTTAGAAAAAGTATTCAATATATTTATTATATATTATAATACATATTATAATGGTCAAAAGTCATTCTTTCGTGATGTACAACCAATGTCACACACATTAAAACAGTATAAATATTTGAATATGAATTTTCGGGATGGGTATATAAAATCTCAACTATGTATTCAATTTCAAAAAATACATCACTCATTCGAATCAGTGGCTTATCTTGCGTTTTTCAGTGGTTTACTGATGGTGAAGAAGACTAATAAACTTCCGAAGCCGACGCTAAGATAGAAGTATTCCTCTGGATACAAAAGGGGCCAAAATCCAAGTTGAATTTACAAAATTCACGTTTGACGTTCTGATATCCAAATTATTATAAAATTCAATTATTCATTACTCTTGACAAAGTTGTAATCAACAACGAAACGTCAAAAAAAGTAAAGATTTTGAATTTCAAGCAAATAAACAAATTTGTATATATATAAATGGGTGATTTTATAATAGTTAATTTTTTCAGGTTGGCGGCACTGGTTGGTTATGCCATCCAAATGTCATCTGTCAAAGTGAAAAGTACACTCTGTCATTTCTTCATGGAAAGACTTACATACGAGCAACGATTGCAAATTGTTGAAATTTACTGCCAAAATTCGTGCTGAAAAATTTGTATCGTATGTTGAGACCATATTATGATGATGTGTGATGTATGAGCGATGAGGCTCATTTCTGGCTTGACGGATATGTAAATAAACAAAACCGTCGCATCTGGAGTGATGAACATCCACATGCCACACAAGAATTAACGATGTATCCCGAAAAAACGACAGTTTCGTGTGGTTTATGGGCTGGTGGCATCTTCGGTCCGTTTTTCCTCAAAGGCGACCTTGGAAAAAACGTCATCGTCAACCGCGAACGACATCGAGCCATGATAAGCAAATTGTTTTTGCCCCAGTTGGCCGAGTTGAACTTGGTTGACGTGTGGTTTCATCAAGAAGATGCCACATGCCACACAGCTCATGAAACAAAGGATATGTTGAAGGATGAATTTGGTGAGCAGCTTATCTTTCGAAATGGCCCTGTGAATTGGCCGCCAAGATCATGCGAATTGACGCCTCTGGATTATTTCTTGTAAACAATTGTAAGCCTAACAGGATCATATACCACGCGTAATTCATGGGATACAGGCCAAAATGCTCGAAAAAGTGACGTAAAATTGGACCTACCGAATGGACCATTTGATACGGAGCCGCGGACAACATTTAAATGAAGTTATCTTCAAAATGTAAATAGCAAAGACCAAGTTACCAATTTCAAAAAAACTTTTGAATGTATGGTGCAAATTGATATATATATATATATATATATATATATATATATATATATATATATATATATATATATATATATATATATATATTGTGAATTTGACGAATTTTGTAAGCACGTAATATATTGAATATTGAGGTCGTAACAGTCGATAAGCTCTCTAAGAGACACCTTCCTAGTAGAGATCTGTCTATTAGACCTCCGACGATGAAATTGGCCTATTGATCCATCTCAAATTGCATTAACGTATTACACGTAGTGAGCATATTTGGAGGTAACTTCGGCATAGTCGGAAATCGAGTTGTTCAATGTTAAGCCGAGGATATGCAAACTACGGTCATTTTAATTGATGTTTGCGTTTGCACAGATGTGGTTCACGCAAACACGACGAAAGCATGGGCAAGGATTGGAGATAATTTCGATAGAATATCTTAATGAATTCCTCATTATTTCTTCCACTCTTTCAATCCGATTTTGTGCTAATCGTACCTCAAATAATTCCAGTTTTCCTAACACAGGGTGTTACATACCTTTTGGCAAATCAATTGTCAGATCAACGGACCCTGCCAAATATCGTCCAATTACCTGTGGCCCAACGCTATACGAAATTATTATTTCTTGTTTTGCTAATGGAACACTTCGAACCAAAGGATGTTGTTGCCGTTCAACAGAAGGGCTGCACAAAAAACGCTATGGGCTATGAGGAACAACTCATTGTTCATTCAATACTCATCAACCAGGTATACTTTAAGAACAAGAACCTGTTTATGGCATACATTGATCAGAAAAATGCATTAGATTTCGTGTCTCATGATGGGTAGATTCAGGTGATGAAAATCTACAAAATTGCCCCTCTGTACAACTCCTGGAACACCTCCTAGAGCATGCTATGTCGAGTTGGAAGACAACACACCTGTGTGAAGGAAACTGTAATATATCGACAGATCATATAATGATAATAATATTAATAATAATAATTATAATAATAATAATAATAATAATAATAATAATAATAATAATAATAATAATAATAATAATAATAATAATAATAATAATAATAAT
Organism: Henosepilachna vigintioctopunctata; assembly: GCA_030704895.1. Lineage (NCBI taxonomy): Eukaryota > Metazoa > Arthropoda > Insecta > Coleoptera > Coccinellidae > Henosepilachna > Henosepilachna vigintioctopunctata. Next base: position 1,550,608 of record JARQZJ010000097.1, read on the forward strand.
AATAATAATAATAATAATAATAATAATAATAATAATAATAATAATAATAATAATAATAATAATAATAACAATAATAATAATAATAATTATAATAACAATAATAATAATAATAATAGTAATAACAATAATAATAAAAAGTCTTCATTTTCCTACAGGTAAAAACACCAAGTTATAGGAAATATTAAAAATTATATATACTCAGTATTAACACCTGATGATATAATGCAAATGTTTGAAAAATTATTATCAATGAAAAAAGGAATTATGATGAATAGTACCCAATAAGAATTTGACTCACTCCAGAATTGAACATCTCATTTCGCCATGTAGGAACTTCGGGTATCGTTGTAAACAACTACTAGGTCGATTTTCGACTATTACTAAATATAAGCAGCCATATAATCTATGTTTGGTACTATCGCTTAAGAATATGGAAATTTATAGAGCTGTATACAATCATATCAGATCAATCAAGTTTGGAGATTAGATATTGACGTGGCGTTAATAACAAACTAAAAACACACATATCTAATGGGTTATTGTACGAAGGAATTAGTTTTTGGAGTACCCTAACAAAAAAAATTGACTTGAAGGTGAACATTGTCTAGGAACATGAAAATCAATAGAGCCAATAGAGATAGGACAATCTATATAACCAAGTTAGGTTATACAAAAACTTCAGAGACAACAAGTCCTTGCCAACTTCGAGTGATTCAGCTCCAAACCTGTTAAACAGATTAATTTGGCTATATCCTCTGGCTGAATTAACGTGATCTTCCCTTCTAATTAGATATTTGACAAATTTTCGTTGTATCGATTCTAAATGGTTTTTTTGAGAATAATTAATGGGACGCAAAATCAACATCCGAAATCTAATTTTCCATTTACAATCGCTTTAAATAATTGTGCAAGTGTTTTTACAATCGAGTTTGTAATCATATAAATGAAGAGGAGACTATTTCAGGGAAATTTAATGTTAAACATAAATATCAAGGAGAACATTCCCATTTTTTATTTCTAGGTTACGCCTCTGGAGTAGCATAAGAGGAAAAGGGTGAAATTAGTCGTCTTGTCTGCTGGTAATACATTCGCATTAACCCTCCATTCATGTTAAACCCACAAAGAGATCCACTAGCTCTTACACCTCAGTTTTGTTCCAGGTTTTCATCATAGGAAAATCGATATCTTCTCTTTCCATTAGCAAATTACCTGAAAAACCTCACTCGGCGTAGTGCTGACCATTCGAAAGTCGTGAGAAATGAGCGCCGGATTTTAGCCAGGTAGTTGGTAGACATAAACCATACGACATGTGTACGAATGAAAAAGCAACATCACAGCGAAAATTTAATCTGCATAGCATTTAGACGTTCTCCTCACATTTTCATTGTTCGAATATTTGGGCTAGCTGGAACTGGAGCACTCTCCAATGGAATCCAGATTATTTCACGTGAAGGCGAGTGAAGAACTCTCAACGCCTTTCTATGTAATGAACTTAATGAATATGGGTTGGAATTCAGGTCAGAATTACATGCATTTCAACATATTAGTTGTGCTTCTTAAAACAACCTAGAAATTGAAAATTTCTCCAACGAATATAATTCCGTTACAAAACGTGTCTACTGATAAATGATAATAATAATTATATTCATTTACCTGAAGCTATACAAAAATCTACATTTTTTGAACTGCCAATTTTTAATTATATACTCATCTCATTATTTAAAATATGCTTTCTAAGATCACGCTTGAATATCTCAATACTAGTACTAGTTTTCAATATACTTGGTAAATTATTGAAAGCCTTAAATCCGTCATATTATATGCTATGTATGGATTCAGAGAGCTTACAACTTTGGATATAAAAACTATCACTATTTCTAGTATTATAACCATGCACATCACTGATATATGTAACAATTTTCATTACATTACATGGAAGCAACTGATTTTTATTTTAAATATGAATATATATGAAGCGAAGAGTATTCTTTGTTTTACAGACATCAGTTCCAAAGAGTTCAGCATAATTTTGACAGGGATTTACCTATTGCACTTTGAAATGGTCGGCATGAATCTATTCTGTAACTTTTGTTTTCAAGTTTTCAATTATTTTCTTTAGTCAAAATAAATAACAATGTGGAGCAATATTCAAAATGTGGCATTATTATTGATTTGAACAACAATAATTTCACATATGTCGAAAGGGTTTTTCCTATTCCTTTCAAAAAATTGATTTTTTCAGAAATTTTATATGATATGAAATCAACACGATCATTGAAACTCAATTTTTCGTCTAACATAATGTCTTAATATTTTACCGTTTCTATTTTTTGTGCATTAATCTTTATAGTTATATCCTCATCTCATTGGTTTTAAGGGTTTTACTTGTACCCAAAATTTTGAAGTTAGATTTTTCAACATTCAGAGGTAAGCTATTGTCACATAACCATTCATTAATTGCAGAAAGGTCTCTATTGATCCCCTCTGTCATATTCCTAATATATTTGCCACATATATAGAGCATAGTATCATCAGCGAATAAATATATAGAACATTTTTTCACGTGAGCGACAAAATCGTTTATATATAAGGATAAAAACAACGGACCTAAGAGAGTTCCTTGAGGTACCCCCACATCCACTTTCGTGCTATCCGACAGCATGCTATTGAACTTAACTTTTTGTGTTCGCGAATCCAAGTATGATCCTATCCAATAATTTACTACTCCCTCAAAACCAAGTTTATTCAGTTTTTTCAATAATAGTGATCTACATAACGTTTCGAAAGCTCTCTTAAAACCCAATTGTACTACTTTAAACGTTTCTCCTTTATCTATAGCACTATACCATTCCTCACATATGCTCAATATTGCTGTCTCATGAGAGCAATTTCTCTCGAATCCTGATTGAAACTGAGAAATTACAGAAAATTTTCAAATAATTCTAAAACCTGTTTTTTTACTACTGATTCTAAAATTTTCTCATAAGGTGGTAATAAATTTATAGGTCGAAATTGCTCAATTTTAACAGTATTGCAAATTTTTGACACAGGTATTATTAATGAACATTTCAAATCTTTTGGAAATACGCCATGTGTCAGTGATGTGTTAACTAAATCTGAAAATCTATTTCCAGAAATGTCGAAAGCATCTTTCAGTATACTGACTGCTATTTCATCTTCGCAACTACCTGTATTTTTCAACACTGTAATTTTCTTAGATTTCTCATAATGAAAAACTTGGATGTGGAGAATAACGTAATATCAGGAAGTTCCTCATTTTGAAATCTAGCATGGGTTTCAACATACGTGAAATACAGAAAAATCTCATTAATTTGAAAGGTAGTGAATAAAAATTGGAATAGATTGACACCAAACGCAAATGAATGAGTCGTTTGCATATTTTATTCAATCAGCTTTAATACATCGAAGTGAATTGATTTTATCGAAAAACACTATTCATTCAATGCGTATTCAATCATTCAGTGTGATAAAATATTTAAATAATTTGATCTTTATATCTCCAAAACGCAATGAAAGTCACATCCCTTTCATTAACTTCAACTCTAACTGAGCTTCTAGTTTTTTTGTAATATTTAACTTTGAATCCAGTGAATTAATTCGATGTTGAGAAAAAGTTTTGATTACTTGATCTTTTTCAAAGCAATTTTCACTATATTGACATAAAATGGTGAATATATTCTAATCTGGTTTGTCAATTCATATCTTTTAAAATGGCAACAGACATTGACATTGCAAAACATTCATTCAAAGATCGGAATATTGCTTACAAAGTTTAATAACAACCACCCAAAAGGAGCAGTTCAAAGGACTACTTTACCAAAACATAAGGGTGTTAGACGATTGGTAGACGTCGATAATTTGTTGGACCAGCAAATAGAAAATCTTCTTGACTATTTTCACAGGATGTCTGTTGACTCACATCTGCACAGAGTAATCTGCCAAATTGATAACTTCATTCCTCTGAAACTGAGTGAAGGTCATATTGTAAGTTATCATCAATCTAACAACGAGAAGCTACAGAATTGTGGAGAATAACCTCTCCACGGAAGGCACATTAATCGGATCACTAATTAAAATGTCTACAACAAAAGGTCGAACTACTCTTTGGTCTCGGGCAAAATATTTTTCAAAACTGAGGGCACAGTCCTAGATATTCAAGACCAGACCAAAAGGGGCATTCCGATTACATGAAATACATCGTTAAAGATGCAACAGTGAGGAACGACAAGCGCCGATAAGGATGCCAAACATAAGAGACAATCCAACATATACAACAGTGAGATGTCAGATATTCGCGTCAACGGATTACAAAGAGAAACATGACGCCGTAGCGAAGATTGTGCATCATGAACTGGCTCTAAAATTTCATCTTATAGAGAAGGAAAAGGTGGCTTATTACAAAACATTGCCGAACCAATTTTTAATAATGACCTGTTAAGACTTTATTAGGACCGCATTATCTTGACTGATGAAAGAGTAATAATAATCAAAGAGTAAATAACAAATACATTTTTAAGAGTTTTAACCAAGTGAAGCAGAGAGTTAAAAGAAAGTTCAACCAAAGAAGCAAACTTCTGTTGTTGTTTCTCTCATTTTACATGCAACTTTGTAACTAATGTAAACATTGTGAAATAATAGCTGATAAATAATCTCTCATTTTACAGAGAAACAAAACTGATTATTATCATCAAGTTGATCTATAACATCCATTATAAAACAACAAATTAACTAAATTAAGAACAGGACATCAGACTTATATACACAACTTCGAATGAACCCTTTTCAAATGGCCTAAATGAAAGATTGAATCAAACAATAGTTAATAAAATAAGATGTAGAATGAATGAATCTAAAAAAAAGGAAGCTTGAACAATAATAGCAAGAGAATGTGTTGATGAAAATAACATAACAGAGTACTCAGTTACAGGTTTTACACCACAATTCTTACTAGAGTGGGACTAACACAAGTTTACTACCTAAAGAGTTGAAAGAGTATAGAAGTGCGGAGGACTGAAAAATAGATCGAAAACTAGCATTACAAAATACTATAAAATCAGATAAATATAACAAAAAATAATTTGACAAGAGCAGAAAAAGAAATGATTTCAATACATGTAATTTTGTATAGGTACATAGAAAGCTTTGTATTTTGTATACACAAAAATTTCATTTCCTTATATATATATATATATATATATATATATATATATATATATATATATATATATATATATATATATATATATATATATATATATATATATATATATATATATATATATGTGTGTGTGTGTGTGTGTGTGTGTTAGGCCCGTCAACTCCCCTTTATGTTTTTATGAATATTCATCGCATGACACAATATGCAGCTAGTTCGAAGTCAATTTTATTAACTGGGATTGTTCTGAATCCACAAATTTTGTCTGAAACTGAACATATCCGATCAAAATGTTCATTGTAGTTCATTGAAACGTAGAATTTATTTGAAATACCGTTATCTGAATGGAATCCAATCAACGCGCAACGAATATCGATAAATTAATGTTAATTAAATTTTGGATAACTTTATTTGCCTATTCTTTCATTTTTCGATCAAAACGTTCGAATATGGCCTGAAATTTTCATTCAGAATTCGCAGTACAAAAAGAACTTCGTGTTGTGGTTGTGACATTTATGTATTCAGCGCAGCTCGTGATATGTCATGTCATATAATCATAAACGCGTTTCGTTCATCCAATTGCGGATGACATGATATAATGTGTAGACGAGTTGAGTGGTTTTTAGGGATGACCATTCTATGACCGCTTTTGTGACAATGCTGAAAAAGTTCTTCTGCGATCATTTGCATTTCACGAAATTCATTCACAGAAAAGGTTGATATTCATATACTAGCTTGTCCTCTAGACACGCCTTTCTTTCGAAGATTCGGAACGTTTTGGAATGAGCCGCTACAATCAGGAAAATTTTGATGTTTTAAATTCGAGAGATTTTAAATTTATTCTGATGTGAGGATATAAAAATCCCAGAACTAGATCGCAGCGCCACCTACCGGGTCCAATTGCCAATCGAATTCATCCAGTTGAACAAGCCCTTGAAATAATGAAGAACTAACTTCAAATAACAAGTGTTTCCCAATTAGAGAGAAATAGAGCAGTGTTATGTGAAGTCAGCTTTCCAAGCAACGAATTGAAGACGTTTAAAACTTCCTAATATAATTCCTTTCAAGCATAGGAACTTCATGGAGCAGTCATGGAGCTACTGAAGAAAGGGTGAAAATATTTCAAATATTTTCCAATAAATTCAGATCTCAAAATAAAAACATAAAAACCTTCCTTTATCATTGAGAAGTACAGGTGAATGAGAATGAAACTGAGCAAATGATTTTCATCCTGAAATTCTCGAATCCGTCCCGAAACAGGAGAATTATAGTTCTATGCGATATAAACATCGCCAAATATTTCTTAGAAATTCTTTAAAAATATGAAAGTAGAGAGGAACTGTAGAATTAACTCCAACACTCACATAAGAAATAAATTATAGAAAATATACGGCGTAATGAACAAATCATATCCTCTCCTCAATGAGAGAAACGATTCAACAAGAAGCAACAATAAATTACTCAGCAGTACAATTATTAGATCAATTACACTTCGTCGCTCCTGTATGGTCAAGGTAGGTGATCATACCCAACAACCATTGACAGTTTCTCAAAGTATTGCCTCTAGTAACTTACTTGGACGGATATAGAATATTCGTACAACCCAAGAGCCACGCAGTGCTTATGAAGAGAAAATATCGATTGGATTTCACAGAATTCAACTCAACGACAAACTCCGTTCATAGTGATTCGCCAACTGCATCACGCTGTGGACAATTTGCAAGAGTGGTTCAAACCATGAGCATCATGATTTGAACCACAATCAAATCACAGCACTATTCCGTTGCAAACGACGAAACCAACCAGATAAGGGAATTCAACTGAACTGAGAACGATCCCCTGGACGAACACGGAGAGGTATCGGTTATCATGACCGGTGGTTAACATGGAACAGGGAAGTTAGCTCTATTTCCTGATCAACGGGAGCACGAATCTCATCGCTGCCACCAAGATTCGACTCAACAAGACGATATCTTACGAACCATTTTTTATGCTTCAACAGTTTCAGGCTACGCAGTCAGAAGCTGTATTTCGAAGCTTCAGGTTGTGCAGGAATAATCGCTGCAGGTGACCATCGTTGTCTCCTGGTATGCCAAGTGTCATGCAGACTATTAAACCGACTGCATCGAGAACGTTGGCTGCCCTTCCCTTGGAGATTGAGAATTAGAAGACCAATGGAAATAGAGACCCCATTGGTCCTCAGAACCATTTAAGACACGAAGATCGATCCAGGATTAATTATTTTGGCCAGGAAGATTTTGAACAAGCATTAAGCATTAGTCGTTGTCGAAAAAGACCAGGATTAATTCTAAATTGACATTTCATGACGAATTGTATTTATATATTAAAATATCTTTAGCTCTGACGTAAAGTCAACCATGACCTTCAGTGTCACTTAATATTCGAATCGTAATTGAAACTTCCTGGAGACAATGAGGTGAAATTGTATTTAGTACTTATGAATGAAGAATATGTGAAATTTAAATCAACAGAAACGTATAAATGAATATCACTAACCAAAGAGTTTATAATACGAAATCTTTTCCGCAGAAATTAGTCTTTCATCAACCTTTTTTTTTCAGAAAAAATATGATAAACAGAATAACGCAACACGGACTTTCTTCTCTTTCATATGCAAAAAATATATATATATATATATATATATATATATATATATATATATATATATATATATATATATATATATATATATATATATATATATATATATATGACAATACAAATGATATTTTGACATCATACTAAATATTGATAGATCGAACTCAATATCTGAGGATTGAGGACAGAGGCTTTTTGTATAGACATAAGAGAAAGAATGTTCAACAAACATAGATATTTCAAAACTGAGATTGAATTCTTACTTGCCTCTCGGTGAAACATTTTTAAAGATATTACGTTTGAACCAACGGTGAGTACTTGTAAAGCTTAAAACGAAAAAATCAGCATACGAAATGTTCAACATTAAATGATAATTTTAGCTGTGGCAATTCCAAGCTGAATATTTTATTGAATTGTGAAAAAATATGATAAATAATGGTTATAAGTTCTTCATTCTCGACAGGTATAATACCCTATTATAGAAAATAAAAATATAATGTTGAATAATAACTAAATAAATATAATGAAAGAGATATAACAAAGAGCTCAATCTAATCTGAAAAAAAGTAACTAATAACTGAATACTGAAATATTACAAAGAACTCAATATTAATCAATTCATTTCAGTCAATTTCCTTTGTTCATAACTCCTAATAATAACTTCTATGGAGTGAAAGTGAATATCACAATTATTGTCAACTCTATCGAATTTAGACTCCATAAACCAAATGGAGGATTTTATTAGCGAGTTGGTCCTTGGAGTCTCTGTGTCGAATATTTATGTAGTACGAGAATTTTGCCTATGAACAAGAAATTTCAGAGCGGACAAGACAGGAGGACAATCAATACTGTTGTGGAGTAATTTCTACAAAAATTTGAGTGATCCATAAATAAAACGAATCGATATATTTTCGAGGCAGATGAAATAAGTTGGGTGATGTGTGGGAGCAAGGAAAGCTTCTGATTGAAGACTACACCAAGATCTCCCACCCTATCAGAACGAGAAACAACCTGACCTCCGACGGTATAATCACACCTAATTCGATCTTTTTTCCTTCTGAAAGATACAACATTACACTTGACCACATTTAAGCTCAAATAATTAACCTCGCACCAACTAGCAACATGGTCCAGCGCGAGATGAAGTTGAACACAGTTGTCCTGTGATCTAACTTTATGTTATAGTTTCAAATCGTCCGCGAATATCGAATGTAGAGAGTGACTATTAACCATCAGAGCTTTTATGAACAGAATAAATAACAGTGGCCACAGATGAGATGATGATTAGAATATTGAATGATGTAGTAGTTAAAAATCATTAATCGAGTGGGCCGATACTCAATGAAAATCTAAACACATAATTTAAACAAAAACTAAGTAGTTTTCCGATTTTCACTATAATTAATCTAAAACATAACAATATTGATTCGCCAACACAATGGCTTAATTCCAAGATTATAATTTAAGATGATAACTCTTGATGATAACTCATTTATTATAATGAAGATAACTCTTCATTATAATAAATGATGATAATCTCAGCTTATTATCTACATCTGATGAAGCCACATAACCACAATACTTTTATGTTTCAAATTAATTATAGTGAAAATCAAAAAACTATTTAGTTTCAATTGAATTATAGTAGTCATAAACGCTAAAATTTGGAAATATAAAAAAAATTTTTTTGGGACGAAACATTTTCATTATATCATTTCTTGTCCTACTACTGTTTTTTTCTCGATTTTTTATTGAACATATGACTCGGATATGTATATAATTTTTTCAGCAATAATTTGAAATTGCCAGTGAAAATTATATGAATTTGTTCAGAAACTGAAATATCAGATCTCTCCTATCTAAAATTTCTCCACTTCGACTCAACGAACGTCTTCATCGTTTTACTTCCTACCCTAACCCACAATTACCAAGTTATATTCGATGAAGCAATTTCATAATTCTCGAATGCGTTCGAGACTTGATGAAAAAATCGAAGTTTTTCGCCACGTAACGATCTCAGACGTCTCTGAAGTCAACGTAACAGGCCTATTTCATTTCCTCGCATGTAACCAGCCATCATATTATTCTATTATATTGGAACTAGATAGCACGATATCCCTACGAAAAACATACCCATCGATGATAAAACTCCCAACATAAAAGACCGTCGCGTGCAGCCAACTAGAAAACAAGAGTTTCAATTTCAAGTGCCCATAAATCGTTCTTAGCCCACGTCAATAAAAATGAGGCCTATTTCATTTGTTCGAAATTATTTTTTTTTCATTCGAAGAGGATGTAAAAAGGGTCGGAATACTGATCCCATGCCCAAAAAATAATGTCCGAATATTCTCGAAACGTAAATTCTTTGTCATAATAATGATAAGCATCTATAAGAAGAATTGTAACATTAATAATCTGAGTATACAATATTGAATGAAGATATTATTAATATCAAAAAACGCAATATCAAATAAGATAATATAAATTCATAATATCAATACCTCACTAAATGATTGTGGCGAAACTTGATGAAAATCTAACAACATAATTTAAGTAAACCTGAGTAGTTTTGATTTTCATTATAATTAAGTGAAACATAACAATATTGTTTCGCCAACACAGTGGCTTCATCAGATGTAGACGATAAATAGTTGATCATCCATTTTTGATGAATCTACTGTGTTGGTAAATCAATATTGTTATGTTCGACTAAATTACAGTGAAATTCAAGAAACAACTTAGTTTTATGAGAATAAAATATCAATATATGAATATATAATTATTGGCGCCCGAGCAAAAATTGAACCGATTTAGTTGTTTACCATAATATGGTAGATTCGGACAGCGACTCAGATGCAGTTATTACACACGGAATAGGGTAGATATATCATCTCAACAAGAAAGAATAAATTCAAGAGTGTCGAAAATAAAATTGGGAAACTACAGCAGTAAGAGATTTGAAACATCGATCATCACAGCTATTTAAGAAACATAAAACGGTTACAATGGATTCCAAACGAGGTAATAAAGATGATAATCAGGACGAAATTTTGTTCCTGAGACAAACAACTACAAGCCCTAACTAGAACCAAGAGGCATAGACCCTACAGGACGAAATCCGACTATTTTCCGAGAATTGGACTACAACCGACCGCCACGGCTGGCTCGGATGTAGTCCTGTAATCTGGACGTCCAATTTTCGATAAGTTTTTCCAACATCTGTGGCCGTATATCGGCAATAACACGGGGAATATTGCCTTCCAAAAGGTCAAGCGTTCGTGGCTTATCCGCATAGACCGATGACTTTACATAGCCCCACAGAAAGTAATCTAGCGGTGTTAAATCACAAGATCTTGGAGACCAATTCACAAGTCCAAAACGTGAAAAATTAGGCGGTCACCAAACGTGTCTTTCAATAAATCGATTGTGACACGAGCTGTGTGACATGTTGCGCCGTCTTGTTGAAACCACAGCTCCTGGACATCATGGTTGTTCAATTCAGGAATGCAAGAAATAGTAATAATGGCTCTATACCGATCACCATTGACTGTAACGTTCTGGCCATCATCGTTTTTGAAGAAGTACGGACCAATGATTCCACCAGCCCATAAAGCGCACCAAACAGTCAGTTTTTCTGAATGTTACGGTGTTTTGACATACACTTGAGAATTATCTTCACTACAAATGCGGCAGTTTCGTTTGTTGACGTAACCATTCAACCAGAAGCGCGCTTCATCGCTAAACAAAATTCGCTTATGAAAATCGGGAACAACGGCAATCTCGTTTTGGGCCCATTCGACGAATCTACGCCTTGCTTCAGTCTATTCATGATGAATTGCCAAACCAAACTGAGAGTGAATCACTTCTCAGCTGTTGAATCGGTCGTCATCTTCAACAGTAATGCCAACTTAAAGTTCTATACCTCTAAAAAAAAACACCCAGTATAATATCTGTCTTATAGACATTAAATTGTAGTGCTACCAACATTCTCTCAATTTTTGTATACCTTATATATTTTGTCACATTGTGGTATAACTCTCATAGCACGAGTCTGCGCAATCTGTAATTTTCTAATTTCTTATTAATTTGCGGAATCTGTACGTTTCACTCATATTTATTAATAATGTCGCACAATATTCGAAATGTGATCCTATAATTGTTTTATAGACTGTGAATCTAGCATATCCCGATATATCGTTATCTATTCTATTTACTTTCCTACTTTCCCACTTTTTTTCTACTTTCTTTAACATGTATTCACATTGTTCTTCAAACCGTAGTTTAGTATCAATCATAATTCCAAGATATGTTATAATTTCCACGTTACAATTCTGTGCTATCTAATTTCAATATAATATTTCTTTCGAGTTCCTTTCGTACAATTTTCATTGTTTCGTACACTTTGTTGTGGTAGAATTCATTTTCAATTTATTCAAATTCATCCAATATTCAACTATGGGTAAAATAATATTCAATTTCGATTATATTTCTGCACTACTATCTGCCTTTGTGTATATTATTGTGTCGTCTGCAAACATTTTAATGCTGTATCACTCTGTTCCCAGTACAGATCCTTGTGAAACACCATACTCTGTCAAAATGCACTTTGACCATTCATTGTTGAATTGGATCTTTTGTGATCTATTATTTAATTATGATATCAATCATTCAAATACCATACCTCTCATTCCATATTGATATGATTTTTCTAGTAAACGTCCTCTATCCACGGTTTCAAATGCTCATTAAAAAGATCACTCCGACTTTTTGCCCTCCACTTATCATTAATTTCCAGTCATCAATCACAGTTTGAATTGGCAAGAATGGTCATAGATTAAGTTCAAGTTGCTTCTTCATCAGTTATTATATTTAGTGGATCATGTGTACGTGACATTGAAAACAAGGAAGAATGTCGACCGGAAAAGTACACAGCCCATCATAACAGAAAATCGACAGTGATGACTGATCAGGAAACAAAAGGTCTCAATTCGAGAAGTTCATCCTTAGCCCACATCGATCTTATGAAAGTGGATCTCGTTCAGACGTACCACTCACTCTTATTTATATTTGAACAGGTTGTAAAAAACAGCAGAGGAAGGGATTGTCGGAAAACTAATCTCGACGTTAGGAAAAGATGCCTCCTGCTGGCGACGTGAAAGTCCCGTTTTTAGGTTTTTTCCCCCGTTCGCACTTTGTCAAAGATGACGATAAATCACATTTTCGCTAATATCATGACCTCCGAAGGCGGAACGCGAGCAGATATTCGCCCCATATTTCTCCGGGATATTACTATAGAGATATATATTTAAAATAGACTGGATTTGAAAGTGCCTCGTAATTCAGGGATTTCAATAATGAGGGCGGAAATCTCGAATTCGATATAACGTAGAAAGCTATTGCTCAAGTTTTATAGGAAAAGGCGCCAACATTTTTTTTCCTGTCGTATATCGGACTTCAAATAGATAAAGTTCAATCGTTGAAATACTGTGAAGGGTCTCTATATTTCTTTCATGATAAATTTATTTCTTCTTTTGAGGGGCGAATTTCTTTCTCATATTATAGCTGTCGCATAAAATCAGATGTTGATTCTCTTGTAACTATAAATATTTGTATATCATTGGCACTCTCTTTCACCCCATACTGCTCAAAATATTGGAACAATTAGGCTTCAGGGGAAGTACTTTAATTCGATTAAAAACTGCTCGAAAGATACACAGTAGGTAGTTGCGATAGATGGTGTCAAGAAAACTACCAGAACATTGCAGTGTGGGGTTGCCAATGCTACTCTCCAGGGACCTGTGATGTGAATCTCCTATTTGTCGATTTCAGTAGATATTACAGCCTTTTCGGACGACACTGCAATAGTTCATATATCACAAAGTTCGTAAGATCTGAAGCAAAAAATATAATGCGACCTATATTTAATATCGCAATTTCCTAGTGATAGGCCTCTTTGATAAACAAATAGATAGATAGATAACTCACCTTCAATCTGCTCAAAACAGTATAAAATAATAATAATAATAAGACATTTATTCCCAACAAATAAAAATCCAAATACAGAGAAAAAATTACAAAAAAAATTACAATTTACAGAAAATTGCAAAATTGTACACAATTAATAATAAATATGAAAGAAAAATGAACGAGCAAAAAACAGAAATAGGGAATATAAGCGAATATATACAACGAAAAAATTAATTCAGAATAAATTGAAATAGTATTGAACAATAACCAGGTAACTAAAAACAAAATGAAATATTGTCTATTACAAAGTAACGTATGGTCAGCAGAAGTTGACTATTAAGTAACGTAATATGTTTGATGAATAAAAATAAAATTAAAATCGATTGCGTTAGTACTATCTAGTAAACAAATAAAATAACTAAAATTAAAATAATATTTATAACTAAGACATGTGTGGACAACAGAAGTTCATGAAAACATCATGACATCCCAATGCGCTGTTCTGAGTGGCATGCCAAGATAACTGCTAGCCGATCAAAATAGATATCACATCGACCGCAACAAACATCATAAAGATTAGGTACATATAAAATTGATAGGAGAACGTGACATAACATTTGATCTGCTGTAAGTAACATAAAATTTAATATTCCGCCTCAGACTAGGCCTTGGTACGCGAATATTTATTTTACTGAGAAGAAATGGTGAGTCAGTCGCATTGTGCAAAATTTTGAAGAGAAATGTTAGGCCGAACCGTTCACGCCTGAACTTCAATAACTCAATTCCCAAACTATCTGTTAGGATAGAATGGTCGAAGCCTCTAGAAGGATATTGCCCATAACATCTGAAGTACATATACTTCAAACATTTCCTCTGAACTGCCTCCAAGCCGACAATAGGAGTACACAGTACACAGGAGTACAATGTACACAGGAGACCAAATTATAGACGCATGTTCCAGTTTACTGCGAATAAAGGAGTAGTAAAGCGTTTTCATTGTGTCAAGATTAACGAAGTTGCCCCAATTTCGAACCAAATAACCCAGCATCCTACAAGCAGAAGTCGTAATACAAGTTATATGTTCAGAGAAGGACAGCTTATAGTCGAAAAGTACCCCCAGATTCTTAAACTCAACACATCTATCTACAATTTGACCTTCCAATGTATAACTATGATGAATTGGAAACAATTTTCGAGAAAATGATAAAATATCACATATACTGATATTCAGATTCAACCCATTGCTGTTACACCACAAATTAAGAGCGTCAAGGGAGACTGTAATCTGACACAATCATGACGATCGTTCATAGCAGCAAATTTTCAAATCATCTGCAAAAAGCAGATGCATGCAGTTAAGCTGTGAAGAAAGATCGTTTATATATATAATAAACAACAATGGACCGAAGTTGGACACCTGTGGCACACCAGACGAGGCAGAATAGAATGCAGACTCATTACCATCATGTTCAACATATTGAAAACGATCCGAAAAATATGACTGCATCAAATTTAACAACTGTGATGAAAAACCTATAGCCTTCAATTTTGACAACAGTTTTCTATGATCGATCTGGTCGAAGGCCTTCTGGATATCTGTGTAAATAACATCCATCTGGATGTTATTCACACAGTATATATGTATATATGCCTCACGCAAGGTACTCATTCAATCTTCCACAATATTACTACATTGAACATAAGAATAGACAGATGTGTAGTTCATATTCATGAAACCAAGAAAACTAAGTAATTGTGTATGGTATTGAATAGTTTCCTCCAATGAAACTACCATTTCAAATATGTCGTTATAAAACTGAGATGAATTTCACCTATGGTCGAGGAGGAGTTCAAGGGGTTTTGCGATCCTCATCAGTTAAGAATTGATTTCAAATTTATTCAGTCTCTGTTAAACTAAAGAAATTTGGTTTGGGGTGGAGCACTTGATGTGCATCTGAAAAATTTGAGAAATTGAAAATTAATTTCGAAAAGATCTAGCTCCTACTCATCTGATGCATTATACATGACCCTATTGTGATAGCATACTTCTATATCTATAAGCGAACAACTTATCCACATATTGTATGAGTCATGGGTAAGGTACAAAAAGTGCCTCTCACGATTATATCCTTCCAATAATTAATGAAGTGGTTTCTAAATGGGGTTTAAAAACTGTGAAAGGCTGCTAATCGAGGCAATTTATCAATGGATTGATTGACCTCATCGAGTCCAAACTGATTGATATATTATATTTGTGTTTATGTTCATTCATCTGCGGCAAAAAAAATCAGAACATTGTTTGTTTCTTCTTGCGATAGCCAAAATAGTCTGAAGCATTTTCGAGTTTTTTGTTTCACGGAGAATTTTGTTTCAAGAACATGGATTATCATTTAATGATTTCTCATTCATAGTATATACAATGATGGAAACTCATAATATAGTAGATTTCACTAACTGCTTCAAGAACATGAAATGTCCCAAATATATTCTGATGTTGTTCTGAAATAATTTTTATAGAATTATTTCATAATTTCTTATTATAGAATAATAAGAAATTATTCTTTCTAAGAAATTATCATGATCATTTTGTTAGTATTGTATTTTTATTATCATTGAAAATCACATTCTTGTAGGTTGGTTGACTTCTTGTAATGTTATGAGTATTGAAAATTTTCATATTGTTGACTTATTCTGGACCATAATATCGACAGTAAACGGTGTTCTTAATCTCTACTCGAAACTACCCTGTATCGGGCGTAATGAGTTGAATGGCATTTTTTATTTATTCCCTTCTTTTCTCAAGTAAGGTTGAGTTTGATTGAGTTAGTATCTTTAGAGGTTAGTTCAATAGTTTTTCATTTTAAGCTTCGGTTTCGCCAGTGCAAGAGGTGACTATCAAGTGTAAAAGCGGCGGTGGTGTGTATTGTTTGAAATGACTGAAATAACCTATTAACTGAGCAAGTTGGTGATTCATTTCATATTGAAATTGAGTTTGAATTGCTCTATTGAATTTAATGGAACTGATTTGTTCAATCTAAGTGTTTA
Organism: Henosepilachna vigintioctopunctata; assembly: GCA_030704895.1. Classification (NCBI taxonomy): domain Eukaryota; kingdom Metazoa; phylum Arthropoda; class Insecta; order Coleoptera; family Coccinellidae; genus Henosepilachna; species Henosepilachna vigintioctopunctata. Next base: position 1,567,415 of record JARQZJ010000097.1, read on the forward strand.
GGCCTTGTAAATCTCTCCTACTATCTTGAATATTGGAAAAGTGAAGGCAGAGAGAATAACAACTGATAAATTTGTAGCTTTTTATGTATTAATTCTAATAACTGAGATTTTCTGTATTTGTTGCTATCATCTTTTTTCGTTTAAAGGAATCTGTTCCATTGCCCTCTATCGAATCAGTAAATTTGTAATTGGTTGTTCTTCTCGAAGTTTTTATAACTTTGATAGGAATCATTTCTCAAAACTGTGTATATTCTTTCTGCTGGGAATCTTCCAGAAATGGGGATACAAGGATTTGTTAATGACGACTATCTTTATTATAGACAGGCACATTTGAGTAGTAGGGCACAGGTTCTTGACACACAGCAAAACCAATAATGAAAGTGAGGTAATCAACGTTGACTATTTCAAACTTTTGATTTCATATGTTGCATATATTCGTAAGGTATTACATAAATCGGTGAATTCTTCAATGAAGAAATCCTTAGTTGAATGGTAGATAGTACTAGGTAATTTCGATGATCTGTGAATTTAAATTGAAACAGTTGGACTTTAGTGACTACATTGTAACTGTTGAACATAAATAAATAAATTCTAGACCACATATAAACATATGCACTGAATTCGAGAAAGTTTTCGCTTCATTAGCAGAAAATGTGAGAAAGCATTTCAAAATAGAAATTACATATACAAAGGTTACTAAGGTTTTATTGAAGAGAAGTCGTCTCTAATATATTAATATTAATATCACTGGGTACAATTTGTAACATAATTTCTGTTGATTTAGAAGTTGATTGAAATGTTGATTCCAAAACATTGATCAGTTTTTCTATCACGTCAAGTTTTTTTCTTCAGTTGTTTCGCATACTACTACGCTTCGAGAAACTGAACCTCAAATTGTAGCTTGAAGTGTGTTCTCCTCCATAATGGTAAGTCATATGGAGGCTTGTTGCAACATAACACCAATGTATCATCTGTGTTGATCTTAAAATGGATTCTTAAATATTCCTTCTTGGACAGCAACGCGGATATACCAAGTATCCCTGTTTTCTTTGTATGTCGGACAGCGGAGCTTGAGAGGAGCATTGGGTGGAGTTCAAAGTGGCCTCCAAGATCTGACATGAAACCTGGCGATTCAAGCATTCTAAATCAGACCCTAGTCGACCGAAAAAACATCATATTTCCGCTTTTGCTTATGAAAGTAGGTCTCATGAAGCAATTTGTTGAAGCTTTATCAACCGAAAGGGACTGTTTTAGGTATATCATTTCGGCAATTCCTATCTTGTCATATAAGAAGATGAAGGCTGATGTCTTCGATGGGCCACAGATTCGGCAACTTATTGAAGATGAAAAAAATGCCTGGTTGGCATTCGAAAGTATTGTCAAGGACTTTCTTGGAAACACACGAGCCCAGAATTACGTCGAAATTGTTCAATAACTCTCAGAAAGCTTTAAAAAGATTGGCTTTAACATGAGTATCAAAGTTCATTTCTTACATAGTCATCTTGCTAACTTTCCAAAAATCTGTTAACGATGAACAGGGTGAGCGATTTGAAGATTTGAAGGTCATGGAAGCAAGGTATCAAGGTAGCTGGAATGTCAGTATGATGGCTGAATACTGTTGGGGCATCAAGCGAGAATGTCCCCAGATTGAACATTCCAGGAAAAGTTATAAGCAAAAATTTTTACCCTCATATCTTTTTCTACTTTTAGTATGAACAGAATCTAACTTTCAATATTATAATAACCTTTGTAGGAATAAAATATTCTAATATGTTCGGTTAGTACCCACGTAAATTTCCTCCGTATTTTGTATGAATTATAAAGTAAAGAGAGGGTATCCTGTAGATTGAAAACTTGACGCGATAGATAAAAATTGATAACAGTTTTGATTTTGGAGACCAAAATTTAGACAAAAACAGGTTGAAGATCTAATACAACAAAATTGCTGTTCCCTAGTGTATTCTATTGCATTCAATATTCCTTTCATAATTAATGCTCTGAAGCGAGGATTTGAATTTGGGTGAAGACAAACTGAAAAAGATGTAACCTGATTTGTATATTCTATGAAATGAAAAAAAAAGGTTGGTTTTCAATACCATTAAAGACAATAACTCGTGTAATCAAGGCGTTTCAATGTAAACAAAGTACAACAAACGATTACAATTTCACTATCACTGTTTAACCCCGGCCGTTTTTAATATCTTTCAACTCCGCTGGTGCCGTATTCCGGCCAGTATTTAATATGGCGGTCCATCCGAAACACCCGAATATTCAACAGCTATCGTGCTTTTTTCCGCTTTTTTAATTAACTTCACCGCTGCACTCATTTATTCATTTCGAGTTTAATGCTTACGGAGTGCGATCGTAAATTTTCGGGATTGCGGCCCTCGATACCGAAATAATGGATTAAATTTCAGTATGAATTGTATTTTTGAAATTAAACTAGAATTTCGCTGAACATCGAATTAGAAATTCGAAATGATCCTGGAATGCGGATCAGTAAAATTGTAATTTACATTATTTTGTTTTTAGTCATTTGATTCTCGAAAATTATTTTTAAATGAATTATACAGGGGTTAATCATAATATATAGTCACTACATTTTCAGCTTTGTGTGCATTATGAATTGGTTGTATAATATATGGAATCGCAGAATTTTATATTCACAATCCTTGAATTTTTATTGAGATAAAACTTGGATAAGTAGCTTATCTACTTATAATGATCGAAATCTACAATAACATAATCTGAATATGCAATTGAAGGTTTAAATATATTTTGAACTATTGGCTCAATGTTTCAAAAATATAATGAATGATAAACTAATGTTACAATGAGTTGATCGACCGAAACATGTCGACCTAACCTTGTAATTAATCAATATTATTCAATATATTTGTGAACAGACAATTTCAATCAGACAATAGTTTGATTGAAATATTTATCAAATCATGCTTCACCACGGCGTAAGCCAGAACTAATTCTGAAATATTCAATTAAACTGTATCTCTAAACAATTAGTGATAACTAGACAAGAAAACAAATCGCCCACAATTGAAACCGGAAAGAAATCAATATACCTAAATTGTTCAGATTTAAATACATATTAAAGATGATAACCAGTGAATCCCAGCGAAATAACACCAGCTTGATATCTGGTTTACAATAGCATATGCAGAACTAAGCAGAGATTGCGAGAGAAGTTCAGTGAAGTCTTAAGTAAAAAGTCTGGCATGTTCTAGTACACCTCCGAGGAACAGGGAAATTAAGTTTATCCAGAAGCTCAGGACAGTCGAGATTATCACTGAATAAAATGAATAAAATTTCAATGCATTCAGACTTCTCCTCTCGATCATCTCGAAATGAGAAACATTTCAAGAACCTTATCTGCAGTGTCACCTGGTGGTTTATGTGGAAATTATATATTGGTCACCAAACAAGACAGACTCAAGATTCCGACATTTTCATATTACTATAGTCAAGTTTTCAAATCATTTGAAGCAATATTCGTTATTGAGGAGGACAAACGAAAATGATGTGAAATCAATACATCAAAAATGTCAAACACAATGGGTTTGTGTTCACACATATTATACTAATTGCTTCACAACTTTTTCGGGGTGATAATCCATTTTCCTGAGTTTAAAAAGCTGTTCTAAAAGCTGAGTTTAACCCAGAATTTTCAAACAAGCTTATTTCTTAAACTGTTTCTTGATTGTTCTGAAACTGTTGAAACTGAGACTTATACTTATTTGTTCTCGTACAATGTTGATCATTCTCCTCACAAAGAAAGCAAGTAACTTCATTTATCACATCTCATAAACTTCACAAAAGAGAAATTACATATACAAACAGCAAACAACATATTTCAGCATGAAGTATTATTTTGCAGAAAAAGGTACAATAATTTTTCAAAATCATTGTGATGCTCACATAATTTTAGTTGCGGATCTAGACTAGTAATAAAATCATTCCTTTTAGTCTGAGAGCTACTAACGTTTTTGAGAGAGAATTTCAGGCAGGCCAGTTTTTAGATATGTTATCTCTCCCGGACGTCATATGGGCGGTACTGGCTGACGGTAATGTCTACTTCTACAGGTGGAATATCGGTTTTTCAAATCATTTTGAGAAATTCTGTTTTTTTCCATTGAACTATTTGTAACATGCATCTACCATTATAAGATAATTTTATTGTTGATTAAACCGTGCCAGATGATAATTTAATTAAAAAAAATTGTTTTTTTTCGAAATATTTCAGATTGGCTGAAACTTTTATATGATGTTGTTCAAGCATCTGAAAACCTGAAATTAATTGGCCAAACAATAATTCGATTGTTTAACCATCAGCCAGATCGATTTAAAAGTTAACAGTTGTTGGGCATGTTGGAAGAATACAGACATAGAATATAGGCATAGAATACAGAATAGGTATAGAATCACAAATTCTATCACAGATAATACTTTTTACAAGACGATGACAATCCAGCAGACGACGATGATAATGAAAATGACATCAGTGATGATGATGGTAATTATCAAATCCTCCGCTTTTTGTGATACAGTTATGAATTAAAAATATAATTTTGGTATATTTTCATTATATTCTTTCATTCTGATACTATATTGATCCACACATTAATTCAATAGATTTTTTTTCTCTGTAATTTAATCGTTAACCATTCCTAGATCAAGCAAAATGATCCCACATCACTTTTCACTTTTAAATTAGTCTGGCTGAAGGTTTAACAATCGAATTATTGTTTGGCAAATTAATTTTGAACCTATAAAATCTTCAGCAATTATGAGATATTTTGAAGAAAAAACGTTTTTCCAATTCAATTCATGTCATGGTCTGGCTAGGGTTAATCAACAATAAAAATATCTGGCAATATTATATTCATGTTGAAAAAAGTTCAATAGAGTTAATGAAAGGAAAACAAAACTCCTCAAAATTATTTTAAATATCGATATTTTACGTGTACAGGTTGAATGCGCATTGATTAACGCAACTACTAGCGCCAGCCAGACCGCCCTTAAGACGTCTGGGACACTGCGTTAGATAACATATCAAAAAACTGGCCTACCTGAAATGCTTGTTTTTTCGACGTTGCTAGCTCTCGAATTATTTCGCATATATTAATTAGACATTCAGATGAACTGCACTTATCAATATAGAAATCATTTTGTTCCATATAGCTTGTTTGATAACCATATAGATCTAACGATATTTTTAGGAACCTTGCTATTTTTATTTTATAAATTGAGCATAAAGTTCAATATAGGATGTGCTGATTAAAATTCAAACAACTTGGTATTTCTAACATGAGTGACACAGGTGTGTACCTATCACACTTCAATATAATCCTAAATGGTCTATTTTACGACTTATGCAACTTCTGAATATAATTTCATGCAAGGTGTATAATACAGTTCAACAAATTTTTGATGTGGTAATATTATGGACTTAAACAACAAAGACTTTGTGAAGATCGAGCATAATTACTTTATCCAGCTAAAAAATTACTTCTCTCGAAAGTTAACTCATAATATACATAAAATGATTTTTGAAACCCATCAAATTTTCATCGATAATAGCACCTAAATACTTCATCTCATTGACTAGTTCCAATGGAACATTATCGACTTTAAATTGAACTCTTGGCTTAATGTTTCACGATTATATTTAACAACATGAAGTTGTCAACATGTTTCGAGTGTGAGCTCATTCTAAAGACTAAAATACAGTAAGGAACGAACAACAAATTTATATCTATACAATGAATGCAAGGAGGGAGGATAATTGAAAATCTATCTGTTCATTTACGATATCTGTATTTTAGTCTTGAAAATGAGCTCAAGCTCGAAAAATGTTGACAAATTCATGTTGTTGAATATAATCGTGAAATATTAAGCCAAGAGTTTGATTTAATTTAATATTTGATTATGTTTCATCAAGAGTTAAGCGAGAATTCAATCTCAGACATTATCGACTTTGATTTTCATATCACACCCACAATCCAACAAATTATGTTCGAATTGTTATGTAGAAATGAAAATAAACACTGAATTTCGTTCATGTATTTTTCAAGTATCGCATTAGGAAATGAAAATGTTCTCAGTTCAGAATGGAAACTTGAAAAATCGATAAGTTCATTTTTGCACTCAATTATTTCAGCTGGAAGCGTTTTGTTATGATTCTATTTAAACCGCGGTATTCATTATTTATAGTTTTCTACGTCTGCCAACTGTACTGAGAGCGATTGAAAAATCAGTGTTGGAAAATTACGATCAAAGCAAAAAATGTAATTGAATACCAAAACGGGTAAAAACAGTTATTATATCTACGATCCCTTCTCCATTATATGCCGTCTATTTGTTCTGCTAATGACTCATTGTTACGTTTCGACGAAACTCGATAAAAAAATTTCAGTCTATTCGTCGGAAATTTCTAGGGTATAGAATTTCCCGACTATGGAATTGTTCTCACATTTCCACAGTATTCAACCACGAAACTGAAGATTTGTTTTTCTTTTCCTGAACTATTACCGTTCAATAATCGGATGAAAGTATTATTTATGATGTGTGAAATATATTTTGTAGCTCTTTATAATGTTTTGTGAGCATATCCTAGATTCAGATGGTATATTGGTTTTCTCGTTGTTGAAGAATTGATTTGAAAGAAATTGGAGGATTTTGTAACCTTTTCATCAATTTTAGTAATAAATTTCACACATTTTTGAAGATTTCAAAAATATTTCATATATTGTCCACTACAATATTGTTTCAGTATATAATAATCTTCATCAGGTGTACAGAGTTCTTATCCACCGGTTGAAGGTATTTTATACCCCAACCAAATTGTAGCGGACAACATACGAAATATTTTTGAAATTCTCAAAAATGTGTTCAATTTATTGCTTAGTGGACATGGAATTTCAACATGTATCCCCCTCCTCAATCAACTATTTTCATTCATTTTATTGAGGTTTATTTCAGAAATTGGTTATTCGGTCAATTTATTAGGTAAATAGAAAGATGGATGTTTATCAATGCAATTTGAATTCTTACATTTTCAGCATATGAAGAATGAAAACAGAAGGGAATATAAAAATCAGAAAAAACTAGGTATAATTCAAGTAAAATATTGGCCATATATTTCACGAATATATTGAAGAATAATACAAAAAAATTATGACTTAGAATCAACATTTTTCGAGCTCACAAATCATTATGAAGACTGATAACAATTTTAACTATCTGGGAGTAACCATAAACGATATTGGTGGAGATGAAAATGAAATACGAGCCAAATAGTAAGTGTTGTGAAAAGTATTGAAGGAGCCTTTTATATTTTGAAATAGAAAACTATGTCAAAAAATAAAAAAAAAATCAGCAAACAAGTCAATATTAAGGTCAGTGATAATGAACTTCTGTGAAACAGGTTATATGAATTCAAAAAACAGGCCATAAAAAAATTGGAAAGATAGGTTTTTTGGAAAATATATGATGGAAAGAAAGTGGGAGAACTTTGGAGAAAGAGGAGAAATGCAGAAATGAATGAATGATTCAATGAACCTTCTATAACTCATATAATAAAAACACAAAGAATGAGGTGGTCAGGCCATATAACAAGACTGCAAGAAGAAAGACCAACAAAACCAGTATTCTTGAAAACAATTGATAGAAGAAGAGGGAGACGAACACAAAGGAAGAAATGGAAACAAATAGAAGAAAGTGACGTAAAAAATGTAGATCATTGATTAGAGTAGAATGGAATCACATTGGCCCCCATCACTGACTAAATATAGTTTGGGACATTAGGGCCCACCACTTGCCGTAAAATTAGGTTGCTGGTGATAACGGTGACCATTTAATCTTCGGGTAAAAGTGTCCGGTATAGAAAAATCGCTTATCACTAATATAAGCGATTTTATATTAGTCGGGAAAACACCCGACTATGGTGCGATAGGATTAGGGTTCCAGCTCCAGTGGAGGCATGTGTGTGTGTTTGTCTATGATTTAATTATATAATTGGATTCTTATCATCATCAGAACTGCATTTCTACATGAGTACTGAAATTGTAGCAAATATTCATCATCAATACTAGGTATCAATGTAATAAAATGAGATTACTTTGTTTCTGAAAGAAAATGTTCGAATAATAACCAAAATAAAATTTCACATTTTGTGGAAATTATCGAATTTAAAAACTTATACTTCAGACAAGCATTTGAAGGTCGAATAACATGCTGTAAAAACAGTTTGAATACATAAATTGTTTGAATACATATAGTATGAGAGCTTGTAACGTCAGAAAAACAAGCATATCTCGTAGGCCGGTTTTTAGTATGCTATCTCTCTCACTTTTCCGGGCTTCAAACGAGCTATCTGGCTGGAGGTAGTGGTTGCAATCATCAGTGCGCATCCTACTTGTATAGGTAAAAGATCGATTTGTCAAATCATTTTGAGGAGTTTGTTTTTATTTTTTTATTTTTATTGAACTTTTTGCGATATGAATCTATTATGCCAGATGTTCTTAATGTTGATAAAACCTTATTGGCCAAATAATGACAAATTAAGACAAAATTGGCCAGACGCCAATTTTGAAATTAAAACAAATTTTTTTCGGCATATTTCAGTTTGCCTGAAATTTCAATATGATGTCATTTAAGTTTCTAAAAACCTAAAATCAATTTGCCAAACAATTCGATTGTTAAACCTTTCAAACTTCAAACAAGCTATCTGACTGGCGGTAGTGGTTGCGTTCATCAGTACCTTTTTGTACAGCTGAAATATCGATTTATCAAATCTTATGAGAATTTTTTGCAATATGAATCTGTTATTGCCAGATGTTTTTATTGTTGATAAAACCATGCCAGACGCCAATTTTGAATAAAAAAAAATTTTCGGCATATTTCAGTTTGGCTGAAATTTTTATGTCATTCAAATATCTCATAACTTAAAATCAATTTGCCAAACAATAATTCGATTGTTAAACCTTCAGCCAGGCCGATTCAAAAAAGAAAAGTGATGTGGTATCATTTTGCTTGGTCAAGGAATAGTTGTCGAGTAAATTACAGAGAAAGAATTGAAAACTAATGAATAATTGAGAGGATTGAGAGTGGATTGATATATCAATATAATTATTTATTGTTCTATAAGATTACGGTGATCATCAATGTCAAGTATGAACATAAACAAAAATTATATTTCAATCCATAATTGTATCACAAAAAACGGAGGCATCTTGATAATTATGACTGCTGTCATTTTCATCATCATCGTCGTCTTTTGGATTGTCATGGTCTTTCAATAAGTTATTATTTGTAAAAGAATGGAAAATTTCATAATCTTTCGGCAAATGAATTTATCAATATTTTATTTTCAATTTTTACCCTCAATAATAATATGGGATAATATAAAATGAATATGAATAACATAAAATGTCGGGAACTGATGATGATAATTTCTCTACAACAAACCAGATAAAATCTTTTTCATCGTCATTTATCGTTGTCGTTTTTTATCGTATTTATCGTTATTTATAGTCCAGCCGAAAGCTTAAGGTTATAGAGTTTTTGGGTGTTGTAAATGAGCGTTTCTCAAAAACTTTGTAACGTAACGAACTCGTAATGAATGCTGATACAACTCAGCTTTGCATGATGGTTACAAGACAAATTAACTTTTCTAATATCTTAAATGTCTCATTCATCTCATCATCTGTTTCAATATTTTGACAGACTAATAACTGTAAAACTCGAAAGCGAATTGAAATCTTTACAAATTACTTGCATCTGTTTTTGCTACTATGTACGACGTTTCGATCATATAAGTAATATATAATTCTGAAAATGAACTTCAAGTTTCATTCACAATTTCATGCCTTAATGAATAAGTTATTTAATAAGTTAATAATTATTCATGCCATATATGAAACTCATCAACATCTGGTATCAAGTATCTGATACTGAGAAAATCATTTTTAGAAATAATGTACATTCTGGAAATATTTCTGAAAAAAAACTGATCATATACCAAAAATATAACCGTAAATTCTCAGGTATCATTTTCGTACTTGGCCTCTAAACATTCAAACTGAATAATGAATAAAAAATGAAGAAATTATAGAATTTCAAAACATAAATTTTGGATCAACAGAAAAAAGATATTTGAAAACATCTTCAGGAATAATGGACTGGTTCTATGGGGTTTATAGTAAAACTGAAAAAGTTAATATAAGGCAAGTTTTGAAATGATTTTCCGTTGCTTTTGTGCTTCTACTTGCTCGTTTATATTTAAGGAAACACTGTAATGAGTTCCCATTCAATAAAGCGATATTTTATTATTATTACTAAAAATTGTCGAGCATTTTCATGATTAGTTTCATTCATATCCTTCATATTATGAATAAATATCACAAGAAATTTTATATGAGAGGAAAAATCATCAAGTAGCTACCGTACATAATCGACGAGTAAAAACGAAATTCGTATTCCTCGAGACCTTCCATACAAAAAGCTGCACAATGTCGCTACGTCTATGAAAATGATCATTCATAAAGCTCGCTGAATTCGAGTTTCCTTAATAAAATCTACATTATAGAGGACATCTCTTGTGGTCCCGAGCTGTTTCCACCTAAAAGGTACCGTTCGCGCGATATTATAAAATACATAAGGACGGTTCGCTCTACATCTTCCCAATATATCTCAGTTTTTATGTCTCATATCGTATTCTTCTGAACCTTACGCGACCGACAAGGCAATTTTGATCCATATCTCTTCTCTCTTTCGTTATAAAAATGCTAAACGTAATACGTTGAGGCCTTACAAACGATCTCATTACAGATTTTCAGTGGCATTTCTGGATCCTCGTCTCGGCTTGTTCTAATAAAGACACTGAGATGTATAGATTGCGTCCGTTTTTATTGCGAAACGTTATTTCTCTGCCTATTAAAATTTATATTGGTTTCGAGTCGGTTTATTAGATTTCCAATATCTGTTCGACCAAGCAGAATTATTACGTCGTTATATTCTACAGACATATCATGTGATCTTCGTCCGTTTCTAGACGATCCGAGGGATTATCTAGGATTAAGAGACAATCAGTGGTATTGCATTCTCATAATAAATCCTCTATAAAGGTAATCTTAGCATCATCGTCGTTAATGAAAATGATTGGAGAATGAAACATTTCTCTAGCTTTTTGTCATTTCGTTGTGTATTGGTCTTACCAACAACTTCGGTTATTAGAGACCACTATAGGAGCTACATTCTATATCTTCCACAATGCATTAATTTCTACAATTTTCACCGCTTTTGATTCATATAAATATCATAGACTGTTGTGAATTCTTGCTGGATTATGGCGGTAACGACATTGTTCTAGAGGAGAAGATTTTATCAGAAGGTGTTTAACAGTAAGTATGATGTTACATTCTGGAAATTTCAGTTTTTCTGTCTTTTGCAACGTGTTCGTAAGTTAAAGCCAATAAGCCTAATAAACCTAATGAAAATAATACAAGTTTCTTAAACCTCAATTTCCATAACTCCTAACTGTTCAGGTATTAATGCATGATTTTCCCCTTCCTGTAACGTTACATTCCCACTTATCATACTCTCAGGATCGGAAGAAGATTTTCCTTTTGTTATAATAAATATTTAATATTTTTCACCCGTTTGGAGGAATTTCCGCCCATTCCAAACAAAGTGATGTGACCATAAATGAGTCTGTACGCATTGTCATAAGACGTCTGAAACCTACTCTTCAAAACACTGTAAGTAGCTGAGTTCAGCTTATACGTAAGATTGGCAAGGTGCTGGGCCCACTTCAAGTATTTGTCCTGTGAGCACCAAGAAAGCGAGTGGACTTGGGTACAGAAACCTGAGTATTAATCTCACCAAGAATTTCCGCTGTAGAGCGGAACACAGGAACACCACACATTCAGTCTAGGCCATATTCAGTATAACACGGTTTTTCTTGCACCAAGCATAAATATCCTTCAATATGTCAGAGGTAATTTCAATTGACATCACCAAGCTGCAGGAACTCAGCAGTAAGTTGGAATCATCAGCATACAAAACTAAATCTGCGAAAATACTATGCACCCATGCCTTCACCTGGGCACGAACCCGAATTCTACTGGACCATAGTCGAATGTCTACCCGACTGAGTCACGGAGGCCCGCAACTTTCGAAGTAATTTGTTTGTACCTTCTAAATTATCATTTTTTAAATGCGGATATTTTTATGGCTTCATTATTTGGTAGTTTCTACTTTTCTATCCGTATTTTCGCGATGTTTTATTAGTGACTCATCCCTCTCGATTCGCAATGAAAAATCAGAAATATTTTCTGTTTTTATAGCAGGGTTCGTTATTTACACAATCCATGAACCGTATTCTAAAATGTTAATTTTTTGCCTTGGGACTCAAAGGTCCCCAGCGAGACGCTCATCAGCGTTTGTTGTAGTAATCAGGGAATGTTCGATTGTAAACATCTTAGATACCAGGACGTCTTCCTGCCCCACACAGACGAGTCGGAGCTGCATCCTGTGATCAGTAGGGTATAAAATTACCATCTGAGCCTATTGATTTCAGCATCGTAGTAAGCCTTGTGATTACAGGGTCGGTTATTATTCTGTTTGCAATCCCCAGGAAGATTAGATGAAAATTAACTTTTCTCGGCATTTCGAAAACTTTAGATCAATTTAATCGCTCTGACGTCGTGATAATTTTTGGAACGTCGTAATTTTCTAATTTTTTTCATGCGACTAATTGGACGTAGATGTTCCACGGATCTTAATAATAATAATAATCATAATATATTCAATACAATAATTCATTGCAAAACAATAAAAATGAATTCGTCAGAGAAAAAAGAGAAAATCAATCAATTTCACAATACTACAAAAACTAATAAATCCTCTATTGAATGAGGTTCACACTCCATAATCAATTTGTATAAGCTGTTTCTGAAAGAACTAGGCCTAGATATACATTAGAAATATTTAGCAAGAGCATTGAACAGCTTTTAGCCCATATAGAGGGGTGATCCTTCCGTGTGTCATAGATAAAAATGAAATTCAGTACATCTTGTACTGATGCAATTTTCAAATTTTTCAGAATAAAATGGATGAAGGTATATAAACATCAAAACTTCAAATATATATAAACCAAACAATGTCAGAATACCATTAGTCCTAAAACTTTCGTTGCATGATTGCCGATAACTAAAACTCAACATTGTTCTCAACATACACTTTCGTCTGAAGAATATCGATTCTGTTAATGCACAACTTCCCCAAAAAATCTTCCTATATGATAGCTGTGATTGAAAGTTAGAAAGATAAATCATTTTTACAGTTTGAATATCAACTCTACCCTTCAAAACACTAACAATGTAAATAGCTAAGTTCAGCTTGGACGTGAGATTGGCAAGGTGCTGGGCCCTCTTCAAGTGTTTGTTCAAGTGAACACCAAGAGAGCGAGTGGACTTGGAAACAGAAACCTGAGTATTGATTTATATATATATATATATATATATATATATATATATATATATATATATATATATATATATATATATATATATATATATATATATATATATATATATATATATATACATATATATATATATATATATATATATATATATATATATATATATATATATATATATATATATTATTATTATTTCGATTGTTCCCCATGAGGAGAGCGACTGAACTTGAATTCGCAGTCATTAGAAATTTTGCTTCCTCTTTTTTGCCTCCCAAACACACTTCATCCTCTCTGAATGCTCTTTCTTCCGTTCATCTGTCCACTTTACTCCAGGTTGACGATTTAATCTTTGCTATATATATATATATATATATATATATATATATATATATATATATATATATATATATATATATATATATATATATATATATATATATATATATATATATATATATATATATATATATATATATATATATATATATATATATATATATATATATATATATATATATATATATATATATATATATATATATATATATATATACATATGAAATGTTCAGAAAGGTTTCCGCGGAGTGAGTATGTATAAAACTTGGTTCCTGGAATGAGCCGCTTTCTTGATTTATATAATCTCGACGTTTCGGCTTCCGTTGTGAAGCCATCTTCAGGAGTTGGAATAAGTTAGTAAAGGTAAGGGTTACTCGGTTACGTGGCTTCAATCTGCCTACTCCACGAACTGAATGAAGGAAAATGAGGAAAGGTTATCTGGTTACGTGGCCTCAGTTCTACTCCACGAACCAAATGGGGGAAACTGGGAACGATGGATCGTTCGAGGTTCTAGGTTCGAGGATCGTTCCTATTTTTCCTCTTTTGGTTCGTAGAGTAGGCAGATTGAGGCCACGTAACCAGATAACCTTTCCTCATTTTCCTTCATTCAGTTCGTGGAGTAGGCAGATTGAGGCCACGTAACCGAGTAACCCTTACCTTTACTAACTTATTCCAACTCCTGAAGATGGCTTCACAACGGAAGCCGAAACGTCGAGATTATATAAATCAAGAACGCGGCTCATTCCGAGAACCAAGTTTATATATATATATATATATATATATATATATATATATATATATATATATATATATATATATATATATATATATATATATATATATATAAAGATTGAAAGTAAACTATGAACTATCTTCCGAAAGATTTTTGACGAATCATTCAGAGAGAAAATTATAGCAGAGCTGGCTATGTGAAACATGAACAAAACGATGTCTCCATTGTCCTTCTAAGGTTTAGTGTTAGAGTATATGTTAGAACATATCCTGCATGGAATAATGGAGAACATATATATATATATATATATATATATATATATATATATATATATATATATATATATATATATATATATAAATGTATATATATATATATATATATATATATATATATATATATATATATATATATATATATATATATATATATATATATATATATATGTTCTCTATATTACTCTAACATTAATCCATAGAAGGACAATGGAGACATCGTGTTGATCATGTTTTACATAGATAGCTTCTGCTATAATATCCTCTAGAATAATTTGTCGAAAATTATCGAAAAAAAGTTATAGTGTACTTTGATAGCGAATATCTATAAGTAGTATTATCTACCAGTTTGATAATTTAGCACGAGAACCACAGATTTCTTCTTCTTGTAGTGAATTTCTTAAAAGTTTATATACATATGTAAAAACACAACTCTCAAATTATTGTACCCACAGAATTTCAAGTAAGTACACAACATAATGACATTCGTTAATGAAATATGCTTTTCAATTCAGCTGTGTCTTTCATCTTCTAATAGCGAGTAAAATACAGAAAAACATTTCAAAGCAATATACCGCTTTTCGTAATTTCAAATTTGCAAAAAGTCCCTTTCAGAACGAATAGTTGAAAGTAATTTTCTGATTCAATATAACCAGATTAATCGCAGCTGAGATGAAATTAAATGCTCGTAGCTAAAATAAATTGAAAAAAGTAGTTCAGTGGATTTTACCAGTTGAAGGAAACCACACGGAGTACGAAAATAATGAACATTTTTGTTTTTGCATCCTATAAAATACCATTTCTTTGAATAGAATTCATACCTCTAATAATGTGAGAGAAGGCTATATTAAGTTGTTATTTCAGTACTTATCGTTTCGGAAAATATTATCCAGATGATCGTGAATATGGACCGTATAGATTATTTTGAAGTGAATGGTTCTTCATAGCTCATATCTCTGAAGCTATGTGGAATTTTTCGGTTTAATTAGAAATGAAATAACCACCATTCGAGAATAATAATCATAATATCAATGAAAAATTCTTTATTATCACAGGTATAATAACCAATAACAGAAATGATAATGAAATTAACATGATGTTGAATAATAACTGAATTGATAAAATTGAAAGGAAAGGAATATATCAGAGAGCGTAATCTGGTATAACAAAACTGAAAAACTAAATAATAAAATCAAATGAAATATCACAAGAAACGCCATTTAGATTCAATTCATTTCAGTCAATTCTCCTTGAGTAATAATGATTGCTATGGTGTCGAAGTGAATGTCACATTTATTAGCGACTGAATTGAATGTAGTCTCCCTAAATCAAATAAGGGATTGTATAAGCGAGATGATCCTTGGAGAATAAATAGAATCTTATTATTAAAAATTAATTAATAATAATTAATAGAAGCTACACAAAAGTGAGGAAGAGGTAGACCACAAATTTCTTGGTTGATCAATGTCCATAGGGACATTAGGAGGTTGGGGCTATCGGATGACGATACTAACCAGCGGAATGAATGGCGCCTCAACATCAAGAAAACCGACCCCTCGTAACGGGACAAGGTGAGGCCAAAGGAGAAATAGGAGTTTGACGAATCATTCTTCCTCTTCTCAAAAAATGAAACTAAAATAAAAAATCAAATAATAGAAAGTAGTGAATGAAGATACACTCAATCCTAGGTGAATAATGATTGAAATTTAGTGAGTATCAACCTAATAAACTCAAATAATTCATTCACAATGAAACTGAAAAAAGAATACATAGAACACACAAAAATAACACATCAATTGATAAAAATTTGGTGATCATGTTCACATTGAAAACGTTGCCTTTTTGTCCTTCGAATTCCTGCTGAATTTTCGAATGTATTGAAAGAAGGTTCTTCAAAATGGGAAGGTGAGATATACAATGAATGGTGATATGGTGATTCAGTAGGAGGTTTTTCTTGTGGTAGGGATTCTATTGTAGATCGCGCATGCGTGGTGTCTACTGAAATGAGATTCCTATTCTGTAGTGTTTGACATTTCATAGTGGAAAGACTTAGTCATGTATATCGTCTTCGATTTTTCCATTTTTACTACGGAAATAGGCGTACCACGAGGAATGCATATCCAGCTCTTAGAGAAACTTAATGTCCACGCTCTACCATTAAAAATTTTCAAACCAATTTTCATTATTGGAAATTACTCGATCGAATAGACGATATCCAGCACGTGGTTATATACCGGAGAATGTATCCGAAGGCTACAACGAAATACCATAGACCAATCTTCCAGCTTGGTTTGTCGTATTCAAGAAGTTGACCTATTTCACGTTAGGACCTTCCTCTAGAAGCTAGCAAAATTCAACTAGTACAAGGACTAAAGCTTACCGACCTTCCGAATTCTCTCTGTTGCATTCCTTGGATTCTTAGCCTGTATGACATCTACTGAGGTCGACAAATATTTTCTTCATCGATAAGGTTGAGTCTTGGTTTTATGAGTTCTTGAATAAACTAAATGCCCGTATTTGCGGTGATGAACAACCTGAGGAGGTTCTGAGCTGCCATTTTATCCAGATAAAACAACTATGTGGTGTTGTTCATTGGCCAGTGGAATAATTGGTCCATACTTCTTCGAAATAGAGGTCAACTGCAATTTCACTATGAATGGTAACCGTTCCCGCGCTATAAAAACAAACTATTTGATACAAGAGACTGTAGCGCTTGATATCGATAAAATTTGGTTTCAAGAAGATGCCGTCACTCGTCCTACTCATAACTTGCTCATGGAACTAAGGTTTTACTACGAGAGTAATAGGATTCACGTTTTAGACCAGTGAATTGGTTGGCTAGATCATTTGATATCACACTTATTGATATTTTCCTTTCTGGCTTTGTAAAGTCCAAAATCTACATGAATAAACCGATTATGTTTGCGGTATTGGAGGTCAATATCATCCGAGTCATCACCCAAGTACCTACCAGTTGAAAAACTCATGTGCATCATTGAAAATTGTAAGTTCAGAACGAACTTTGTCAATCGTAGTAGTGGAAACATTTGCACCATCATGCAATCTTGATTGTTTGTGTTCATGCCACTTAGGATTCCCAATAAGGATGAAATAATTGTACAGTATTTCCATTTAATTAGTTCGATGATTTCTCGAGATGGACTGATGTTCACTCTCGAGAGTGATAGGTTGTGTTTGCGATTAAGTTTTTGAATGAAAGTCTACAAAGTCTCTACGGACTCTCACCGATTCTGTCACAATGGAGCGATCTAGAATGCCGGAGGGAGTTTACGTTTTTCCTTTGATAGAGATAGAGAGGAAGGTTACGTGATTTGTTCACCACTTAATATTCTCCCCATTCTGTGGACTGGCCCTGGGGACGTTTGAAGAACCATCGAAACTTGATTGTTTAAATGTATATCACTGAAGATTCTTTATAAAGATGAAACGATTGTATGGAAATTCCATTCAACAAGTTCGATGATTTTTCGGGACCCACTTAATATTCACTCTCGAAAGTGATAGGTCCGGTTTTCGTTGACAAGGTTTGTTTAGACAGCTCCTTGAAAGTTGCATCGGTAATATTTTGACATTGCGATTGATAGACTGTATATCTATTTGTAGGTCTGTCTCTATTGTTATAGAAGTGTTTCACCTATAACGCAAATTTCTTTTTCTCTAGCGTTCAAATCTTACATTTAGCACCTTATTTTCCTTCAAGCTCTTTTAACGTGGTTATTAGCTGCTGGCTCAGCGTGGTTATTGTGTTTTCATCATTTGATTTTAGTAAATTAGGAACTTGGTTTTGATTATTAGATTTCTTATTATGCTCTTCATTTCATTGGGCTTACGGTTGGTAGCTTATGCTTAACTCAACCTCTTCATATGTTGTACTGTATTATTATCGTAATTATTGACGGCAATTCCTAATTAATAATATTATTATGTATTATATCAACGATAACAGACATAATGCTAAGTTCGACTCTGGAGGAATCACGAATTACATAAACACTGCGTGCATTTATTTATTACAGTGGAAATAAATAGTCCCATCAAACTCGACATGTTAATGATTTTCCAATCGGGAATTCACCAATTCATCCACTTCCGGTACTCTGTGTTATTTGTGGTTACAGCCAATCGGCTCGTATGGAAGTTCTATTAATCACAGTCTGCCTTGACATCAAATCTTCATGCTCCATCTGTCGCCGAGTAGTCAATTTACCCTGAATAATGAAACAGTTCTGATAGGAGGGGAATTATGTTTCTTTCATTGTGATAATTAATGAATGTTCTTTCAGAACAACTTAATTGAGTAGTCTGTAACGAAAAAATTCAATTTCTTAATATATTATAATTGATATCTTCATATGGGAATGGAAATGCGTTCTGAAGAATTTGGTTATTGAACAGAAATCAAAACTGCGCATACCAGATTCAGAAAATGCAAGATTGTAACGGTGTCTTATTTGAAGGAACAATTCAGTGATTGGGAAATTATCCAATTATGATGTAAGATTCATTAAAACATCAATGATAATGAAGGAATTTAAAGAGTTGGATGTTCAACAGATTGAGTGCAGTGGAAGTTTCCAGTTGAGTGTGAATATCAGCTTAAAATTCACGAACTTGTAGCAATCATTTTTATTACGAGTTGATAGTTTTTTTTGTTTTCTTTTTTTTTGTTGATCCGTATTCGACTTTAGATCTTACTAAAGCACAATACAATGTTTTTAGAGTTGATATATTGCTGAATTCCTTACCAATGGAATAATTAAACCATATACCATACAGGCAGAGGTTACTGTAGCATTGATATGTGGCACGAAATCACAAATTTTTGAGAGAGATTTGTGAGAATCAAAGGTTACGCCAAGGTCAATAAATGTATTACGTCTTCCACGTAATTCATATTATCACGAATTTCATAGTTAAAATTTATCCAATTATATTTTGTGGAGAACGAGATAATATGGCATTTGGAGATGTTGAGGTTTGCTTCGTTGAAACCACACCAATTTACGATATTACGCAAGTTTCTTGTAATGAGTTCACAGTCACCAGTGCTGGAAATATAATGAAAAATCTTAAAGTCATCTGCGAACAATAAGCCCTCAACATCGATGACATCGACTATATCATTTATGAACATTGTAAAAAGCAAAGGATCAAGTATGGAACCTTGGGGTACTCCAAATAAAGCACAGTATTCAATTGATGGATACTCACGGCTAAAAACGCGTTGCTTTATGTCTATCAAGTGTTGCCAATAAGTGAAACATTTCACTCTTGAATTCTGTCTAATCAAATCTATATTCTCCACTAAGTACACAAAAATTATTCGAAAATGAATGCTCAATTACCTCATATCATTATAACCTAGAATCATCACAATTGAATGATAAATTAAATGAGTTAGTACTGCAGTCAAGTGAAAACAGCATAAAGTTTCACGTTAAAATAGTACACAAATAATTGTAACTCAAAATTAAAACACCTGGTTCAAGTTTCACTGAGCGTTAACTACTCTACGAATGCTTCGGGTGGTTAATCCATTGTCAAGAGATTTCAACAATATCATCATAGTAATAAATTACACATATTTCGGAACTTTCGAAAATATTTCATATATTGTCCACTACAATATTGTTTCGGTGTAAAATACCTTCTTGAGGTGTATAAAAACTGAGTACAAATATAAATTAAACTCATACTCGTACTGAACCTAGGGTTGAGTGTGTTAAATACTGAACCGATTCTCTTGAGTCGATCAATTTGAAGACCTTCCATGAACTCGAGTTTCAGGCTTTTGTCTTCTATATGTAGAATCCCGTAATTGTTGTTGAAATTATGTTGATTGCCGATATATTGGTTCGTGAATGTAGAGTTTAATTTTTTTGTCTGTTAACTTCTTAGATGTTCTCTTATTCTTGTATAAAATTTTCTGCCTGACAGTCCAATGTAGCATTTCCACATTCACAGGTTAACTTTTACCTGAAATCGATTCCCAACTCGATATTTCTTCGTTGTTTGTTATGACCTTTCCTTATGTATTGCTTGTTTTCGTGGAAATTCTTCAATTTATCCGAGGATTTTTCAATGTACGTAATGGGTGTGAACTGATAAAGGTCGTTATTTTTATTTCTTGGATGAATGGGTGTTTTTGTTGATATCATTAATAAGTTCCATCGAGATCCTTGGAAAAGGTGTCCAGGAATTTTATAAAACGAAGAACTAGATATTGCGGAATCTGTACGAGTTGGTTTTAGGTATATCACTATTTAAAAAAAAAATTAGTCCAAAACGTTTATCGATGTATTGTATTCGATTTCGGTTGTAAATTTTATATTTTGTATTGCCTACTTCAATATTGTATAACAAAAAAATATTTCCACAAAACATAGTGGACAACATAGTGTATGAACATAGTAAACAAAAAATAGTGGATAATTGAAACATGAAACATGATACGAGTATATTTTTAAATTTTCAAAAAGGGTTCAAATTATCAATAAGTTGACATAACATTTCAACACGTAACTTTCTCCTCAATCAATCAATATCAACATATTCAGTTAATTTTACCAAGTGTCAAGTGTTTTTAGTTCAATTTATTATTATTCAATATAATGTTTCACCAAGTGAAAAACCATACCTTCATGTCATTTACCACGGAGGTTTGTGGTATTTTATTCCAGTGGTGAATAATCAGATTGACTTCTCCATTTTGTCGTTGTTCAATATTCATACCTTATTGTCGAATTTGGATTTTAGCTTGGAAGATCACTCTATAAAACTGAGCTCAATATTTCTTCGAAATTATAGCTGAAAATCGAATCATCATTTTTAATGCTCTCGAAATGCATGCACATAGCACACTCCGTATCTATTTTATAACCTCTTGGAGCTGTTTAAATCAATAAAATGAGTCAAGTGAAAGACAAATTAAATAAGGAGCGGATCTCATTATAAATGAACGTGAGCTTCGTTCACCTTCGAGATGAAATAAGCCACCCCGTACCTCATTTCACCTACATTAAAATAAACCTATTATGAAGTTCACGGTGTTCACTTAAGGTTACTGTCCTCAGTAATTTGATGAAACCTCTTACTGCATATTTAAAGGTGACGCGTATTACACTATACAGAGCAGATCGCTTCAGATTATGTCTTCCTTAAAGAGAGAACACTGTCTGTGAATGAAGCGATAGTTAAGACGCTCATATACATGTCCCATATGAAAAGTTTGGAGCGTTCGTTGTTGGAAGTTTTACTAGAAATATAAATTAAAACCACATAAGTATTAAACAAAGTTTCATTTCAATGGTCTCAACTTGAGATTACAGTTTGAAGTATTTGATTGATCCGCTGATAATGATCGTATCTAATTTCTTTCACTCGAAGTTCTTGAATTTTCTATTGGTGCTACATTCACATTTTCTGGTCACAACGACAATCAAGTTGATGTGTCCACATTTGAAGCTTGCTGGACAATCAAAAGTGCATATGATGGGAATCAGTTTTATAGCACATCAAAATGAGCCAAAAATGAGGATCCACTTCGGAATTGAAGATGATAAACGGAATATTCACTTTTTTTATTTTTACATAAAAGGCTCACTCAACAGACTAAATCTGGATTTAGTCTGTTGAGTGAGCCTGTTGTTAAACAACAGTTTAAATCTGTCCTATAATAGAGGAGCGCATATTACAAATGTTGATTACCTATAAACTGAGTTATATCTAATATGTATATCTTATAACTGAAAATTTTCAATACATCTCATCGAAATAAAGTTTTCGAAGCATTGAGTTGAATCTTTTCATCTACAAACAAATTCCCAATTGTACTAAAAAAGATAAGATAAATACATCATGAAGATTAACTCTGTAAAAACTGATAATTATTCTATTATCGACCTTTAAATTATCTCTCTTTCAAATGTCTCTCGAAAGTAATGAAATTCGGAGAGAAAATATCCAAGCTTGTCTTTAAACTTAACAAGTTTAGCCCATTGAAATATCTATGGATGGGTGAATTCAACATACAATTTGTTTTGCTCTACCAAACAACCAGTATTATACGATTTTTTACTACATGTGGAGAACAATTAAAGTTTTTGAGGCTCATACATGCAGCAGAATCTATTGAGCCATTAAGTAATTTGTAGGAGAAACATATATCAAAGTACTCACGTCTCAAACTCAAACATTCCAACCTATAACATTTCACGTTACTCTCATATGAGAATCCATGACGGTACCTTTTAAATCGAAAATTAAGAGCATTAATGAACTTCCGTTGAACATTTTCTAATCTATTAGTGTATTTATCACAATTTGGATTCCAGACGACCGACGCGTACTCTAACTTGGATCTCACAATAGAATTATACAAAGCAATAACAGACTCTAGTCGACCAAAAGGCCTAGTCATTCGTAATATGAAACTCAGATTTTGCGAGCCTGTTAGACGATTTCTTCAAAATGCAATTCAAAGGTTAGTTTCCTATCAAGCTCAATACCAAAATCATTCACTGAACTGACTTCAGTCAATTATTGACCTGACAAGGTCAAATTGGAAGTCATAGGATTTTTACTTCTGGAGAAAAGAATATAATGGCATTTGTTCAAGTTTAGCTGCAACTTATTGAGTCTGCAGTAGTCAGAGAATGCGTTGAGATCGAAGAATAATCGTTGACGGATTTCATCTGCTTCGATATTTTGAAATCATACGCATAAAGATCTACATCGGTATATCTAAAACATTCTCCAATATCATTCGAAAGCATGAGAAAAAGAAGTGGACCAAGATGTGAAGCCTATGGTACACCTAATGCCACCAGTAAGGAATTTGATCTGGAATCATATTCAACCACATACTGTCTTCGGTCGTTCAAATATGAAGCGAGATATCCATGCACCCCGAACTTTTCCAGTTTTGTTATGAGTGTTGTGTAAAATAATGAATGTACAATATGAACATTCAATATGGCTAGTACCAAATTAACATCTCGATATGGCAATAATCTATCTCGGATTTGCACATTATCACCCATGGTGAACACCAATTTTTACTTCTACCCCGTCACTAAAATTGAAGTTGAGGATACCATTAGAGCCTTAAAAAATAAGAAAAGCGTCGGTGTTGATTCCATATCAGCCAAAGTTTTGAAAGGAATCAGTGGAATTATTGGCGAGCACTTTGCATATCTTATAAATGTTTCCATCACTAATGCAAAGTTCCCCAATATCCTTAAGCAATCCATAGTAATTCCAGTATTTAAGAATGGAACCGTGAGTGAAATTACTAATTATCGCCCAATATCCATTTTGAGCGTGTTTTCCAAGGTAACAGAGAAAATTGTTTTCGCCAGAATGATAAGTTATCTCAATAGATTCAAAATAATTGACTCCGCGCAACATGGATTTAGAAGCGGCCACTCAACTCAGTCAGCTGCGGTTAAGTTTTTTGAATCCGTCTACGAGTGTTTGAATAAACACTTGTTTGTGGCGGGGTTATTTTTTGATTTATCTTCTGCATTTGATTCACTATCCTTCGAATTTTTACTTGATAAATGCTACAATTTAGGTTTCAGAGGTGTGTTTCTGAATTGGTTATGTAGTTATCTTGAAGAAAGAACAATGGTAGTGAAAATAGGCGAGAGTTATTCTCAGAGACATGATATTGCTCTTGGGGTGCCTCAAGGCTCTGTACTCGAACCTCTTCTATTCATATTGTTCATAAACGATCTGCCTGCGAAGTTGTCCCGGTTCTTGGTGACACTATTTGCCGATGTTTCATCGGTGGTTGTTTCTGGCAGGACTCCTGAAGAACTTCTGGTGGCATTTGAATGCATTGTGAGGGAGTTTGTAAGTTGGTATCAAATGAACAATTTGATGGTGAACGTTGACAAAACTGTATGTGTTCAGTTTTGTCTGAAGGGCAATGGAATTAGTACCTTGGATGTTAAATATGGGGACAACACTATATCATCATCCCAATCAACGAAGTTTCTTGGAATATATGTGGACAGAAATTTGAGATGGACAACACACATTGAGGTCTATGTAAAAAATTGAGTAACTCATTTTTTGCAATCTCTAGAATCAAGAACATCGTACCTAGAAACTGTGTTATGAATGTGTATTACAGTCTTGTATATAGTCATCTAAATTATAATATTCTGCTGTGGGGTTGCTCTACAGAAATAAATAGGGTGTTTATTACACAGAAGCGAATACTTCGATTAATATTCAATATTCATCAGCGAACATCTTGTGAACCTATCTTCATTAATAATTACATACTCACCTTACCGTGTTTATATTTATATTTATATTTATATATATATATATATATTTATAGATGTTATATTTATAGATGTTTGTTATATGTTAAAGAAAATGAAGATAGGTTTATTAAATTGAATAGTTATCATGAGTATTCAACAAGAAACAGGGATGTGCTACTTATTCCTATGCAAAAAACAGCTAAATTTGAGCACACTCTCTATTGTCAGAGCATTAAAATTTTCAACCATTTACCATCGAATTTGAAAGTACTGAAAGCTCATTTGTTTAAGAGGAGAGTTAAATCTCTGCTCTTAACAAAGGCATATGACTATAGAGTGTCAGAGTACTTCGATGATTTGGATGTAGGCAATAATGTTTGAATCAATTTTTTGTATCATATATTTGTATATTTTTTTAACACTAATGATCTTCACCACATGAAATTGTCTCAAATGTTTAATATCTCTGAGGAAATTTTTATTTTCTTTTTTTTTCAATCAAAATTGTATATTATTGTAAATATGAATTTAACCAAGATTTTTGTTTGAACCAATATTTTTGTTCGAGGGCTGAATGGAAGATCGGACTCCAAACTGAATTCGGTCCTTTTGAGAGCATTTCTCTTAGTTGTAATTATTTATCAATTGAAATGAATGTAATTTTACTATGTAAGGAATGTTTCTCAATAAAATTATATTATTATTATTATAAATGATGGCTTAAAATGATAAAAATATCTAGTGTCCGCGTCCTAAGTTTTCGAAGAATAAATATAAAAGAATCAGTTTCTTGCAAATATATTGCTTCTAATAGGTTGTATATAGTTCATGTATTGTTCTCTCTGTAATGAAGATCCTGATAAATGAATTTCAATGGAATTCCGTGATTTTCCAACAGAAACTTTTCAATTAGCTGACATATCACAAAATACAAAATGTGGCCGTATTTATTCGCGATGGAAAAAACTCCAGAGACTCTAAGGGAATAATAAAAACATTTCAAATTGAGATGAGCGAAAGTGGAAAAGTTTGTTCGTTCCTTTGTTATTTTTATTTCTAAATGAAACATACATTTGTTTCTTCAATGCCCTCCTGAAATAAAAAAATAATGTTAATTAATTGCAATGAACTTGAATTCGCTTTCATAACTGGAGCGAAAATTGTTGCTTATCGCCATTAAAAAGGGAAAAGGGTTTCATCCTTTTTTACCTCCTGTTATTTCACATATTAAATTACTGTCCTATTTCCAAGAATTCCATTTCTGCGCAGTGAATAATGAAGGAAAATTTTATACTCATCTGACTCATATAATATATACATATATATATATATATATATATATATATATATATATATATATATATATATATATATATATATATATATATATATATATATATCTTGAAATTGATTTATTGCCTGTTTGAGGTATTTATTTCGAAAGTTTTTAGCATTAACAGGCTTTTTTAATATGAAAAAGTTTATTTCTGTTGACGTCGTTGTTATATTACAACTTTGTCAAAACTAATGATTTATAAAAAAAAAAAGTTTATTTCAACAGAAATAAACTTTTTCATATTAAAAAAGCCTGTTAATGCTAAAAACTTTCAAAAAAATATATATATATATATATATATATATATATATATATATATATATATATATATATTAAGAAAAAGGTTTGTCAGGCTGAAAAAGTAGTTAATAGTTTTCGGTATTTATTTATTTTGTAAAATTTTTTACAGTATTGGCTCTCAATAATGAGAGCCAATTAGCTTGAAACATATGTAAACGGCTGTTACAAATAAACAAGCAACGTAAATCTCAGGTAAATACCGAAAACTATCAATATATATATATATATATATATATATATATATATATATATATATATATATATATATATATATATATATATATATATATATATATATATATATATATATATATATATATATATATATATATATATATAAATGAGAGGTAATAATAAAAACTTGTCTAAAAATCACTGACTGAACAATTCTTTATTCGACTAGTTTAGTCCATAACTTCTTCTTTGACATTGCCAGTCGTCATCGAGAGCACACTGGAGATTTTTTGGTAAAGTTTTAAAAATTCTGATACACATGTATAGTGGATTATTCTGTGTTAATGTTAGTCCAAACATTAAGAGTTAATGTTTTGATTGACCACCCTTATTTCGTTAAGATTTTCATGACTTTCGAAGAGTTGTTTGTGATCCTTCATGAACTTCAGACGATAATATATGTACGAACCAGTCAGAGTTAGAAAATTGTTCGCGCAATAAACTCGCCTGCAAGATTGTTTATACTTCATTCCAAACATGGATCTAATTATCATTTTCTGTTTTATAAATATGTGTGTAACATGTGACCTATTACTCTAAAATATTATAATACCTATATGAGATAATCATCTGAAATTTCAAGAATTATATTACTTTCTATCTAGATCCACAAATCTTTTGGCCACTTCAATTGTATACTTTCTAATTGCACTCTTAATATGTAAAAAATTAAAAGAGAATTCATTCATAAAGAAATAATCAGTCCTTTTTTATGTCGGGTTGTTTCTACGCTACTCTCTTCAGGAAATAACATCAATATGACATTCTAATTGTAAGTGACATTTCACTTACATTTTCATTTCACTGACAGCATCATTTCAATGAGGTTGACTTAATCTACCTACCCAACGAGTCATATTGCTTCCTGTAAGCTTTACAATATATAATCAATTTTTTTACACCTTATGTTCACACAATTGATTTGAAATGGTTGAATTGAAATTCAAAATCGAGATGGGTAGAGACAGCAGACTAAGACCACGTTACCAATGATGCCATTGGTAATCCGATTCGTTCAGTGGAATGCAATGATTGGGACTATTTACATCTGTTGTTCGAACAATTTCGAGAGAATGGCACTAATGGAATGTAGAGAAACAACAATTGTTCTTGTGATTTTACTCAGGAACTGACATTTTCACATGTACTGAACTACAGAAATCATTTCGAAAATCTTCTTTAACCTGGTTCTTGTATATTTGCTGATTCAATTAATGTGTTATCCTAGAGACTACTCATAGAATCGAAAATTTGGATAGCTTATTTTCTATTTCATCTTCAACTCAATTCGATATCAATTACATTTTCAAGATAATCCAACATAATTTATTATTGTTGATGATAATTCTGTATATAATTCATAAGAATTATATATAACTGATTCCCTGAAGATTCTATATAGTTTAAACTATTACAATCAGCTCAAACGCCACTTGAGAACAAATTTGAAAGAAAGAAACCTGTGAACATTCGCACTGCTATGTGAAACAATAACTGAACTTTTCGAATTTCGGAAGGTAAAGAAATGAAAAAACATATTTATATAAACATTAAATGTCATTTCGTTCCATCTCTTCATGCATAAACGCACTCAGTCTCCAACAAATTAAAACAGAGCCGATAAATTTTCCAAATTAATTTTATTCCAGGAACGTCTAAGCTCTATATTACTGGTTAAAGAGCAAGCAGTCGCCATATGTAACCTAGATGGTGCATAATGAATGGAAGATTATCTTCTCAGTTGAAACTCAACTTGGATTATATTATTGGGTTAATGTCTGAAATTTGCATGAAACTTAGTGAACGACTGTTAGGCCGAGAAATCTGCAAGCTAACATACCTGCAGATCCCATGTTCATTTCATACTCCATGCTATACGTCCTGAAATCCATGCTAGATCCAATGAAATCCAATCTAAAATATATATATTTATATAATATATTTATTTATAGTTTCAAGATTCATAAGTCATTCAATACTAGTAAATACTGAGACTCTTAATCGAAATATCGAAATATTTTAAATAATACTCTCATGGAGCTGTCTACACATAAGTTGTCAACGAGAACGAACCCAACACTTTCAAGAGTGAATATTAAGAGCGTTCTGAAAAGTTCATCGATCTTGTTGAATGATAATAGGATACAATTGTTTCATCGTTATTATAAATCATCAGTCCATATTTAATCAATCAATCAAGAATCCATGACATTCCAAACGAACATAGGTCCTATACCAAATTGAGGACAATTTTACCTAGTGAACTATTCACGTAGGCTCCCTCTATCGGAGAAAGGACGTATAAACTCTTCCTGCCGTTCAAGATTCGTACTCATCACAACAAGAGTGAGAGTAGAAGGCTTTATAGATATTTCATTCGAACACTACAGAAAATTGTCCGCAATGTGTACGAATGATCCCATGCCTTTTCGCTTCAGATCACGCCCAGGCGGGTAAAAGAGTAGCTAGTTTCAAGCTTCACAGGACTCTTAATCGAAATATCGAAATGTTTCAAATAAAACTCTCAGGAACCTGTCTACACAAATGTTGTCAACGAAAACGAACCCATCACTTTCAAGAGTGAATATTAAGAGCGTTTCGAAAAGTTCATCGCTCTTGTTGAATGAAAATAGGCTACAATTGTTTCATCATTATTATGAATCATCAGTCCATACTTATTCAATTAATCAAGAATCGATGACTTTCAAAACGAACATAGGTCCTATAACAAATTGAGGACAATTTTACCTAGTGAAATATTCACGTAGGCTCCCTATATCGGAAAAAGGACGTATAAACTCTCCCTGCTGTTCAATATTCCTACTCGTGACAACAAAAGTGAGAATGAAAGGCTCTGTAGATTTCTGTTGTGTTCGAATGAAATATCTAAAAAAATTAAGTAGAGTTATACTATAGATATATATATATATATATATATATATATATATATATATATATATATATATATATATATATATATATATAATAAATTCAATGGACGATGAATCTACTCTGTGATAGTTCATAATTAAATGAGAGGTAATAATAAAAACTTGTCTAAAAATCACTGACTGAACAATTCTTTATTCGACTAGTTTCGCCTTTTACCTTTGGCTAAATATGGACTAACATTATCACAGAATAATCCACTATACATGTGTATCAGAATTTTTAAAACTTTACCAAAAAATCTCCAGTGTGCTCTCGATGACGACTGGCAATGTCAAAGAAGAAGTTACCCCTTTCTAGTAAAAAATTAACCTTATAACTTAGAGGAGTATCAAACATTCGGTTAGACTTACGTACACTTTTTGGATAATCAAAATGTGTTTGCTACCCATTTACTGTAATTTGCTGACATTTTCCCTTTTTTGTTACAATTATATGTGTGATCAAATATGAAAACAGAAAATCTAATCATTATTATTATTATAGGTTGTTGCGCTCGAGTGGGCTTCGAATTTTTATCGATATTTCAGTTGAATGTCATTTGTCAACATTTAGACAATGTTGTTGTGGAGTTTGCGAATTATACTTCATTCACTTTTGTGTAATGGGAATAAAATGTTTTTAGAGAACCTTGTGATGATACAAAGGTCGCAGAAACAAAAACACAATGAAAGAGAGTTCTGAACATGGAATTGAACAATTAAGTAGAATTTAAACTAAAACAGCATGAAAAACTCTCAACAATATCAAACAATACACCCGCAACATGCCTTGCATTCAGGAATTTCGAAGCCTCACAACTAAACATAGTAAAATTCTAATCTAGGCCAACTGTTCTTATTCGATTATGTATGCAGAATGCTCGCCCAACGTCCAAGGGTTTCTATTTATATATGAAAATTATGCAGGGGATACGAAGAGAACATAAGGCGTCCTAATCGACTTATTTGAATGGAACATGAGTGTCGTCCATCGGTAGATCGCTCCGCTAGTTTGAAGTAGAAAATCAAAGGAATATGAATCGTATATAGACGATGACAGCTTCTGTTAGAGTCCTCAATAAACTATTTTCATTTTAGTTTCTATTGAATCAGTTCAGTCTCATTTATGAGATCAAATCATGTGATATAATCAGTAGGGTCTGTGAGGAGGTATAATAATTTCATTCCCTTAAGGAAAAGAATTGAAAGTTATAATTTTTCTCATCAACTAAAAAAAATTCGACCGATTTCGGAGTCAATTGAAATATTGAATTATAAAATAAATTTTTTCTGGACATAAAAAATTATCTGAACATAAAATCTGGTTACCAGCCTGTGATCCACAGGAAGAGACGTAATTGAAGAAAACATCTATTCGTAGTTTTGTACACTTGAATGAAAACTAACAATTATTAAGTTCCGGAAACAAGCAGTAAGGAAACTTAAGCATTGTGTTTGTATTAGAATATATCTTCTGTACGTTGATTTGCAAACTTCAGTTCAATATTAATAATAATTATAAGTTCTTAATCTAATAGGATTCTCAACAGGCATAATACCTAACTAATGAAATCAATAACATATTGTTGAATAATAACTAAATAAATAAAACGAATGAGATTTAACAACGAGCTCAATCTGAAAAACTAAAAAACCAGCTAATAACTGTTAACTGATAATTAATAACAAAAAGGAATGAAATGTTAAAAAGAAATCAAATTTGGTCAATTTCCTTTGTTCACATATCTCCCAATAATAGCTTCTATGGAGTCAAAGTGAATGTCATATTATTATTATTGGATACAATTATTATGTAGTACGAGAATTTTGCTAAGAAACACGAAATTTCAAAGCTGACAAGAGAGAAGGACAATCAATACTGTTGTGCAGTAATTTTTACAAAAATTTGAGTAATAAAGTGAGATTTAACTAAAAAAAGTGCTTTAATAGTGTGGCCATTATAATTGAATATCACTTGAATTCAAACACTTGAACTTATGATTTACACTTTATTAAATACATAGCATGACGCGTTTCGTCGTTACAAACGACTTCTTCAGATGCTTACAGAATAGTTACTGGATTATTCTGTAAGCACCTGAAGAAGTCGTTTGTAACGACGAAACGCGTCATGCTATGTAGTCAATAAAGTGTAAATCATGAGTTCAAGTGTCTGAATTTAAGTTATATTCAATAAAAAAAGTGCAATGAGATTTAACTAAATCCACTCAAAAGTTCGTTATGA
Organism: Henosepilachna vigintioctopunctata; assembly: GCA_030704895.1. Classification (NCBI taxonomy): domain Eukaryota; kingdom Metazoa; phylum Arthropoda; class Insecta; order Coleoptera; family Coccinellidae; genus Henosepilachna; species Henosepilachna vigintioctopunctata. The sequence continues at coordinate 1,599,603 of JARQZJ010000097.1, forward strand.
TTGACTCTCTTCTAATAATTTCTCTACACTGGCGACCCTAAGAGAGTTAGGCGACCACTGAAAGTACAAATAGCTATCGATATTAGGCAGAACGTAGGCAAATTAAAACGATGGTCGTTTAAAAATGTTAATTGGTGGATAAATATTCATTTTCGGATTGTACAAAAGGAAGAAAAGATGGTCAAAATTTTATTCAGATTGTTCTTATCGCGGATGTGAGTAAAGTGCCAGCAGATCGTCAAGAATACCTCATCTAACTTCAAATTGCTAGAGATAGTAAGGACGCATTTGAGTAGTTTTTGTGAACAAAAGTGTTGTTACAACAAAATTTGGGAGATCTGCTCGGTATATCTTACCATTTTCTCAACTACTTACTGATGTGAGCAAAAATGGTTTTCCGCTTTGCCGGTGTTTGAAAAAAAGATCTGAAATCTCCTGAAAGCTTCTGATCATATAGGATTTACTTTGAGTGACAGTGTTAGCCAAAAAGATAAAAGTTTATAATTCACATTAACGTTTCCCATACTAACTCTAACTTGTCATGTTACAAAGTTTCAATTGAAAATCACCTCTTTTCATATCTCTTCATATCTACTACGGTCACAAAGATCGCAACGGTCCGTGGTCATAAAAATGTTGGGAATCACTCATAAAGAAATAAAAAAATAGGAATCGCACATATACACTTAGAATATGTTTTATTTCTATTGATTCAACGGATAACAATAAATAAATCGTAATACACGTATCACGAAAACTTCACAATTAGAGAAACGAGAAAAAATACATCAGGCCAGTTTGTGACTTCCAATGTTTGATTTCATTCAAACGGTCAATATTTTATGTCAATTAGTAATCACAATGAATAATAGTTTACACGAATTACAGATATATTGATGAAACAACAAAAATTTCACGTAAATTTCGGTGGAACTTCTCTTTCGTCAGATACAAATTGAACCTTTATATGCAATTCTGATATATTTCAGCATATATAGCAAAGCATTGGAGGAATTGAGCATGAAGCACAGATATAATGCCATAACGAAGCCAGATATCAATTTATTGATGACGAAAATACGTGTTGAAATTCCAGGACAACCTGTCAATAAATTGAACCTTATATCAAAAATTTCAGAAATATTTAATATATTATCCACTATAATAAGGTTTCCGTATACAATACTTTCATCGCTGAAAACTTTATTAATGTACTCCTACTCAACTTAAGGTTTAGTAGGAGTCTGGTTAACCTCCATTTGCTAGTTAAGTGCTGAACAGGTTCTCTTCTATCGACTACTTCCGAGATCTTTCAGGAAATTAGGTTTCAGGCCTTTGTCTTATAGGTGTAGGATTTCGTAATTGTTGTTGAAATTATGTTGGTTGTCCATACAATGGTTTGGGAATATGAAATTTCTTATTCTGGTAGCTTGTTGGGTGTTCTCTTATTCTGGTATCAAATCTTCTTCCTGGCTGTCCAATGTAGCATTTCCCACATTCAAGGTTTTTATAGACATCATAATTGGATACTTTACTCGATCAATTTCTGTTGTTTTTTATGAAATTTCATATAGAATATTTCTGAAATGTTTAATTTATTAATCATGAATTAAGATGAATCAAAATTTCGCATTTTGTATAGTAGTGCAAAAAATTTTGATAAAAAAAACGGAAACTATGAGCAATCTGGTTTAATAATCCTAAACATAAATTGAAGATTCGAGATTTTAACATACAAGGGTGAGGTTCTTTCGCTTGACCGAGAGATAGCGCCACTAGGTCTAATTTTGGAGCAGCTTACTACAGTACCATTCCTACTGAGCTTGTTTAAGAAGTTTCAGTCCATAATTAGCGTTTGAGAATACATTGCGCGAGACGCTTCCATTCTTTTCGTGAAAATAAAAAATTGAAGAAATGTGCTGTCATCAAATGCTTCTATTTGAAAGGTTTTACAACAAAAGAATAAGAGAAAATATGGATCCAACACAAGGAGACTCCTCCCCATCATATTCAACTTTATGCAGTGGGTTTCTGAATTCGAAATGGGTCGTGTGAGCACCTCTGACGAGCCTCGCTCAGGACGGCCCGTTGAGGTCACAACTTCAGAAATGATTTAGAGAATCCATCAAATAGTATTCTAAGGCCACAGATTGAAAGTGAATGAGATAGCTGAGACCTGTAGGATAACAGCTGAATGTGTGCGAAATGTTTTGCACAACCATTTGAGCATAAAAAAGCTGTGTGCAAGATGGGTGCCGCGGTTGCTCGACCAAAAACTGATTCGAAAATACATTTCTACCGAGAATTTGGCGCTGTATAAGCGTAATCCAAACGAATTTTTGCGTCGATTCATAACTGTTTATGAGACTTGGGTTCGCCACTACACTCCTGGAAATAAAGAACAGTCGAAGCAGTGGATTGAAAAGGGAGAACTAAATCCAAAGAAGGAAAAAACAATTTCATCGGAAAACAAGGTTATGGCTGTAATGTACGCTGGGAGAGAGATAAATAAACAACGTATAATTTGATACACATTTAATAACTGGTCAATTCGTACTAGTGCATCTAAATTACCTATACATCCCCACTTGGCCTTTGCACATGGGCCAAACTAATATTTATTAATATACATATATCACACTTCTCCCCTCAGTAAAATTAAAAGAAATAAATAATAATACAAATACCCTAACCATAAATTGAGAAAAGTAAAAAAAAAATCAAGTATATTTCAATCTATCGATAGGTTTAACTTCCCTTTTTGGTCTGAGACTTGAAACACAGTTTACCTCAAAAGTATTTTTACTGTCAGGCCCAGCAACTAAATCAAAACTTTCAGATTTGGAAACTTCATTTGCATCCTCGTTATTATTTTGATTTAGTAATAACTCTTTCCTCAACGCAGGCTTTATCTGATTCAAATGGCGTTTCCAAATCACATTGTTCAGTTGTGGAATTTCGACAAAGTAAGTCGTTAAACCTATTTTTTCTACCTTCGGCCGGAATCCATGTGATCTTAGAAGGTTTTCTGTAATCCTTAACTATAACATTATCTCCAATTTCAAATTCAATATTTCTCTTGCCATTATAATACTGTTTTTGCTTATTTTGTTTATTGAGAATGATTCTTTTCAAATCACCATATTCGTTGCAACTAGGGGGTGAAAGTAAATCAAATCTTGTACGTATTTTCCTACTAAACATAAGATCACTTGGACTTCGACCTGTTGTACAATGTATTGTGTTCCTGAAGTCAAATAAAAAGTCGTTTATACATTTATTGATATTAATTTCTGCATTTTTGCCTAAAGCATTTTTTAAAGCGTTTTTTATTGTTTTCACGGAATTCTCCGCCTGGCCATTAGAAGAAGGATGGTAAGGTGGAAAAGAACGGAATTCAATACCATTTAATTTTAAAAAGTCTGAAATTCATTCGAAGTGAATGTGGCACCATTATCTGAAACAATCATACGTGGCGAACCAAATCTAGCAAAACAACTTCGCAAAATTTCAATAGTTGATGTCGCAGTAATTGTGTTCATTGGAAAAACTTCAACCCACTTCGAGTGGGAGTCTACCAGTATTAAAAAATATTTTTTTAAATAAGGACCCATGAAGTCAAGGTGGAGCCTAGACTATACTTCGACCGGAAAAGGCCATGGTACTAAAACGGCTTTATCTGGACTTTTTTTATTGATCATACAATTCTCACACGACCTACACAAATCTTCGATATCTTTACTTAGTCCACTCCACCAGAAATATGACCTCACCAAACTTTTCATTTTAACAACACCCATGTGTGACCGATGCAAGTCCTTCAATAAACCTACTTTTAAATTATGAGGAATTACTAATCTATTATTCCAAAGTAAGCAATCTTCCTCAACGCTTAATTCTTCTCGAATTTTGTGAAAATGTTTATATTTACTGTGCATTTCCTTGGGCCACCCTGTACGCAAATATTTGATGATGTTCTTAATCGTTTCGTCCAAAGATGACTCTTTTCTAACAGACGCAAAATCGATTGGAAAATGTTTATTATTTTCGAAGTACTCAATGAAATTAACATCTGCTATTTCCCCCGTTAATTTTTCTGTTATAGAATACTGGTGAGGCAATGGCAATCGAGATAAAGAATCGGCACAATTTTTAACACTAGATATGGATTCAATATCGTACTGGTAGCTGGATAATATTAACGCCCATCTACGTAACCCGTTTGCTGAAAACTGAGGTATAGTCTTTTCTGGATGAAAAATTGAAAGAAGTGGTTTATGATCCGTAACTAAGGTGAAATCACGTGGATAAAGATACTGATGAAATTTTTTTAAACCAAAAATAATAGCCAAAGCCTCTTTCTCTATTTCAGAGTATTAAGTTTCAGTATTAGATGAAATGCGTGATGCATAAGCAATGGATTTTTCGTCCCCATTCGGAAAAGTATGTGTGATTACAGCCGAAATTCCATAGCTTGATGCATCAGCAGTCAATTTTACAGGTAGCTTCGGATCATAATGTACTAATACTTTTGTCGATGTTAATGCTTGCTTGATGCTCACAAATGCAGTATCACATTCTGAAGACCAAAACCACCCTATTTTTTTCTTCAATAGATTATATAACGGTTGACATATGTTAGATAAACCAGGCACAAATTTTCCATAATAATTAACTAATCCCAAAAACGATTTCAATTGGGTAACGTTATGTGGTTCCGGAGCATTTTTTATAGCTAAAATTTTTTCTTCATCTGTGTGTAAACCGTTCTTGTCAATTTTGAAACCCAAATATTTTACTTCCGATTTGAAAAATTCACATTTATTCAAGGACACTCTCAACCCTGCTTCTTCTAATTTACCTAACGTTTGATTCTAACTTCTTCTATTGATATAAACGTTCAATATGTTTTATTTTGGATTCTGCTGTAACTAAAATATCATCTAGAAAAACAATAACACCCTCAATACCAATCAATAACGATTCCATCATCTTTTGAAATTTTGCCGGCACGGAAGCAATTCCAAATGGAGCTCTAGTGTATCGATATAACCCCTTGTGAGTAGTTATGGTTACCAAATTTTTAGAATTATCATCTAAACAAACCTGTGTACAAGCATAAGCCAAATCAATTTTACTAAAATAAATTCCACCTTGTAGTTTAGAAAATAATTCTTCTATTCGTGGTAAAGGATACTGATCGATTTCCAGGTGCGGATTCAAGGTAATTTTAAAATCACCGCAAATTCTAATTGTTCCGTCTTTTTTAAAAACAGGTACGATCGGAGTCCCCCATGGACTATAATCGATGGATTCTAATACACCTAAATTTTCCAATCTCTTCAATTCATCCTCCACTCCTTCGCTAATGGCAAATGGTAGAGGTCTTGCGCGAAAAAATTTAGGAGTAACATTTTTGGATTTTAAATTCAATACCATCAACCCTTCATTGAGAGTTCCTAGTCCTGGTTCAAACACCGCACGATATTTCGAGATTAATTTTTTAAAATCATTTTGTGTAGAATCAACAAAATTATTTTCATATATATCTAACTGAAAGATATTGAAAAAATCCCTGCCCAATAAAGGTGGACCAGTAGCACCTTTGATGACATAAAAATTCAAATCATTAGATTCATTCCGAAATGTAACTGTTTTCTCAAAAAACCCCATTGGTACAACTATTTCGCCATTATATAAATGAAACTTTTCATTTGTTTTCACTAAATTGTAGTTAGAAAAATTGCGTATATAAAATATGTCAGATACTACAGAAAAACTTGAACCTGTATCTACATTAAAATTAAAATTTACACCTTCAATATCGATTAATATAGGATTAACATTATAGCTTAAGTTGAACAATTCATACTCGTTCGATGCTGTACAATCTTTAGATTCTAAGAAATTTTGGTTATTTCTCACATTTGATTTGTTTACGGTTTTTCTGAAAGAACAAACCGGAGCTAAATGCCCCTTTTTATTACAACAGTGACAAAAACATTCACGATAAGAACACTTATCTGCTCGATGATTTCTGCGTCCACAGACTGTGCATTTAGATGCGTAGAAACTTGCTGAGGGGGGGATGAAACGTTCTAGACTTGGACTCAAGGTCGGCATTGCCCCTCCGCTGTGAATTGGTACGTGCGTATAACAACTCCGGTTCCTTCATAATATTTTCCAGATTGGAAGAAAATGATGGCTGAATGACTGATTTAGAAAATGCCAATTCTACTACTGCCTCTAAGGTTACACTAACTTTTTTTTCTAATAATCTGTCTTGAACAGAACCTTCATCATAACCGATAATATAAATGTCCCTTAGTACCGTGTCCAATTCTGTTAATTTGAACTGACAGTATCTTGCCAAATCACTCGCGCTGCCCATTCCTTAGCATTCTCGTTCGGTGATTTCTTCGCTGTATAAAACTCAAAGCGAGCCCCAAATACATTTCCAGTTGGTTAAAAATGTTCCGCCAGCAATTTGCTCAGATCCAAGTATGATTTACTTTCCGGTTCTACCGGTAAACATAAATTCGATATTAGTTTATAAGCTTCTTCATTCAACACATTCAACAAAATGGCTGCTTTTCGTTTTTCATCATTAATTTCGTTCGCTAAGAAGTAATTGTCTATACGCTTTTTGAAAATTGTCCATTCCGAATTTGCGGGATCAAACTCGCGTAAGTATCCAACATGTTCCGTAGCCATAGCTTATCACAGTATAACACTCCGCGGTTGGGTTTAACAATCCTCGTCGCCACTGTAATGTACGCTGGGAGAGAGATAAATAAATAACGTATAATTTGATACACATTTAATAACTGGTCAATTCGTACTAGTGCATCTGGATTACTTATACATCCCCACTTGGCCTTTGCACATGTGCCAAACTAATATTTATTAATATACATATATCACAATGGCTACTATTTTTTGGGATGAGAAAGGAATTATACACATAGAATATTTTGAAAAGGTTAAGACTATCACTGGTCAATATTATGTTGACTTCTTGCAACGGTTGAAATTCGAGGTACAAATTAAACGACCTCATTTCGTGGAGACAAAAATTTTGTTTTATCACGATAACGCACTAGCGCATTCGTCGACTGCCGTGTCGAAAATCCACGAATTCAAGTTCGAATCGAAGAATTGATGCGGCATCCTCCATACTCTCCAGACTCAAGCCCCAGAAACTATAACCTGTTTCATAACTCCAAACAATGACATAGCGGTAAAAGATTTGAGAGCAACGAAAAAGTTATCGAACCTTTAAATCAGTATTTTGAGGAACCTACCTTCAAAACTAAATTAGAACACAGTTATGAGAAATGTATCAGTGTTGATGAAGATTATGTTGAAAATAAAGCAAACAAAAATTTTGAAACATCATTTTTCTTGGTCAGGCCAGAAACTTTTCACCACACCCTTGTAATTATTTCATGAATGAAAAATGGAGTTCTCATTGAATTCCTTGTAACTCACATTGCAGTCTCAATCTATTGTATTCAGGACAGTTATCAAGGAGAAATTGAGTCAAAAGTTCTGCTTCTTCGACATTCCTCAATTACCGGGTAAGATTTGAAAAAGAGATAGGAATTCAAATACGGATGAATAGCGCGACGCGACAATTAAAACCAGAAATTTTTTAGTTATAATCGCCAAGACTTCTAATTAATGTCGTTCATGAAAGCCTGAACTGCTGCGAACAGGAATTGAGTGACGATATCTTGAAAACGACGAGGATTCACTGGATTTTCTTATATCTGGCTCAAAGGATAACGTTATTAGAATTCACAAAAGGGAAAATTGGCCGCATTAAACGGATGGAAAGTGTATTATGGCGTCTCTAGAAAGACAGAATTTACACTTTTAATTCATTCTTTTCAGTAATTATTTGATCAGATGCGATGGGGGAACTTGTTTCATACCTTCGATGTTTCTAGAGGAATATTTCTTATTGAAATATTAGAATATTTGAATCGAAGAAAACAGCAAGTTCAAATTAATGAGTAGACAAATTTTACTCTACTTAACTTTGGAATTTGATGACAGAAAAATGTTTTCATATTGTTTATTTATATGGAAAAATTATATTCATATTATTACAATATGGCGTATTATTCTCTGCTTGCTAAAAATTCTGATCAAAGGCAAAAATTTTGGTGCATTGCGGAATCTAGACTTAACACTTTTAGTGGAAGTCTTGTATAATTGTCTCCATCGCAGCAGCAGTTCAATAATAATGATGATATTAATAATTATATGTCCTTCATTTTCAACAGGTGTAATGCCCATTTACAGAAAATAATACAATAATGTTGAATAATAACTGAATGAATAAAATGAAAAAAATGTAACAAAAAACTCAACCTCATCTGAAAAAAAAATTGAAAAAGTAACTTAACTATATGAAAGAATTCAATGAAATATTACAAATAACTCAATCTAAATCAATTCGTTTTAATCAATTTCCTCTGTTGAAATAAATCCTGAAAATAACTTCTATGGAGTCAAAGTGAATAACACAATTATTGGCAGCTCTATTGAATGTACCCATAAACCAAATGGGGAATTGTATAAGAAAGGTGGTCCTTGGAGTCTATAGGTGAAATAATTCTGTAGTAACAGAATTTTGCCTAGGAACACGAAATTTCAAAACGGGCAAGATAGGAAGACAATCAAAACTGTTGTGCAGTAATTTGTACAAGAATTCGAGTGATAAAGTTTCTCTCCTACACTACAATGAGATTAAACTAAATCGACTTCTTCATTCGTTATGATTCCTCTCTCATCCTCTTCAACATGTCTTATAGAGATGTTCAACTTCCTATCAAACTATGATAATACAAATGTCACGTTCTAAACACAACTTTTCAGTTTTTACATTCGGAATATCCGAACACCTAGCATAGAAAAAAGTCCTTTTGTACGCATCAACTGAATATTGAAACGCCATTTATAAATCGAGTACCAGTTACATAAATGACATTAACCAGCTATCGTATTGGAAAGCAGCAAACTGTAAATTCAATAAAGAACTTTCGAATCGAATACACGTCCTAGATAAAACAAAAAAGTCCCCATTGGAACTAACCAAACGAATACGAACGTAAACTTCCTAAACGAAATAGACAAATGAACATGGTTCGATAACAATGTCCCCGTCCGCTATTTCGATTCTGCATTACGCATGACTGCCTACGAGTGAACGTAGCCCAATGAAAGTCAACTGAATAACTGAACAACGCTTTTTAGTGATTTCACATGTCGAATGAAAATACACAATTTTACTTTATGTTCTGCTATATATATATATATATATATATATATATATATATATATATATATATATATATATATATATATATATATATTTTATATATTTATACCTCCTTTCTCCGATAGAGGGAGCCTACATGAATATTTCACTAGGTAAAATATCTCTCAATTTGGTATAGGACCAATGTTCGTTTCGAAAGTCATCGATTCTTGATTGATAGATTTAATATGGACTGATGATTCAAAATAATGATGAAACAATTGTATCCTATTATCATTCAACAAGATCGATTAATTTTTCGAAACGCTCTTAATATTCACTCTCGAAAGTGATGGGTTCGTTCTCGTTGACATTTGTGTGTAGAAGACAGCTCCCTGAGAGTTTTATTTGAAATATATATATGTCATCCTTCTAGAGATAAATGTAAGAATATATTGAAATCGATGCCTACGGTTGTAGAAAGCATTAGACAGTTCTTGTTTCGTACTGCAAGGTAATCATCAGTTACGCCACGTCCAACAGATGATAGTTTATGTTTCACATTTCCAGCTTTGTTATAATATTCTTTTGATTAACACTGGGATACAGCAAATTTGTTGTCATAATCTGTGACTTGTTTTTGACTGAATTTTGGTCTCTGAATTCAAAAATGTTATCAAATTTTCTCTATCGCGTCAAGTTTTTAAACTACAAGATACCCTGTGGTCTCTTCACCCTAAAAGTCATACAAGACGGCAAACATAACGAAATAAAGTGAGTACCAACCAAACGTATTGGGATATTTTATTCATAGAAATGTTATTATAATATTAAAAGTTAAATGTGTTTATGCAAAAATCAGAAAACCTATTAGGTTAAAAATTTTCGATTATAACTTCTCTTAGAATGTTCAATCTGGGGACATTCTCGCTTGATGTTCCAACAGTAGTCAGCCTTTATACTGACATCCTATCTACCTTGATAACATGACAGGCAAAGAAATGCCAGATGATTTACTCAAAACAGTCCCCTTCTGTTGATGAAGCTTTAACAAATTGCTTCAAAAGACCTAGTTTTATATGCAAAGACGGAAAAATAATGTTTAGTCTGTCGACAAGTGGCTGATTAAGCATATTTGGATCATCAGGTTTCAGGTCAGATCTTGGCGGCCACTTTGACTGCACCCAAAGCATCTCACGTGCTATTCTGTCCCACATACATAGAAAACAGGGTTACTTTTTGAAACGTTAGAGATGAGTGATTGGAATGTGGTCAGGTCATGTCATCGGAATGTGGGTGACGTTAGACGTATAGAGTGGGGGAGCCGAGAAGGAGCGCCTCTCTCTCTTCGCCGTGTGTCTAGCATCTTCCGCGTGCACGCTGTATCAATTTCTCTCTTTCACCGATCTTTCTTTCTTTGAACATAGTAGTGTCGCATGAGCCTTGAGCAAACGCACACCGAATATACAGCACTGATATATCAACACAAGTTCAATATTTCAAATTTAAATAACTCATATGGAAAGTGTCTGATAAAAAATTGTGTATACATTAGATACATTGATTTCAATTCAAAATAAATAAAAATATTATAAATGACTATGACAACTTGAATAGATAATATTTACTTTTTTTTTAATTAACTGAATAGTAATTCCTGAAGGAACAAACTCGTTCCTATCTCGTGTGCCGGGACACGGTCTCATTTTTTTCACTGTTTATGTAAGAGATTTCTTATATTGGAATATGCAGCAAACAGTGAACAAGAACTGAATTTGATGTTCCATTTTATTCTATACTTAGCTTTCGTAGACATTCACTTGTTCAGGGTTGATGAGATACTTCCAAATTATTATTGTAAAAACCATCTTTAATTTTCAAATTTTTCGTTTGCATACAAAAACGAACAATGAGTACGAAGTGAGATTAATCGTTGATTATGATTTAATCTGCACTGAAGGCTGAAAAATCCGAGGTCGATAGCTATTTGTGTATGTGTGTGGATATATATTTTTATGCTTTTATACAATAAATTTTCTCTTTCTGCATTGAGTAGGAAAGAGATTTATTATGTAGTTGTTTTTCCGTGGTTCACTAGGTATTATCTGAACTAAGTAAGTAGGAGTATATTACGCTCGAGTTGTTGATGTATTTTCTTTCATTCATCAGTTTCGTATCGTTGTTGATGTATACTTACTTACAATCTCCAGAAACAACCGTTCCACATACTTTTCTACATTTAATACCTTCACATTTCCATATGATATCTGATATCTTGTTTCGTTGACATGTTCGGTGAGCTTGCATCAGGTTTTAGCCCACATTCGCTCTTATTTGACGTCAACATTTATTCAAGTTTCTCTCTGTTTGTTCGGTACATTTCAAAGGGCATTCAGCACATTACAGTGAGTAGACCACATGGCACTTCTATTGATCTCCAATTTATCCTTAAACCTTCGTAAATGATTTTTCATTGATGTACTCTCCAACCGGGAGAGTACCTTGATATTGAGAAGAGCCTCAATCATTTTTAGAAATACATTTATAGTTAATTGTCTTTCATCAGTGCGATTATTTAATGGAATAATGTTTTCATTTTGTGAAATTACCAGTTCTCATACTGCCGAGAACAAAGTGACTTCAAATAATTCGAGGAATAAGAGGTTTACTTCAATATTTCATATTGGATAGTGTTGGAGTTTTCTTGATGTTAATCCATTATAATTGAATATAAACTAAAATTCAAACACTTGAACTTTTGATTCACACTTAATTTACAATAACACAGCATGACCCGTTTCGTCGTTACAAACGACTTCTTCAGATGCTACTAGAATACCGACTAACAACAAATTTGTCAAAGCAGGTATAAATAACAAGGGAACTTTAGGTCTTGATTTTACCCAAGACATTCCATTCTAGAATATAATTTTATTGCCTGAAAAGACTCAACAATGGTGAATTGTTCAAATCTGTTCTTTAAGCAAAATTTCAGAATTTTTATGCCGATTTATTTCCACTATTTCTCAATAACCTGATTGACTGCTTTTCTCTTAGTATGCAACATTTATTGATAGAAAAGATTATGAAGTATTTCAAAATAGCTCTCAGCAAAAAAATTTATATTACTGGAACAAGAAATTGAAATTTTCGATGAAAGCATGGTTTTTTTCGTGAAATATTTGTTTTGCTGTTTCACATTGAATAGGTTCTCATTTCAATATCATGATTTTCGTAATTCTGCTTGCTTTACTTGATAATAATATCACTTTCCATCAGAGGATAAATCTCATACATTAACCATTGATTTCCATTTCTATATAGCTTTATTGGACGTAAAACCCATGTACGTGATAGCCTATAACGCCGAAAAACTCATCATATCAAAATAGGATATATAATCCTATTCATAGCATGATGATGAATAGACATACCACAGGATTACCATAATCGAGACCGACTCCCTGCCAATTTTCAGCCACCAAAGTAAAAATATCCGGAGCATTGATCGCAGGATCGTCAGAACGTGGTAGGTAGTAGATCCAATTTGACACACTCATTGAGTACACTCGATCTGAACAGGAGACGCAGACAAACGGCACTCGAGCAGGAGCGGATTCGCTGATATATTTCCAAGTGTACTGCTCAGGTGACAAATACGATTTACCAGACAAGCTCCATTCACTAAGTTGAACTGTTTTTTGTGTTTTGGTAAGCGAATCTGAATAGGTATACTGAGTTATCCTTCTCAATTTGTATCTTGGATATAAAAGAAATGTTAACACATTCATTGAGTTCGAACGTACGCTCATATTCCATCTGACACATTAGTAAGAAACTTCAATCAACACAGCTTATAAACTTTACAAAAAATATATAAAAACAGCAAACAAAATGAAGTTGATTGAATGTTTGCTGATCTCTTGGTGGAACATTGTTCAATATATAGAAAAAAAACACTTGGCTTGGTTTCACAAAATTTATAATGAATACTCGACAATTTTTTCGGGGTTTTACCCCATTTTCAAAAGTTGAACTGACTTTAACCTGTTTAACTATTGAAAATTCGGTAACATCCCGAAACAATTGTCAAGTATTCATTGAAAATTTTGTGACCAAGCCAAGTTTTATTTATTTGATATAGCAAACAAAATATTTTAACTTCAAATATTATTTTTTCACAAAAGGATACAATAACTTTTCGAGTTCATTATAATTCTCACACAATTTCAGTTGCGGATCTAGATTATTAAACGAAATTATTTATTTCGCAAATAAATTATTTAGGCATTTAGATGTTTTGTACTCATCAATTTAAGAATAATTTTGTTCCCTAGACCTTGTTTGGTAACCATGTACATCTTCAATGTATTTTACACGAACAACGATATAGTTAGGGACCTTACCATATTTTATTTTATAAACAAAGTCTAAAGTTTTATGTACTATCTGCTGTTTAATATTTCAACAACTTAGTGTTTTTCACAAAAGGGCTATTGATGTGTAGGTACTTATTGCATTTCAATTTGATCTTTCAATAAAATGCTTTTTTTGCAGCTTCTGCAACTTTTGAATAGGCAAGGTGTATAATACAGTTGAACAAAAGTACATATGTGGTAATATTATCAACTTATACAATAGAGACTCTGTAAAAACAATAACATAATTTTTTATTCTAGCTAAAAAATCATTTTTGAAATTCGACTCATAACGTACCAAAAATGATTTTACGAACTGAAATTTTTATCGATAAAAACACTCAAAACTTAATTTCACTGACTTCCTCCAATGGCCCATTATTAACTTTGATTTGTATATCACACCTAATCTAGATAATTCTGCTTCGTTTCCGACAATAATTCATTTAGATTCATCGGTATTTAATGAAAGACTGCACACCATCCTAAGTGCAAACTATCAAGGTCATTCTTAGTTTTATCACCTAATTCTTGTAAATTGTTAATTTCACAGTCATTTACATAATTAATTACATGGTTTATAGATATCAACGGTCCCAAAACTGTTCCTTGTGGAACTCCATAATTACAAATTAATGGTTTGGACAGATAGTTTCCGTATTTGACCCGTTGTACCCTGTTAACCATACATGAATGAAACCATAGCAAAGCTGTTCCATATAAACCACACTTGGCGAATTAAAACACTGAAATTTTCGAAAGCTCTTCGTTAATTTAAATATAATGCCATAACTATTTCATTATTATCTAACACTCTTTATATTTACAATATTTACAAGTGCGATAATATAGCACGAGAACTACAGAATTATTTTCTTCTATTTTTGTGTTTCTATACATATATATATATATATATATATATATATATATATATATATATATATATATATATATATATATATATATATAATTTTTATAGTGAAAACTGAGAACCAAAATTACACCACAAATATTTTCGACATCGACTGGTATACGATCACAGATCTTGATGTTTACACCCTGCTACTTTTGAAATCATTCGAAACATTAGAAATATTCAATTTATCCAGAAGAATGATATTGTGAACGTGTCCGATGTGATGCCTCTATCATTTTGTAAGGGATAATCAGAGGGAAATATTGAAATCGATGCTATACTTAGCGGAATTCAAGGCAGATGTTTCGCTCTACAAGGAACTCGTCAGTTGCAACACGTCTATAGAAGTGAGAGAACGATGACTTACAGTGAAGAACCGTCAACAATTGCAACGTTTATTTGAAAAAAGCCATCATTGTGAAATGCAAATATAATGTATATTGTGAAATGTGAATATAACGTGAAATGAATATAAAAGGCTATAAACTACTGTATCGAATGTTTTCGATATGAAGTAGGCTGGTAATCCCTCGACATTCATTCGTCTATTGCTGTTTCGGTTGAATTCATAGAATCGAGCGAACAACCACAGAAATATATTCCCGGTACACGTCATTAGTCCGTTCGATGATTTGTGATCCGATTAGTCGACGACGAAAACGCAATAATGAACACGAACAAGATTATTCTGTCTCGCTGAGATTCACGGTCCGTCGTTACGCTATTCATATTGAAAACGATGAAAAATGTCTACCCGCAGAATACACGCGCGTGGGGGTGCTTTATCACTCCGAACCGAACCTTTGAATTCTTCCCACACATCTCTACTCTTTAACATCTAACGACGTAATAAAAACGCAACTACCAATTATTCCGCATTACGGATTTCTGTTGTTTCTCCCTTCGTTATGTTGTATTTTTTTGCCTTTTGAATTTCTGTGAAATGTCGATAATCTAAACTGTATGGATGTATTTATATCAAGAAATTCAGTTTTGTTACCCGGTTATTCATACAGATGGTTCTGGTTAATGATTTGGATACTCCAGTATTGGTAAATAAACTGTCTCGAGAACTGTGCTTTTTTCTTCGGTAATATGTACTGATCTTGGTCTTAAAAATGTACTGAAATATCCAAACTGAAGTTCACAATCTAGTCAAAGAAAAATTCTGTGATCGAAAAATTGGCTGCTTTTCGTCTTTTATCAAATGGCCGAAATGATTGAAAAAAGAAGCGTTGACGTTTGAATCCATAGTAATTCATGAAATTGAATAATGCCTCGCTTATGAAGTTGTTTATATTACAAAACATGTTATTGCTGAAAAATTTGAAAGAATATGTATATATATATTAGTTTTTAGGTTTTATTATATATTTAGTTGTTTTAGAAAAAACAACTGAAGGTATTCTTTCTGAGGTTGCAGTCAATTGAACAAACGGCCAGTGTAAGGAAAAACTCTTTGTTAATTTGTCGAGCTTTCGAAAACTTTTATTTTCTTTTTCAAGACATCTGGAAAACAATGAGAGTTTTAAAAATAAAACGTACAATTGTATAATATAAATTGAAACTTACTAACTACGAGGTTGAATATAAGGATAAACGCAGCAACACTTCATAGAAAAAATTCTCTTTACCCAAACATCAGTCAACCAAATTGAGAACATCAAAATCAAAAACTGAAAATATTAGACGTTTACGTTAACAAATATACTAGAATCACGGGAGAGCGCCGTCCGTAACATCTTGGTCAGGTGAATTAATGTGAATAAACCATCAATAATCGTCCTTCGGTGACAGGTTTTTCTTACGATTATCTAGTGCACGTGTTTATTTTTCATCTGAGGCGGTCCATTTCAATGCTGAATGATATTAGATGTTTTTCTTCTTTTCATCTTTTCTTGCCAACTAAGTAGATAATTATATATAATAGTTAGATTAGCGATGTCCGAACATTTATTCATGCTATCATGATTGTTGTTAATGTAAACCATTTGAATTGACTGCAACCTCAGAAAGAATACCTTTAGTTGTTTTTTCTAGAACTAAGATTTATAACGTTTCCAGTCAAGAGACTACTTTTCAAAATCATATATATATATATATATATATATATATATATATATATTATATTATATTTATATATTTTTTCAGTGTTCAATTGGGACTGCAGTCTAGGGCAGGAAAATCAGTTACCTTTTTAGTATTTTCCAAGCTTTCGAAAATGTTATATTTTCTTCTTCAGGGCTAAAATAGTATAATATCAACAGTTTATATAACAAGCACTATCTAAAATTCTTCTTAAAATCACTATGAAGTTAGTCCGAAAGTACATTCGTTTTTTGAATTTTGAAAATAAGTACAAATGTTCCCAAATGCATTGGGTTCGAATATTATCGCATTTTACGTGGTAGTTGAAGGAAGCAACGACATTAGCTGTATTTCTCAATTCCGCTTTTCAAGTGAAATGTTCCCAGATGTTTCCACGGGCATTTCTTGAAAAGTTCGCCGAAGTTTTATGACTAACGAAAAGAGAATTAATATATTTTGTGTATTTAGAGTGGATTTTTCGGTAAATAGGATATCAGAATATGACCCATTAATCAGAAGAATCATGAGATTTATATATATGTTGCTTAAATTATCTGTATGTTTTTCATAATAAAATTTCCGGTCTTTTCTATATGAACCATTTCTAGGAAAAGGCATTTGTTGTAATTATTTGCGTGATTTAAAATTTTTGTGGCATTGTTATTCATATTGTGACCAGTGGCTTGTACGTGTTGAGTTAATGCAGAGAAATTTGTCTTGTTGGTATGTCGGCAATCACTTTTATGAGGAATGATCCTTGAATGAAGGTTTTGGGATGTTTGACCTATATATAGAGAATCGCAATTTTGACAAGGAATTTTGTAGACGACATTTGATTTGAATTTCAATTCTAGCGGATGTTTTGTGCGAGTAAATAATGATTGTATCGTTAATGTATTTTGTTCGGCTATTTTCATTTCATTATGGAATAATTTGTTCAGTTTGGGCGTTAGATTGTGTATATGCGGTAAACACCGAATGGTAGATTTTCTGGGCTGCTGTTGCTGATAATTTCCTGGTTTGTTTCCATTATATTGTTGCAAGCTCTCAATAATTTATTGATCAGTTTAAGTGGATAACTGTTATCAAGCAGAATTCTCCTGAATATTCATCTATTTTCCTGGTACAATTCGGGATGACAAATATTTTTTATACGTCTTTTTTTGGGATTTGTCACCTTTTCACCATCTCACCGGATTGATTCGATACCTTGACCGATCAACAACACGTTTTATTTCGATATCGTATATTATCTTTCATTTAATATTCTGTTTTCTTTTAAAATTGTAACTATAGATGATTCAAGTTGTCTTCAAGTCGTAACGTAACTCTTTTATATTCAAGTGACTAAACAATTGTCGACATAATTTGAGAAAGATCGCAGTGACGACTGAAGCGTTATTTTAATATAAACATCCGAATTAAAGTATTAATACATGAACCACACAACCTGTGAAAATATATATCCAATATAATTAAATATTGTTCCAGAAATTCATGCTGTAAATATTTATTTATATTTATATTCGATTCATACATCTGAACTGAATTCTGAATCTGAAGAATGAATTATACGAGCATGATTATAATCACATTCTTATGTTACCTAGACGTTCCAGTGAGTGAAAATGAAAACAAAAATATCTTTTCGTTACTGATGTCGCTTTTGATAAGAAAAACCGTAAAACGGAGTCCGTGGTTTTAATCTAAACCTAACATGTCTGCTCACGACACCTCAGTACAACGAAATTAACTTTACTCAGTAACGAGTTGAAAATAGTATAAAGGAAACACTTGATGGAAAGTGTACGTGACGTTTTCTAGAGAGGTGACAACTTTTTGTAACTTTACTGAATAAAACAGAGAAAGATTTGGAATACGCCCTGACAACTCGCTTTTAAAACATTTTCAAACAATACTCGTCTGAAATATTATTTTTTGATTAGATGGAGGTAACAGTATTCTATTATATGAACACGTCCACTCAATATTTCGAAGGGTTTATTTGTTGAGTTGAATATACTGGCGTAGTCATTGCTATTCGAAATTTTTTAATCGATTCTATATATAAATTCT
Source organism: Henosepilachna vigintioctopunctata (assembly GCA_030704895.1). NCBI lineage: Eukaryota > Metazoa > Arthropoda > Insecta > Coleoptera > Coccinellidae > Henosepilachna > Henosepilachna vigintioctopunctata. The sequence goes on from JARQZJ010000097.1 coordinate 1,618,369, forward strand.
GATTAATAGTTAATAATAAATAAAAGTTATTTGATAATAGTTCACCTTTTTCTGGGAAGGTATGATGGATTTGGGTGAATCATGATGATCTCATCACTTTATAATATTATTCCTCTTGAGGGTATTATGGTGTCTTAAACAGTCGACTGGTTTAATTAGATATACTCTCTGAATGATTTAATATCACCTGTTTCGATGTCAAAGGTAATATTAAGTGATTTGGTAAAGACTAAAACTGCTGAAATAGATAAGTATACCTTTAAGTTCAACTGAAAACATTCGACTAAACTGTAACTTTATTAAGTTTTCTACTTTTGAAAATGGTGAACTGAAACAATCACTAAGCAACGAACACCCAGAACTATTATCAAGCAATTATATAATATAAATTAATAACAAAATGAATACAATTCTGTGAAACTAAGGAAACTGTGTTTTTTTCAATTTATATTAAAGCACGTTTCTCCGAGAGATCCGCGAATCATCAATCCGTTCTACTGAGAACAGATCTATTAGATACCGTAACAAATAACAATGGAAAGGGAGAACAAAATAGATAATTACAGAGGCAGAGTGAAGTTTTTACTTTCTAACCAACTTCTGTTTCACATATTTTGTAATTCGTCCCAATTTTTGTTACCTGTCGTTCCTCAAATTTTCATAGCATTTTTCGGTTTCAGGACACGTGGACAGCAAATTTCACACCAGACATCCTCACACCGGCAGCACACATCGCCGTTCGATCCGAGCTGACAGAAGTACCAACTTTGGGTACGAAAATACCCCAGTTTCTGACTTCATGCAGATGTATGCAAAGCAAAACGTTCAGCTGATGTTAGAATGTGCGGTCAATATCAATTTCAGCACTAGCATCTGGTTGAAGGACGGCCAGATTGTACAGACGCTACTTAAGGAGAACACCAATAGTAAGAGGGTTGTGGGGCATCGATTTCTGGTCGACGTCAGTGGTAACTTGTTCATCGATAACGTGAGGCTGGAGGATGATGGCCGGTGGCAATGTGAGGCAGAAGATGCATTCGGATTCGTTGTCACGGGAAAACCCATACAACTCACTGTTTTAGGTAAGTTTAAACTGAAGAATTCTTGATCTCGAATTAACATATTATCTTTATGACATTTTTAGAAGAAAATCTATGACTTCCCAAAAATAACAAAGAATTTACGTTCTCACTACTTTTGACATGAGAAAGTGATCTGTAATGGTCGCGAAAGTTTATCTCGTCTCTTCGATAGGGGGAGCTCATGTGATTAGTTCACAAATGAATATCCGCCTCATTTTGATGATAGGACTTGAGTGCGTTCAGAAGATCACGGAAACTTGATAGTGTGGAAGAATGTCAGTACACATTCCTAACAGGAATTAAACAATTGTATGGAATACTCATTCAAAATGGTCGATCATTTTCGGAACGCAGTTGATATTTACTCTTGGAAGTGAAAGGTTGTGTTTCAGTTGACAACATTTGTAAATACAGGTCACTGAGATTTTTAGACGAAATATTTCGATATTTCGATTGAGAATCTCAGTATTGAATTCATATATACATATATATGATATATATATATATATATATATATATATATATATATATATATATATATATATATATTTTCGAAATATTTTTATATATAACAGGCAATTTTTTTGATATAAAAAAATTTATTTTTGTTGACGTTTCGTTGTTATATTACAACTTTGTCAGAACTAATTCATTAGTTTTGACAAAGTTGTAATATAACAACGAAACGTCAACAAAAATAAACTTTTTCATATCAAAAAAAGCTTGTTAACTTTCGAAATAAAATCTCTTAAACAGGCAATAAATCAATTTCAAGAATATATATATATATATATATATATATATATATATATATATATATATATATATATATATATATATATATATATATATATATATATATATGTATATATATACACATATATATATATATATATATATATATATATATATATATATATATATATATATATATATATATATATACATATATATATATATATATATATATATATATATATATATATATATATATATATATATATATATATATATATATATATATATATATATATATATATATATATATATATATATATATATATATATATATATATATATATATATATATATATATATATATATATATATATATATATATATATATATATATATTCATTCAGTGCCGGGTGAAAGATGGATTGATATGAATTGAAAAAGTTCGTTCCTAGTATATCAATATATAACATATTCAAAATAAAAAATCAAGAAAATTTGAAAAGTGTTGTATCGTAAACGTGTCAGTAAAATATTTTATAGAAAGTGGAATGTAAAGAGGAGCTAATTCGTCTAAATCTCGTACTCAGAATAAATATGATCAAATGAAAAGCAACAAAATTCAATGAAAAAATCAACATAAAGTAAACGAATCAATATATTTCCATGTACACACGACACTGCACTCAGCCCGGGGTAGTCCAGGAAGAGGAGAGAGTCTTGCGAGAGTGACTAGGACGATGTAAAAGTGTCTCTTGGAATTACTCGAAGTAATGAAAGTTTTTAGCTACTTTCAAAATTCTGCCTCAATTTGCCAGGGCAATGGGTATCCAGTGAAAACAAAAAAATAATATTGAGTGTAAAACAGAGAATGAGTGTATTGGAAAATTGCTCCATAATTTGCGTTAGGAATGAAATCGAAATGAATGTGTTAGAAATTTACTGTGAAAAAATATCCATCTTTATTGTATAAGTGCTATAGCAACTTTTTTCTGCTGACGTTGGCCCATGCCCTTCGGGAATACGTTCTGTAACTTATTTTATTTTACTTTTGGAATCAATTAATATAAATGAATGAAATATATACCAATAGAAACGGCATTTGGGTGAAAAGACCCCAAAATTAACTTCATCAAACGTCCAATACAATGTCGAAAGAAATCAGAAAGCGACGAGCTGTTCTAGGCACATGTCTACAAGATAAAACAGTCCAGAATACCGAAGAAATTACTCGATATAATTATAAACAGTAAATGCGGAACAGATGGGCTGAAAGATGCCCAAAAAAAACTACAACAGATCATCATAAAAAATTAAAACACAAAATAAAGTTTGTGCAAAAATCATTGCGCCAACCAGGAATAAAATGGACAAATGAACGGAAGAAAGAGCATACAGAGAGGATGAAGCGTTTTTGGGACGCCAAGAAGATGAACAGAAGCCCTAAAAATTGCGAATTCAAGTTCAAACGCTCCTCATGGGGAACAATCTTTATAAAAATAATTATAATAATATATATGATTATATATTTTGAATGTATTTAGCAATGACAGGCTTCTTTTGATGAGAAAAATTTTAATTTTTGTTAACGTTTCGTTTATATATACAACCAAACGTCAACAAAAATGAAGCTGTAATCATTGAAAGTAACCCGTTATTGCTGAAAATATTAAAAATATATGATATATATATATATATATATATATATATATATATATATATATATATATATATATATATATATATATATATATTTATATATACATATATATGTGCCTTTCGTAATAGATCCAAGCTGTATGTTCAACTTACAGACAAACCTTTCGAAAGAATGACTAGCATTCATATGTACTGAAGATATTCTCGAGAAAATAACATAGATTTTCTCCGTTTGAGCTTTGGATTAGATTAAATAACTTTACATATATTCACTTTGTGCCATTGTTTTTGTCCTTAAGTCAAGAGAAGCTTAGAAAGCTCGCCTTCTGTTGTTATCTCCGGAATATTGTCGCTCCAATAAACACCAACTCTAAGTTACAACTTTTATATATCGGTTACATGTGACGTTTCGACGTTTTCAGCCATTCCTTCCATTTTCCCTTTCCAGATAACTCCCACCGAAATTCAATCTTGCCGATTGCTTTCTAACCCCCGCTCGGAAGCAGAAGAACCGTCCCGCTTAAGGACAAGATTTCTCCATTTCAGGATGAAATTCTATCGGGTAATTTATTTAGTGGAGTGAAGTAACGAAAAAATATTGTTCTAAATAAATTGCGTTAGCCTGGTATGTATTGACAGATTTTGTCTTAGTTATTATTGATGGTGCGTTTATTTACTCTTATAGAGATGAAATTATCTCAGCAGGTGCAGCTTTAAGAGTATCATCAATTTTTATCCACGAGGAGATCGATAATTTGATAATAATGGTGTCTTCGTGGTTTCGCTGAGTCATAGTTTCTATGTGCAAATTGTACATTATTAGAGAGTGCATAATATTCAGAGTTTTGCGCTCTATTTTTTGGAAACTCTCAATTTTTGTTTCGAATACATTCAATTTATTCCAGAGCATTCTAATGAATGCTAGATTCTTTTCGTGAGCACTCTGTGTTGATTAAAAGTTGAACCTAGAGATGAATACCGATGTCCAGCAGTCGATGAAAACAGTGGGAATCGAACCCATCAGCATCAGTACACCAGAAGCGTTATAAGAAGCGTCACTATACCCTTCGGCGACTGAGCTTCTAGCAACACTGTGACTGTAATAATTATCCTTTTTTTCGCTACTTCCAAATGTCTTTCATTGACCTTCATTTTGGACATCATGTGCTTTCATTCATTACAGAGTTTCAAAGTATAATATTCTTACAGATTTCAAACAATCAGTTACACAACTTTTCACATACAACATCAATGTGAGTTGTTCATTTCGGGTTTCTGTCTTATATATCCCAAGAAACCTATTTGATTTGGATGATGAGATAATGTTGTCTCCAAATTCAACGTTGAAGGTACTGATTCCTACAATTTTTAGACAAAAATCAACATAAAGAGTTTTATCAAAGGTCATCATCAAATTGCTGAACCGACACCAATAAACAAACACTCTCAAAATGCATTCACATTCCTCCAAAAGGTGCTCAAGATGCCGCTGGGAAAAACCATCAATGAATCTTGGGCAAAAAATGTTACCAAAAATCGCAGGCAGATCTTTTTAGAATTATATGATTAAAGGAGGTCCGAGTTCAGAACCTTGGAACACCCCAAGACAAATACTATATGTCCAAGAATAACCCCCGCTCATTCTCGCTATTATGGCTTTTTCGTTAAGGCAAAAACGTAAGCAATCTAGTCGAACACCGATAAAATTGAATTGTAGTAATTTCTCAAGTATAAATTCGAAAGATATAGAATAAAATGCAGATTACAGTCTTCCCTTGACGCTGTTAATTTGTGGTGTAACAGCAATGGGCTGAATCTGAATATCAGTAAATGTTAAATTGTATCATTTCCTCGAAAATTGTTTCCAATTCATCATAGTTATACATTGGAAGGTCAAATTCTAGATAGATGTGCTGAGTTTAAGGATCTGGGGGTACTTTTCGACTGTAAGCTGTCCTTCTCTAAACATATAACTTGCATTACGGCTTCTGCTTCTAGGATGCTGGGTTATTTGGTTCGAAATTGGGGCAGCTTTGTTATTCTTGACACAATGAAAACGCTTTACTACTTCTTTATTCGCAGTAAACTGGAATATGCGTCTATAATTTGGTCTCCTGTGTACATTAATTCTATTGTCGACTTGGAGGCAGTTCAGAGGAAATGTTTGAAGTATATGTACTTCAGATGTTATGGGCAATATCCTTCTAGAGGCTTCGACCATTCTATCCTAACCGATAGTTTGGGAATTGAATTATTGAAGTTGAGGCGTGAACGGTTCGGCCTAACATTTCTCTTCAAAATTTTGCACAATTCGATTGACTCGCCATTTCTTCTCAGCAAAATAAATATTCGCGTACACTTCTGTTGTCCACATATGTCTTAGTTATAAATATTATTTCAAATATTATTTTAATTTCAGTTATTTTTTTTGTTTACTAGATAATACTTACGCAATCGATTTTAATTTTATTTTTATTTATCAAACATATTTCGTTACTAAATGGTCATTTTCTGCTGACCATACGTAACTTTGTAATAGACAATATTTCATTTTTGTTTTTAGTTATCTGGTTATTGTTCAATACTATTTCAATTTATTTTGAATTAATTTTTTCGTTGTATATATTAGCTTATACTCCCTATTTTTGTTTTTTTTTTGTTAATTTCTTTTCTTATTTATTATTATTTGTGTACAATTTTGCAATTTTTTGTAAATTGTAATTTTTTTTGTAATTTTTCTCTGTAATTGGATGTATATCTGTTGGAAATAAATGTCTTATTATTATTATTATTATATTCTGTTAGCGTTTAAAGAAGGTAAACAATGAAACTATAAATCAAATTCAAGTGTTCGAATTATCCTATAGTTATTATAATGGATCTGCACCAAGTGAATGCCAACACTATCATAATCTCGAATGAAAACTGCAAAACAACATATCGATTAACTTTGTCAAAGCTTTTCATATTCTTTTCGATTTATCAATATGGCTCTACTGATTCACTTCTGAATTGTTCTAATAGTGTGTTATTTCCTGGAAAAAACGAGTACTAAATGTTGTATTGCAGTTGAAAATTAAGAGAAACCCTAGCCGAAAATTATCACATTCTTTCTCCTGAGTAACATAATAGCAATAACTCACCGGCACAATGAGCATAATATATCAAAATGATAAGACCTAGAATGTCAGGGTGAGATAACTGCCTGAAATTCCAGTAACCATGTGAAGTCCGAGGCACGGTTGCTAAGGGGATTTATTAAATTTTCTATATATTTTGTCAAGAATAGAATTATATCAGCAGCAAGAAACGTGAGTTGAATTTTCAAATTTGCGTCAATATTATATATATATATATATATATATATATATATATATATATATATATATATATATATATATATATATATATATATATATATATATATATATATGAATAGTTAGGGAAAAATAACAGTGATGCAGTCTCTTAGATTGCAATTTTTTAAATTTAGCTGAGTCTCAAGCTTTCGGATATCCATTGCACCATTCTTCAGGGAATACATTGATTGAAATACAAAATACCAACACTAACCATGTCGGATTGCGTTCATCTCATACGGTGCAATGACTGTCAAGCAGTTTACATCGGTCAGACGAACCAATGTTTAAAGAGGAGGTTAAATATCCATAGAAGTATCTTCTCCAGAACATCAGTTTGATTTTGAAGGTCCATAAATACTCTCCATCGAATCCAACTACAAGAAGAGGACCTTCTTGGAAATGGGCTATAACAAGAATACTCCTAATAATATCAACAAAAAAACAGATATTGAGAGGCATAGTTGTGTTTATAGCTATCAGTTATCATTGGATGAGCCTGGCCAAATTTCCAATGGCCAGAACCATCATCGATCGTGTTGTGATTGTTTTCTGTGTCAATACATATTTGTACGTTGATGTGTCATACCATATGTTCTATGATCTAACCTCGCTTTATGAGTTTGTTTTACATAAAAATTATATATCTTACGTCGTTGAGCACTGTTGCATTTATATTTAACATTTTTATAATAACAGTTGGATGCCTTTTGTGTCGTTTTTGTTGACTTATGTCAGATGTGAGTTTCCTTGAACACCTTGTCTATATTTTTAGTATTCCTGAAGAAGAACGGAAACGCGTTCGAAATATAGAATTGCTGACGATTAGTAGTTTAAATTAGTTCTCCCCATCCTTTTATATATATAATTTTTGTGCTAATTACACTGAGTAGAATATCAGAGAAAATAGTTGGAAATTCGTTCGATAATGTTCATTCCTTTTGAATATATATATATATATATATATATATATATATATATATATATATATATAAATGCAACAAATAACTATCGTGCTCATTGATCTCTGTAAATATTGAATATACTAGTATACTAGGACCATCCTCTCAAAAAGTTTCTGAACTAATCGAAAGAATATCATCGCAGAGTTGGCTATGTTAACCCGTACGATGTGATGACTCCATGATCCCTCTAGGGAAATATATTGAAGGATATTGAAATCGATGCCTACACTCAATGGAAGCATAAAACTGACTCGTTATACAAGGAACTCATCAGTTGTGCCAAGTTCATCGTATAAGTGAGAGGCATCAACTTTAATTCTGAAGTACCCTCTTATGACTCAAAAGACAGAAATACATATATAGTAATGCATCAACGCGTTAATAGTGCATGTATCAATACATTATTCCATTTACAGGAAATAATTAGAACTCCTAAACACATCAAGCATCGAATGTTCACACGCCCGTACATACTTAAGGTATGAATTGAAGTTTCAAAAACCCATTTCGACGATTATATCTAATTTTATGTTTAATGTCGCTAAGTTTTGGTATTATTAGGCTTTGGTACCTTTATATACTAGAATGTGAATTATTTTGAACCACCATGTTATTTCCCGTCAGTTGAATTGCCCATCTTTCAAAATCGAATTGAAAATTAGACATCAATTCAAGTTGTCATCCTGAAATAGCATAGGAATAGATTGTATTGAAAAATATGAATAGGAACAATTGAATTATAAAATGGAATAAAACGAAAAATTCAATATGTTCTATCATAAGGAAACAGAAATTGATTGAAAGTAACATTTAAGCTTCAATTGAGTGTAAAATATCCCGAATCTGTGAAAAACTTGTCGTATTCCTCGTCGACATGATTTTCCACCGGTGATTTCTCACGTACATGGAAACATCAGAACCCGGATTCGGCAAATTATCCCAATCGCTGATACTGCATGCCGGTAGTGTTCGCAACTCTGTACGGGGTACTTGCGCACCCATTATTCACCCGCATTACGCGACGGACTTGTCGCTGCTCACGTCTACCCCCAGACGAGGAAAGTGGCAGACCGGAAACAATTCCGAATGCGGAATGTACGACGTCCGGGCCCGAAAATATCCAATTATGAAAATTTACGGAGCGATTATATATGCAGCTCAGCTCTTCAACTTTGAAGTCTTGAAAATCGTTTTATTTGGTCCTAAATAGATAACAACTAATGGTTTATTTTTGTATGAAGAAAAGAAAATACGAATTCATTCCTTTAGAAACATCGAGAAAAAACTCCATCAACTGAAAGAAAACCAGTGAATTTTGATGGGAGATCTGAAGAATGAAAAACTCTATTCAAACACTCCGGAAACTTCAGATAGAGAAATATGATAAAGTTGAAGTTGGTTTCTGAAGGTCTGAACTCTTTGGCTTCGGTAAAACGCAGGCATTTTTTCCTGAACAGGCACAATCGATTTTCTGTTTATAAATGGAAAAGAAACAAGTCGCTTACCTTCAATCGTGGAATATTTCATTTTTAAATATGAATTCGTGCCTTTCTCGAGGATTGTCAAAACTTCTGTTATTTTTAGTGGTGTATTGAAAACTTATATAATTGATGATGCCCTCAATTTGTGAAATTTATTTTGTTATGACTATATTTTAGCGTCATTCTTCATATAAGAGAAATTGTCCCAAAGATTTTCTGGTTGAGGAATCCGTGCTTCATTCGTAGCATAAACGTTATTTATCAATGGAAACCAAGTGAATTTATTTACTCACACCTTGACGGTTTATAGCGTTGGTGTAATAGAATGAATAAATGGAATGTTTTTCGGACTTCCACTTCACATCAATTCTGAATAGAATTGATCTTATTTCTTTTTCCTTCTTATCTATCTGAAGTTAAGAGAAACATGAATTTGTTATTGGAAATAGTCACAACTGGAAGACACCAGTACCAAACGGCCTACATAACTACTGGCTCAGAAAACCTTGGTGCACTCACTCAAATTGACAGTGTTTCTTAATGATGTTCTAAGAAATCCTCAAACTATACCACAAATCTACACTGAATTAACGAAGCGAGTGGAAGACGCGCTGAAAACAAAAATTTAGCAGTAAACATCTCCCCTAAGCTAATCAACACTTACAACTTGTAACGTTTTAAAATACTTGAGACTGGTTGATGAGTGAAATGCTCAGACCGCATCACATGAAATGATCGTAGTTCGAAATACACCGATGAAAGTACGTATGATATTCCGGTTATAGATTGATTCCGATATTGGATTTCTTATATCGAGTATTGCGACTGAAAATTTCTGATTGTTATATATAATATCTTTTATCTTCATAAATTTTGAGTGCGATTGTGAGCGGTAATTGTTTCGAATTATTGGTTATTTCAAATTTCATTCTGCAACAGAATTCATGAGCCTTAGATTACGTATTCGATTTTGCATGAAATTCCAAAATGGTCTCCAATATAAAAAAATTTTTTTCCAATTTCTCAATCCTTTCTTCTTTGCTTAATTTCAACTTATTAAATTCTTTTTTCATTAATTCAATTTCAATGAGCTAGTTAAGTCTTTCATTTTTTTCATTTTCTCGATTTGTTGCGTAGATGCAAATTTGTGTTTTTTCTTACAAAAACTTGTTTTCTTATCTTTCGTTTTGTTTTGATTCAAAGAATCAACTGTTGTGAACAAAATGAAAGATAAAACTTCGCAATAGATCAGAAATAACTTCATGAGCTGATTTTTATAGAATATTTTTCAGCTATATCGCCTGGAGTTTCAAGTAATTTTGCTATATCTCCTGGAGTTGAGGCTTCAGCGTATCTTCTGCAGTTGAAACAGATTTGAGTTCCATCCAATTTCGAGCGACTTTGAAAATTGGACATCTTATAGGCCTTCCGAACAAGCAGAAAATATCCGTATTATTATCAAGATTCAAGATAAGAATTATCTTAATAAGAATCTTAAGAAGAATCTCAAGAAGAAGAGATCACTTATTCGAACTTGTGATCATGAATCGAAATACTTTGAATATATGTTTAAAAATAAGTACGTTGTTTCACTGACTATATTGTACATAAATCAGGTGAATTTATATAAATCTCAAGCAATTTAGGAGCTAGCCGGTGCAATCACCAGCATTTCGTAAGTGACAACGTTATAACCTGTTCTGTTCTGGTTCAGACATTCGGAATAGTGAAGCAAAACTGATGTTGACAACCTCCAGCGAAAGATCAGAACATTCTTCACAAATTTCAATAACAAGAACCGACAACGACTTGAGAGAACTACTTCAACATGAGATGTGACTGTTGAATATCCATAACTTGTTGAACCAGGAAAAAAAATCTACACGGCTATTTCCACAGGAAGTCTCTTGACCAGCATCTGCACAGAATAATTTGTCAAATTGATTACTCCGTTCCTCTGAAACTGAGTGAGGGCCAGATTACAAGCAACCATTATTCTTACAACAAGGATCTACAGACTTGGAGAGAAAAATCCTTGCACGGAAGACACACTAATGAGTCCACGAATGAAAAGGTCGACAAGAAAACGTCGAACTACTGGTTGGGCTCAGGCAGAATGTTTTTCGAAACTACCGATACGGATGCCAAACATCAGAGTCAATCCAACATATAACAGGAAGATGTCAAATATACGCACCAAACCTAATTGATAAAAATGCCGAAAAAATTTCGAAATATCGAGAACTTGATATCTTTGGATTCTCTGGTATAATCCCGAAAAATCTCCTGAAAAATAACACAGAACCAGGACTTGGCAAACGTATTTATAAGGAATTACAAAAATGGTGCTACTTACCACAGCAAGAGACTGTCAGAAAGTTTTTAGGACATAACGGAAACCAACCACATTGAGATCATCGCCGTGAAGATTGCTGCTATTAGAACCGCTGCCACGGATCGGACAATTCGGATAATTCGGACAGATCCACACAGAGCTCAATCCATTTGATGATAAATTATATTTGGGAAAAGTGGTAGTTCCCCTGTGAGACCGTATGAAAACCGCAAGTCTTGAAATCGGGGATATAATGATAATGAGCCAAGTCCTTGCTCTATGATATTTTTCAGGAGAGTAAATCGAAAATAATAAGAAAAATGGTATTTATTTCGTTCAAAACAAACAATGAGTCATTATAATATTTGAATTTGGAGATACTCAAAAAATAAATGACGAAAAATTAATTAATGACAAAGATTCAGCTATAGATGTTCCTTTCCATCAAGACAGTATGCACTTTCCAATTTTAATTTGCTATTACATAATTTCTTAACTGATCCTTTGTGTTTCCAATGACTGATAGACTAAAAATATCCAATTCATATGTTTCCACACTTATTTGTTCTAGTTGATTTCTTGCATAGCCTATTGATATTTTGATGAAATAATTCTAATTCATGTTCTTGTGAAATATTTTTTGATTTCTTAAGTGTTTTTCGTCTCTAGTTTCTGTAAGAAATTCTCCTTTTCTCCAAAAGAATTATGCTTTCTTCTGAAATCGAAACTACTGAAGCCTACCCCTGACGGCCATAATGCAGCATCATTAATTCAATCTCTTCAACTTCGGCATCTACCTCTTTCATAAAACATTTCTTGTTTCTCTTCTGGTTTTTCACAGATGCCTTTTTTACAGAGTCTGTAGCCATTTTAGCTTTCACTTGACCTTGTGTATATTCTTTTGTTCTTTGACTTTCGACATCCTCTTTGATTCTTGAAAGAAAGGGTAAGTTGCGTTCTTATTCCCCTTAAATTCCTGAAATTTTGAGTTTGTTATTTTTGCTTCTTCAAAGTCGATTGAGATTCTGGTCTTTCACTCTTTACAATGAAACTAAAAATTAAATTGAAAAAATAATGAGTTACTATTCGATTTTCTAGTTTGAACTTACTTTTATACTACTTTCAAGTTATACACTTGATTAGGTAAACATCATTGTTCAAAACAAGATGATTTACACTCAAGATATTTAAATTAATCTCATTTAATTTCAAAATTTTTCTCATTAGTGTAATGATAGTGAATTAAAATTAAGAGGCTTGGTTTAAGTTAGACTGAAGATATTAACAACTCTACATATGTTTCGTTCGGTTAGCCCATTATCAGGAGCATTCAACAATATTGTTGAATATGTCGGATATAAAAAATTCAAGTTGTGCAGCCACAATATTTATATATTTTCAGCCGAATTGCCTCATATTCGGCAATTCTTTTAATTTCGTTAATTCAAAACAAATCACAAACTTTAAACATTCAACATTCTTTACCGATTGAGAGGTACAAATACTTCCGATCTTCTCCATTTTCGACCACACACAATAGTTTTCGAAAGTCGCAAACAAACTCTCCTTTTTGATACTCACATGTTCTCTAATTCACTCAGTCAGTGAATTTACACGAACACGTTCACTTCCTGTAATTCTTTCGTTGTTGCGTGAAACTGGAATATCATATTTCGAATAACTACGATGAGAACAATTCAGATCCCTTTGTATATTTTCGCCTTAATGGCCCTTAAAGTAGTTGAAATTGTTGACGACGAGGTGGAATTGCGGGCTTCATTGAATGGCAAAATTGCACTTAATTGCTGTAATTGTGTGTTTTCTGCATGAGGTTTCAACGAATTGGTGGCACTCATTACAGAAACACTAGATATGTCCCGGACAGAAGGAAAAACTCCGATAAACTATAATTGTATTTCTCTGACAGTTAATTAGAAGAATAGACATATAAATTCTGCAAGAAAAATTGGTCGAATGGATCTGATTTTTAAAAATAATACTTATTCTAAATCAATATTATCATTGATGTGTGGATTCAGAAGTTTGGAACGTTATATTATATATTGAAAATGAGAACGATGTTGTATCAAAATATTGTAAGAATCAAGATATTATGACGACAAAAAATATATTTGAATTGTGTTTTCAATGAAGAAAGATTCTCAGATTTCCAACTAAATAAGCGGTCTTCAGGATTTCTCATATAAGAGAAACTCATACCTACTACGAAACTACATAAAATTGACAGCTAAATCACTATCGATACATCAAACCTGTTAATATATGGAATTATTGATAATGATATCTTTAGGTTGTCTTATTCGATGGGTATCCACCTCGACTCCTTATGGAATACATAGTAAAAACATGGATAGTAGCAAAAATATTGAAACACTCTTCTCGGAATGTCTAAAATATCCACGAAACGAAAAAGAGACATAAAAGAAATATAAGAAAAAGAAAGGTAAAATATACAAAGAAATCTGATTTAATTTATGTTTTTTATTTTTACATACAAGAGCTCACTGATCAGACAGTTTGAAACTCTTTTATAATAGTGGAGCACATATTATAAATGTTGATTACCTATAAATTACGTTTTTATAAACTATATATCAAATATGTTTGTCTTATAACTAGAAAGTTTTCAAACATCTCATCGAAATAAAGTTATCGATGCATTGAGTTAAATCTTTCCATCTACAAATAAAATTCCTAATTCTACTAAAAAAGATTAGATAAATACATCATGAAGAGTAAACTCTGTAAAAACTGATAATTATTCTCTTATCGACCTTTGAATAATCTCTTTTTGAAATGTTTCTTGAAAATTAGGAAATTCGGAGAGAAACTATCAAAGTTAGTCTCTATACTAATCAAGTTTAGCCTATTGAAAGATCTATGAGGTGAGATCTATGATAGGAGATCTATGATAAATGATCTTTACCGAGGCAATGGCCAAGTGTGGAGACACGTTCATCTGTCATTCGGGAGATCCTGGGTTCTTGCCTCGGATCGACTGACTTGCCATGAGTTTTCAGAGGTTTCCTCATGGCGTAAGTAAGTTCCTGCTTGCACACTTACAAGACAAATGCTGAGTCAGTAACTGTCTCTGAATAATTTGCATTGTGAGGGAGTTTGTAAGTTGGTGTCAAATGAACAATCTGATGGTGAACGTTGACAAAACTGTATGTGTTCAGTTTTGTCTGAAGGGCAATGGAATTAGTACCTTGGATGTTAGATATGGGGACAACACTACATCATCATCCCAATCAACGAAGTTTCTTGGAATATATGTAGACAGAAATTTGAGATGGACAACACACATTGAGGTCTTATGTAAAAAATTGAGTAACTCATTTTTTGCAATCTCTAGGATCAAGAACATCGTACCTAGAAACTGTGTTATGAATGTGTATTACAGTTTTGTATATAGTCATCGAAATTATAATATTCTGCTGTGGGGTTGCTCTACAGAAATAAATAGGGTGTTTATTACACAGAAGCGAATACTTCGATTAATATTCAATATTCATCAGCGAACATCTTGTAAACCTATCTTCATTAATAATTACATACTCACCTTACCGTGTTTATATATTTATAGATGTTTGTTATATGTTAAAGAAAATGAAGATAGGTTTATTAAATTGAATAGTAATCATGAGTATTCAACAAGAAACAGGGAAGTGCTACTTTTTCCTATGCATAGAACAGCTAAATTTGAGCACTCTCTCTATTGTCAGAGCATTGAAATTTTCAACCATTTACCATCGAATTTGAAAGTACTGAAGCATTTCTCTTAGTTGTAATTATTTATCAATTGAAATGAATGTAATTTTACTATGTAAGGAATGTTTCTCAATAAAATTATATTATTATTATTATTATTATTATTATTATGGATGGGTGAACTCAAGATATAATTTGTTTTGCTCTGCTCAAGACCCAGTGTTTTACGATTTCTTGCTACATGTGCAGAACAATTAGATTTTATAAGGCTCGTACATGCAGCAGAATCTATTGAGCCATTAAGTAATTTGCAGGAGAAACATATATCAAAGTACTCACGTCTCAAACTCAAACATTCCAAAGCATAAAATTTAACTTTATACTCATATGAAAATCCATGACGGTACCTGTTAAAACAGAAATTAAGAGCATTATTGAACTTCCGTTGAATATTTTTCAATCTATCAGTGTTTTCAACATAATTTGGATTCCAGACGACCGACGCGTACTTCAACTTGGATCTCACAACAGAATTATACAAATCAATAACAGACTCAAGTCCACCAAAACGCCCATTCATTCGTAATATGAAACCCAGATTTTTTCGAGCCTGTTGGACGATTCCTTCAATATGCAATTCGAAGGTTAGGTTCAACTTATTGAGGCTGCAGAAGCCAGAGAATGTATTAAGATCCTACTGTAAAAGAAAATAATCGTTGAAGGATTTCATCTCATTCGATATTTTGATATCATCCAAATGAAGGTCTATATCGGTATATATAAAGCATTCGTCAATATCATTCAAAAACATGAGAAAAACAAGGGACCAAGATGTGAACCCTGTGGTACATCTGATGTCACCGACAAGTAAATTGATCTGGAAAAATTCACAACCACAACTGTCTTCGGTCGTTCAAATATGAAGCGAGAAGACACAGGAGATTTCCACGCACCCCGAAATTTTCTAGTTTTGTCATGAGTGTTGGGTGGTTGGCCCTATCGAAAGCCTTGGAGAAGTCAATGTATACTACGCATACAGATGTTCCTTTCTCGAAATTGCTCAATATCCACTGTACGAAAGGCAACAAATTTGACACAACAGATCGACCAGAGAAAAATCCATGTTGACATGGAGTTATATAGTTTTTAATTTGAAAAAACAGATTTTCATAATAGTGAAATAGGTCTATAATTTTTTAAATCGCTTTTATTGCCTAACTTGTGCACCGAAACAACCTGTGACACCTTCCATGTTGAGGGGAACTTCCCCTCAATTAAGCATTTATTGAAGATAATATGGAGCGGTTAGAAGATGGATGAAATGCAGTTATTGAGATGATGATATTAAAGATCTGGAGATGAAAGTAAGTGACTGTAATTCAAATTAGACTTCTGAATAGAAGTACTTAACTGCCTTCAAAAGACTTATAGAATAATGATGCAGTCTTGATACTCGAATGAATTGGTATGAACACTGGGCCAATGTTTCACGCCCTCAACACAGGGATAGGAGTTTCACAAATTCACAATGCCAGAGTCTCATAAATGTACAAAATGAACTTTTTCATTGGAATTTAGAGAAGTTTTCGAAATATTGGATTATACTTTCGATGATCTTTGAATATCGTGTCATTCTGGTATTCGGATGGATTGAGCAAAAAAAACATCTCAACAACTACAAAAATTGCAGAATAGAGCTATGCGAACAATTTTGAAATGTAATAGATTGTTGCAACCGCTTCCAACAATGGATCTACTGTGCTGACCAGAATGCTAAGATCAGCAGTTTAAGAAAAAATATAGAAATATATAAGACTCAGATCATTCTTGCGTAATTGCATTTACGTATCAATATTAATGTAATCGTGTCTATCAATTATTAAAATAAATTTTAGTATCGTTGTGAACAATTAATATACAACCTAAACCAACAAGTGCTCAATTAAATAAATGTGAATGAAAATAAAATAAATAAAGTGAATGACCAAACTAAGTCTGGAAAATATAAAGTGCTAAAAATCTAATATGAGTGAAATGATAAAAGTATCAAAGCTAAGTAAGAGTGAATCTGATAAAGTGCGTTTATCCAGTGGAAGAACAATGTAACAAGATAATCCCTTATTGAAGATTTTATGGAACTATCTCAATATAAGCTACTGTGGTGTCAGAAACAACCCCTTTCCTGTCAACAATTATTTAGAACAGAGTCTTAGTTCTACCAGCAGTTTCCCTAAGAACGAATGTTCTAACCTGACAATCGGAAGCACGTTCAGTTGCTTAGAACTAATGTCAGTTAAACCGAGAATTCTTTATGCTACATATATATTCATAGTCAAAATTGAAAACAAATTGTTTACATATAGGGTAATAAAAATATAACATGTGTCTGAGATGTGCACGAGTTAATTCATTACTCTATACCGATCACCATTGACTGTAACTTTCTGGCCATCATCGTTTTTGAAAAAGTACGGACCAATGATTCCACCAGCCGATAAAGCGCACCAAACAGTCAGTTTTTCTGGATGTAATAGTGTTTTGACATACAATTGAAGATTATCTTCACTCCAAATGCGGCAGTTTTGTTTGTTGACGTAGCCATTCAACCAGAAGTGCGCTTCATCGCTAAACAAAATTCGCTTATGAAAATCGGGAACAACGGCAATCTCGTTTTAGGCCCATTCGACGAATCTACGCCTTACTTGATGATCGTTTGGCTTCAATTCTTGTACGAGTTGGATTTTGTAAGCACGCAAACCAAGATCCTTCCGCAAAATCTTCCATAAAGTGGATGGACACAGATCCAATTTCTGTGCTCGATGGCGGATGGACTCATTCGGGTCTTCCTCAATGCTACGCTCTACATTAGCAATAGCTTCTTAGCAATACGCACCATACGGCGTCTCTGGGGATACGAGTTATCAATAAAAGTAAACGTGGTTCCCAAACCTTGCATGGTCAATCGAATTAACTGTATGGACGATGGACGATTTTGTCGATGATAAAATGGACGTAGTGCGCGATACGTATTCCACAGAGAACCATTATTATTACGAAATAAATTTGCACTATTTGCAAGCGTTGTTCAGGCGTGAGTCTATTCACGATGAAAAAAAAACCCGTTACATTCGAATTTTGTGAAAGCTATTGCTAAATGAATATTATTTTTATTCTTATTATTGAATGTCCACCAATTGTTATATGAGAAATCATTGAAGATAGTTCAGAAGGGGGAACAATTTGTGAATCAAAATTTTGTAGTGGATAAGTTCTCTCTCGAAAAACTCACAGAAACACTCCGTCGTATTAATGAAAACAATATCCCAAACAAAGATAACCGGTTCGTTACTGTTGCCGATAATACGACAAGATCGTGCAAGTTTCCACATCTCGTGGATAGTTTTCCTTGCTCATTAGCAAAGTTGAATCACGTGTCTGAGAAGTTTTAACGGGCAACTCTAAACCCTTCAGATCGATTTCATTGGATATACGATAACGTTATCCTGACCGTGTAATGTGTATAGACTTCTTAATTTCATGAGGGAAGAGCTGTTTGGACACGGCTTCGATTATATATTTTTCAGAGTTCGCTAAAGTACTTGAATTGAGATGAGAAAAGTTCGGTTTTCACTCTAGGGTATCATTTTTTACAGATAATGTTATAAAATGGGATAAGTTGAGCACGGAAATCCCCAATAATCGAAAGAGTTTCAAAATTGATGTAGGTATACAACTGAATCCCAATCATTGAGTATAACTTCGACGGAAATAATCATATTAACTGACTACAGTGCTAATTTGTTTCAACAATTTTTCATACAATGAATATTTCAAAAAATACACTAGTTTTCAATCTCTATCTTTAATATATTGCGACTGCAGTTTTGTAGAATTTCAAATTTTCAAGCACATCAATACAAAAATTGGGATCGTTGAATATAAGTACAGATGGTTGTTTGAGGAGGGAGATATGTGTTGAATTTCCATGTCAACTTTTCAATAAATCACATTTAAACACGTTTTTGAAAATTTCAAAAATATTTCATTCATTGTCGACTTCAATATAATTTCGTTGAACTGAACCGTCACCAGGTAGATGAAAATTGTTTTTCCAGAATACTTAATTGGTGTAAATTGGTAATTGTCATCATTTTGTTTCTTGGGTAAATTAGTTCCAATGTGAGTGATTTATTTCTCCCACAAATTTTGCCTCAACAGAAACAGAAACTCAAGAATTAAAAATAATGACTGTTGTCAGTTTTCAACTATTACGCACGTCGGAAAATCTTCTGATGAAACAAAAAAAATCCTTGAAAAATAAAGAGGAGCACGTCGCCTACAAAACAAACAATATGATGAAACAATCAATATAATTAACCAGTGAATGTGGAAAACGCTACATTGAACAGTCAGAATATTTGTTACAAGTAAGTATGAGAGAACACCTAGGAAAATACCAGAACAAAAAATCAGATTCCACACATACAATAAAAAGGCGTTAAACTTACTGAAAGGTCTCGAAATTAATTGATACAAGAGAACTGGTTCAGTACCTACCTAATTAGCAACTGGAGGTTAACAACTCCCCTCTACTGAACGTTAAGTTTATTAGGAGTATTTAAGTTGAGTAAATTTTTTTTGTACTCACCTTTCATCCACTTGATGAAGGTATTGTATACCGAAACAATATTGTAATGGACAATATATGCAATTTTTTTTGAATTTCAGGAAATGGGTGTAAATTATCAATAAGTTATAACTACAGAGTTGAGTAGTAATTAAGTTTGCATTATTCTTCTTCTAACCATGTCCTACGACACGGTGTACTCTTCTTTCTCAGTGGATAATTTACTGAATTCAATGTGGTTGTTTATTGTGTTTATGGGTTTTAAAATATCTTGTTTTTGCAAGAAATATTCATATGAAATATAGTTTCAAAATATCTTGTTTTGAATGTGAATTATGTTATATAAAATCATTTGGAAGAGCATTGCCTAAGTCTAGAAACTGTTCCTCAGAATCAAAATTATATTTGTTCGGCTTGAAAGACTAGTGATATTTTTTGAATCTTTCAAAAAAGGTTCTGCCTGTTCATCCATACAATCATCACAACTAAGTTCATAAACTTCATCGTATAATTAATACAATGAAAATAAAACTTCATCGTCGTTAATTCTTATTTGATATTGAACAACAATTGAGATATTTTTTTGTCAAGGTTGAAAGGCTCACTAGTGAGAATGAGTAACCGATTTTATTGCAAATATATCCAAAATAAATTAATGCCATTTATGCTGATCTTGATATTTCTATATATTCGGTTGATTTCAATTTTTTTATGATTTTTTCATTGATTGATTTTGTCGAGTTCAATATGATGTCTATTCACATCTAGAGGAAGTGTGAAAGTGAGTGTTTCGGAATCGTTATATCTCTAACTGTGGGTTTTCTAAGAATGTCAAGACTCATTTAATTTTATATTTTTCTTCGATTTTTGAATCAAAATTATTCAGACATATTGCACATCATTTCCAGTGATGCCTTATAGAATGTAGTCTACATATATCTAGAAAAAATTATGTTCTTTGCGAATTAGGCATTTCAAAAAGTTTCTGTGTGAGGACATAGTCTATTCTCCTCTATAACAAGATGCACAATAACAAAGTAATGAACGAATCTACTCATTTCATAAAATTCGTTACAGTTGGTTTAGTAATGATTGTAATAGTTTTTGATATTCCCATCAACATGTGATATGCTTCTGAGGTTCAATTTTTGAGATGCAGAGAAGTACTCAAAGTAGCGAATCCTCCTTAGATAGAATCTAATACAATACCTTGAGCTTCTGTGGACAGGCGTCGTAAAAACTATCGAAAGAAGTCGTAATGTGAAGTTTCACTAAGTAATGATGTTGTGGATAATAACAGTATGAGCTACTGTAGACACAAGCAGAAAAACGGTTCGTTAAAAAAGCCTTCAGACACAAAAAATTAAGAGCAAACAGTACCAAGATTTTGACTTCTGGCTGGAGAAAATTTGACGTCGATATAAGAAACATCGTAACTCAGAAACAACCTAATTCAAAGTTTTACCGCTATTCTTATTTTCATTCTTTGTTTTGAACTCCGCCCGCAAAAGGGCCGCATTTTGAGATGATTCAATTGAAATAAGTAGCTAATCTGATGTTTTTTACTCCATCATTGACGTGAGACATTATATTGTGTCTGTTGATAACCATTATTAGCATTTGCATCTTTTTTTTCACTGTTTGTTGAATGGACTATGTCACATTATGCTCAAAATCTATAACATAACTTGTGATCAGTATCGACCTTTTACAAAACCTCTTAATTGCACTTTATACTCTTAAAAATATAATTTTGAATTGTTACAGAACCACCAAAGAAGGCCTACCTGATGATCGACAACAGAATCTTGGATCCCGGTAATCCCTTCATCCCAGTTAAGGAGAACTCCGACCTTACAGTATCATGCGTAGTGGACGAAGGTAATCCTAAACCAGCTCTTTCTTGGGAACTGCGACTTGGCTCTCTGGCCCTTCTAGATGTGCCAGAAATTCCTCTTGACGTTCTAAATATTACCGAGACTCAGCGTGACCAGAGCGTCGGTGCTAGATGTGATGCCAGTTTAGGAAGAGTACTCAGAACCCACCACAATGCTACACTGACTTGCTTCGTTCATCACATTGCTCTGGAACGAGCACTCAATATATCCGTATTGCTCAATGTTGAATGTGAGTATGGTATTCAGAAAATATGCTTGATTTGTAACCAATTAATTTTAGAGTTTCATGAGTCACATCTTCATAATTTCATTCTCGTTTCCCATCTGGATTATTGACCAAGAAACTCCGAGTGTTCATTATAAAAACCAACCCTTAGTATTCATCATGAAACGTATAACCATTTCGAGTATAAGCTAAAGTACGAATGATCACAATAATTCGTTAATAAGCACAAGTGTATGCTAATTTGAAACTTTTCAAGATTTGAAATAGCTTTCAAAGTATATTCAGTAAAATATCAAAATATGAATATTCAATTGATTAACCGAATATCTAAATAATGAGTAATAACTAAGCAAGAAAACAGAACCCTCAGAACTCAAACCGAAAAGATATCAAGATACCTCAATGGTTAAGATTTGAATATACATTAATGATGGAAACCAGTAAATGCCAGTGCAAATCACACCAGCTTGATACCCAGTTTGCAATAGATCATGCAAAACTAAGCGACAATTGCGAGAGAAGATTGGTTAGGTGGGTTCTTCGTAAAATGTATGGCTTGTTCTAGCATACCACCGAAGAACAAGGAAGTTAAATTCATCCAGAAGCTTCAGTTTGCTTCTCACTGGTGTAAATTTCAAATAATGAGAACAACACCATTTAAACATGATATATATGACAAACTTATTGTTTATTATTGTGAATTTCTCAAGCCAACCATTACTCCAAACTTCACTTTGGCTACAGTTTTATTTTGTGTACTTGAGGAATCTCCACAAGGATTTGTGAAGTGAAAAAACTTCAATTTGAATAGCGTTCAAAAACCCTTAGCCCTTACGTAGCTGATTATATCAGTATCAGCTTCAAAAAACAATCTACAAAATTGTTTTCAATCAGCGTATATTCTCGCGTTTTATAATGAAAATAAAAGCATTAAAACATGATCTATTTGTCATAATTATTACTTGATATCGAGAATTTATCGCGCCATCTAATACTCCAGACTTGCGAAAATTTATCTGGTGTACTCAACGAAGTAAATGTTCCACGACTAGCCAACCTTTTGCTCAATTGAAGTCGATTTCTGAAATAAAAACCTTACCTTCAGAGCTGAGGTTTGAAGAGAACTATGCTCAATATTCAGGAGTATTTACCAGGAAATACTGACAACTTGCATCATTGAGTATGTCATATTCATTTGAAAAGTCAAAAGCTGTTATTTTAGTATATTCATATCTAGAATTGTTTCAACTTATCTATAGAATTCTCCAATAGCATTCATATTTATTAAGGCATGTATATTAAAATTGATTATTGATGAGGCCGATACTTGGAGAAAATTGATGTCCATACTGAAAATATTGTTTCATTATATATTCAAATTCATTTCCGTGAATGTTTCAGACAAATTTTTCAGGTTGGAATGTAGTATAAATTACACAAAGTAAATATAATTCAGGAGAAATGAAAATTACCATGTTTCACAAGAAATGAAATGAAAAATTGAAAATTTTAAATGAATAAATTTTTGGGGAACTCATTTCGCGACCTGTATACGCATCGAGAAGAAATATAGGAAACAGAACTCAATATAAAGCTTGTCTATTGTCTAAACATTTTTTTCACTTCGAAATGCTATTTTACCTAATATTCTGTTGAGTATTATTATCGCCTGCTATGTTTACAAAATATATCGTATTAAAGGTATAACTGTTAATTAACTATGTTTCTTGAATTTATCGAATTGTGCCGTCAAGTAATGAATCATGTACCAGGACGAAGAAAGATTGAGAATCCTGTTAAACAATTGTTTTTATTTTTGATCAAAATCGAAACATTGTCCACTCATTTTTGAGGCAAATTAATCGAATAATCGACGAATAGATTTAGAGAATTTGTTGTACAATATTTTTGGTACAATTACAAATTCAATTATAAATTATATGGTTCAACTCATAACTCTCTGACTAAATGAGTTAAATAAACATGATGGGTTTACAAGTACGAACCAGATTCTCAAGAACGGAATTTGGTTTGGATATTGAATATATTTGGGACTCTATTCTCACTAATGAATGGCAAATTGATGAAAACACATGCAAAAAGATGACTAGGTTTTGATAGACAATTGAAAATGTGTAGAGGTTAGGTTAATTAGCACAAATCAAAAATAAGCATTTTATTCAGTGCATTCGTTCCATTTGACATTCGGTACTATTGTCACAGTTTCAGCGGTTTTTTCTCGTCTAACCTGCAATAAAAACAATATAAAACTATAGATATCGCTAGAGCCAAAAGCAGAAAGTTTGTATACTGCAGATTATCAGTAGGAACTACTTTTCGCTTTTTTGGGTGTCTTTCATGACTTCTCTGGAAAAATATCTCCGACTGGGTTTCTCTTTTGGTTTCTCTGATTTTCACACTAATATTGTCTTCACCAACGTCGTTGCAGATACCTTTAACAAGTGACTCAATGAATTTCTTAACAGTATCTCTAGGCATTTTGGAAATCACTGATTTTATGTTGTCCTCCGATGCGTCGTTCGTTTCTATTAGATCCTTCAACATCTTCTTACATTCATCACATGAAACAACATGGTTGAATTCAATTTTCGTCTTATTTTTCATATCATAATTCTTTTTTGTGCTAATATCAGCTGGAAATTCGCTATTTTGTGACAAACTTTCGAACATATGCTTTATTTGAAGTACTTTTTTCAGTGTAGCATTTTCCTCGATGCTTTCTTTCTTAACATTCTCGTGCTTAAAGCGAATTTCTGCACTTTTTGTGTTCAGACTTTCTTCTTTCTGAAACATGTAAGAAACTCCACTTCTACT
Organism: Henosepilachna vigintioctopunctata; assembly: GCA_030704895.1. NCBI lineage: Eukaryota > Metazoa > Arthropoda > Insecta > Coleoptera > Coccinellidae > Henosepilachna > Henosepilachna vigintioctopunctata. The sequence goes on from JARQZJ010000097.1 coordinate 1,643,303, forward strand.
ACCAAGTTTTTTTGCTATGGTACCAGGTAATTTGTTCTGTTGCTTCGAATTTTGATCGTCTGTGTAAGGAGTATCATGAGTTGGTGTAAGCATGATTTCATTGATATCTTTACTATCAATTGTGGCATTGTAAGCCATTTTTACAGGATATGCAGCTTGAAAAATATCCTTACTGGAATATCTCTTTAAAGATTCATTCGATTTTTCACTTTCATTAACTTCTTGAATGGTATTTAAAAGTTTCAAATTGATTTTCATTCTCCTCGATTTCCTTTTCGTCGTTTTCAAATGCTTTCCAAACGTTCGGTCTTTCCTTCCAGTGGTCAGTTTTTTGAGGTAATTACAATTTTGAGTTTTCATCCTTTCATTCAATAAATCGTTACATTTATTAGAATTGAAAATTTGTCTTATTTCACTGAAATTTTTTCCGGGAAAATAGGCAACTTTAGTTTGAAATATCTGCGCGTTTGCCGCAGTATAAAACGAAAGATCCTTTTCTTTCTCTTTCAGAATTCTGTCAGGTAGTTCGGAATATATTTTTGAAATTTTTCTAATTTTTTGAGATAATGGATTGCGATTTTCGAGTTTCAGATTATCAGCATTATTCGATGTTTCCTTGATGATGTTGGAATCGAGATTTTGAATATTTTTCGAAATAGATTTTTTCAAGTTTATTATTGCATTGTTATTTTTTCCTTCCTTACTCGAATTATCTGACTGAGAGTTTTCAGTTTTAATTCTGGGCGAACAAGATATTCTTTTACTCTTCTTCGTCGGTTCCATCGGTATCGGATGATGCATTCATTAAGTTTTCTTGCATACTGCAAATTTGGATTAAACTATTTCAATCGAGTCAATATATGACAGTTCAATTCTTTTTGACAATTATGAAAATCGTTCGATACGAGTATAAATTTCTGTGAATCCTGATTTATCAATTAATCTATATATGAAAATGAATTACTGTTTGTTAGTCTCGCTGAAACTCGAGAACGGCTGGACCGATTTGGCTAATTTTGGTCTCCAATTATTTGCGAAAGACCAGATACGTTTTGAAAGGTGAATACATATGAAAATGGTCGGAATCAAATAAGAACAATTTTGTTTTTCCCTTGATGTATCCGCGTCTTTCAGTCCTCAAATTGAAAGAATAGTTTAAAATGAATAACCATGATGATAGCGAGACAGACAGTAAAAACAACGATTTCATTTACCATATAAATGTTTCATCTACTTTCACGTCAAACATTTGAGGTTCGTAATTTATATTGATTAATCGGGTATTCATCGCGTGTAATTTCAATGATCTGACCGTTTTCATTGTTTGGAATGCAAATAAAATAAGTCTTCATTGTGCTATTTCACACACACACACACACACACACACACACACACACACACACAGATCTGTTTGATTTGAATGCAGAAGAAAATAATAATACTGATTGTCAGGTGGTGGTCGGATATTTCAGTTGAAAGTTATTAAGTTTTCTATCATTCTTTCCATCACATTACAATTTTATTATCCGGTTGTGAGAACTGTATTTGCTATCATTGTTTTGAAATGCCCTTTGAAACAATGATAACAAATAAACTATACATGATATGTTAAAAATAAAATTTTCAATAAAATTTTAATATAATTTAAAATTTTACTGAAATTTCTTTTTTTTTGTTTCATTTTTTGCCTCAGCTTTGCTCATAATATGAACACACCTGTCTCTTCTGAGTTAAGTTCCATTTGTAGTCGTGCTTTTATGAAAGTTTCCTTTGAAAATGAAGTTTTCCTTCCAAATTTCCAGCTTTTTTGATTTCAGCATACTAATATAAATATTTTCAAACAAAAATATACTTTGCCATTAGTGGCTGTCGATCTGACCCTCTATGTTAGCACTCTACGTGTAAATAATGAAATCCCCCGTGAAAAGAACCCCTAATATTGTAGCAAACTAAACTTCAAAAACCGAATAGGTTCTCATCCATTGAAGATGACCTTTTAATATTCTTTCCAATTTTTTGTAAGAGAAAAATTGGAGTACAGCTGTTTGATATTCACACTACTTGTTTTGTGAAAGTTTTGTATGATTAAGAGTATGTCATCATATTTCTATCGTCAGAAAACCGTAACATCCACTTGATGTGCTTAGGAAAACTTAATACTTTGTAGCAGTTTCAAATGACTCAAATTGGAATAATCAGTTTAGATTCAGTTAGAATAATTGAAAAAGCACGTCTTGTACTGAAGGATGCTCTAAAAAGATGAGAGTGATTATATTAGTATACACTCTTGAACTCCTAGCATTGTTTCTAATCAGATTTTCATTAGGAAATTCGTAATGAGAGATTTTGAAGATGAAACTAGAGAAATATCAAAATAATATCCATTACATTTAGATGTGTCTTTGAGGGCTCAATCAGGCTCAAGTACGCTAAATTGAAAGATAATGAAATCTATTCTCAAAACTTGTTTCGAAGATTTAGCTAGTATCAAGGATAATATCAAACTTATAGTAATTCTCAATGTATTTGTTCTTTCTTTTCAGTTATTTTGATTTGTCTTCTCATTTTTCTCTTTGCACCTTCAATATTGAGATATATGGTCATAATTATTTGAAATGAAGAGTATTATCATTATTATTATTATTAAGATATTTGTCTTTGAAGAGTTGAATATCACTATCGAAGGAATTTAGATGCGAATAACTGGATTACTTGCGAGTTTGTTGAAAAAATTGAATATTTTCGGATTGTGATTCATTCAGAGTTGATTCGATCAATCGATATTCTGATATCGAATTAGTATACTTGCTTAACATTCAAAACGCGAGCAATAATCGGAACGCAGATGTTTAACGCGGATTTTGGAGTGATGCAAGCCATAATACCACGTCAGACAGTTGAAATGCAGCAATGCTTGCAAATTCGACGTTCCTTTTGGACAAAACAACATATTACTACCGATAACTAGAGCGCTACGTTAACGAGTAAACAGCTCTTCGTCAAATTGGAATATGCCTCGAATGCGAGAAAGCAACCAAACTATCAGAATCTTATTGACTTTAACTGATTGCTACGGTTCGTGTCGAGATAACGACTTTTCTGCTCCTTGAAGCGTTTATGTCCTTTCAATACTAAAGTGAGAATAATGGTATGGTTACTAAGAAAGACAAAATCTTGATGCAAACACTAGAACGTTTTGAAATATATACTTTCAATGAGTATTTAGTATTTTATTTTATTTTAGGAAGTGAAATATGCTCATATTGTTTTTAACAAAAAATCTACATCACATCTGAGGTTAATCAATCTGAAAATTCATACTTATTCATTACTTATACTCATATTTTCATAGAAAAGGACACGTTATTGTCGAAAACAAACGCTAGATTCTCAAAATCAGCACATCGTTCTAGAATGTGACCTTTCAATGAACAATGAACATTTCTAGAAGAGTAACATCTTCCTACCTCTATTCTAGTGTACAAAAGAGAGTAAAGGTTTCTTTGAAAGAAAAATTGAATATTGAATTTTTTCGAAAAGTATTTCTCCATCATCTTTATCCATTTTGCTAGCTTCAAAGTGATCTCCTTAGATATAATGCACTTATGTCAGCGCTTCTTCCAATTCTCGAAGCACTTCGGAAATGCGCTTTTCGCTATGGCCATCAGCTCGTTTTTCGAATCCGACTTTATACCATCAATCGTGGCGAAACGCTTTCCTTTCATTCGTCTCTTCAGTTTTTGGAATAGGAAAAATTCAAAAGGAACCAAATCTGGTGAAAACGGTGGTTGAGGCATGATTATGGTGTTTTTTTCTAAAAAAAAATCACGAACAACCATTGATGTGTGAGCTCGTACATTATTCTGATGCAGAGTCCATGATATGTTTTCCACAATTCCCATCGTTCTATTCGTATTGCTTCACGAAAACGTTACATGATGTACTTTGAAATATTCCTTGTTAACGTACGACCTGTTGGCACCAATTAATGGTGCACCACGCCTTTGTAATTAAAAGAAAACATGGAGCAAAACCGTGACATTTGATTGATCTTAGCGTCCTCTTTTCGGTCTTAGCTCTTGGTCATTGGGATGATTGGGCCTTGACTTCGACATCATAGCCATATACGCACGTTTCGTCACCAGTTTCGACCTTTTTGAGCAAATCTGGATAATCTCCTGGGTGATACTAACGCAACGTTGCTTCTGCTCAAAATTCAGCGATTTCGGAAAAAACTTCGCTGCCAAACATTTCATGCCCAAAACATCTGAGAAAATTACATGACATGAGCTGATTAATATGCCAACATCCTCTGCCACTTCCCTTATAGTGATTAGACTATTATGCAAAACCATTTTGATCGCTATTGCGATGTTTTCTTCGTTTGTTGACGTGGTTGCAACTCCAAGACGCTCATCGCCATCAACATCTTCTCGGCCTGCAGTAAAGCCCGTGTACAACTTTCAAACACTTTTTTGAGACGAAGTGGACTCGCCAAATACCAGAGTCAACATTTTAAGTGCGTTGGAGCAGTTTCTATGGACCATTTCTCCAAAAGTGAAGAATCAAAGAACACACAAACTACCAGTCCAAAATAGCTGATAAAGTTAACATATGACAAACGTATGTGTACTTACATAAGAAAAAAACTTCGATAATCGAAGGTACACTGCCTGCAAAAAAGCTAAATTGGCCTTTTCTTTCGAACAGACATCGTAGGTACTAGCTAAAAGACCAACAGAGCAAGATGGTGAGCTCTGTGCAGCAAAGTTCGTGATGGTGACTAGTTCATGACAAGTCAAAATGAAGATAACTGTACTCATATGTTAGCCAAGTCTTTCATTTACTGGCTTGTTTTCACGAAACCAATTGTGTTTCAGTTCAGATCATGAAAATAATGGATCTTCTTTTTTTCTGAGAGATGAGAACACGTTAATGAACAATGTGCATTCATTTTTATGACTGAAAGTATGATATCATATAGGTAATGATCATTTGATAACTTGAAATTATTATTATCTCTCATGAAATATGTTTTTCCCAGATACTCCATCTTTCGCAATTTCACGGGAGCCCGGCTTTGGCATACCAATAAGGGAAGGTATTCCAGTATCCTTGAAATGCGACGTCGATGCCAATCCAAAGGCGAATCCTATATGGCAGAAAGATGACAACAGTCCTCCAGTGCAGCAGAGTCCTAATGGATACCTTAATTTTACCGAAATACGCCGAGAGCACAGCGGCTGGTACAAATGTATCGCAAGAAATCGACTTGGTAGATTCTCGAGTATTGGATATTTCCTCAACGTAAGATGTAAGTCAATATCCACTTCTTTCTATCATTCAGTTATGCTTCCACAACAAAACTATTTCCAGTGGGAATTATAAACAGAGCTTTCTGTAATATTTAGAATCGTCTAGCTAACCGAAATATATCTGGTTCATGATATATCATGAAAATTACTATTCTTCGTTACTAAGATATGTTTATTTCAGTACTAATATATGTTTACTCCAGTACTAAGACGTGTTCATTTCGGTACTAAGATATGTTTATTTCAGTACTAATATATGTTTACTCTAGTACTAAGATACGTTTATTTTGGTACTGAGATATGTCTATTTCAGTACTAATATATGTTTACTCTAGTACTAAGATACGTTTATTTCGGTACTGAGATATGTTTATTTCGGTACTAAGATATGTTTATTTCGGTACTTAGATATGTTACGGATTTTGAACTTACGTCTACCACAACGAAAGAATTTCTACTGAACTATTATTCTCATTAAATTCTCATACAATATTGATATTTTTGCATGTTTCACGCAGATATCCTCACAGCTTTTCCTTTTCTATATATGCAATATATCTAGACATTTGCAATGAAAGATTCAAGTTTTCTTATAATTTCTCAGGGAGTTAAAACTTGAGTGTATAGATAAATAACGTTGTGTGAAAAAGTGCAAAAGCCTTAGTTATAATCCAAGTGAAAACTGAGTTTTCACTCAGATATTGATAGGAGAACTGATGATAGCCTGGAAGCCGATGTAGTTGATGTAAAGTCGTATAATGAATAAAAATTTTAATCAAACTTTGGCTCAATGTTTCGAAATTATATTACATAATAAAATAATATTACAACGTGGAGTCGAAATGTTTCGAACGGTCAGCTCATGATCAAGACTAACTCCAAAAACAAAACATAGCATATTCATATATACAAGATAAAGGTGAGTAGAAAGGATAATTGAAATTCTCAATTTGAATAAATATATATATATATATATATATATATATATATATATATATCTTATATATAAAATTCTCGTGTCACAGTTTTCGTTTCCATACTCCTCCGAAACGGCTTGAGCGATTCTCATAAAATTTTGTGAGCGTATTGAGTAGGTCTGAGAATCGGCCAACATCTATTTTTCATCCCCCTAAATGTTAGGGGTAGTCCACCCCTGAATTTTGTTTTTTATTTTTTAGACAAAATTTTCAGTTTTTATTTTTTTATGATACAACATACAAAAATACATACAATACTAAATTTTCACCCTTCTACGATCAACCCTTATTTTTTATAGCTGTTTATTTCTTTGGCGGCTTGATGATATTGTTGGCAGGCGATTTCAGGCAGACGTTGCCAGTAATTCCCCGTGGAACGCCTGCAGATGAATTGAATGCTTGCCTGATGGCATCACCTTTATATGTTACCGTTATTATGGAATAACGTAAAAACATTATCGCTAACCACTAATATGAGAATTCAACTTCAAAATGATCAAAGTGCTGTACAATTTTCCAAACAATTATTAGCTGTTGGAAATTGAAAAGTCCCAGTTGATGCGACATCTGGATAAATTACTCTTACCAACAACTTTTGCCGATTTGTAGACTCTCAATTAGCTTTTATTGAAGATGTTTTCCAAACATTAGTGAGAATTATCAGAATTATGCTTAGTTAAGTCAACGAACAATTCTTGCAGCAAAGAATAATGATATACACGCACTGAATTTCACCATTCAATCAAAAATTGCAGGCGATTTGGTGACATACAAATCCGTTGATTCCATAACAAATCCCGATGATGTAGTAAATTATCCAACGGAGTTTTTGAACTCTCTGGAGTTACCAGGATTTCCAGCACATAACTTGCAACTCAAAGATGGTACAGTTATTATGATATTGCGTAATTTGAATCCACCGCGACTTTGCAACGGTACTCGACTTTCGGTTAAAAGACATGCCGAATTTGATTGAGGCAACCATTATTAACGGAAAGTACGCAAGTGAAAATGTATGTATTCCTCGAATACCAATGATTCCGACTGATCTTCCGTTTGACTTCAAACGATTGCAATTTCCAGGTCGCCTTGCGTTCGCAATGACAATGAACAAGTCGCAAGGCCAATCGCTTAGTGTTTGCGGGATAAATTTAGAAAATCATTGTTTTTCACATGGGCAGTTATACGTTGCGTGTTCACGAGTTGGGAAACCATCCGCTTTGTTTGTGTTAACGTCAGACCAAAAAACAAAAAATGTGGTTACTTCAATGAAACGGATAATTTGCGGACACGGATATAATTCAGTATTTACTTTTGATTCACTTTCATTTACTTAGAGACGTTCAACTAAATAACACTTCATTTTTGTAATCGAAATGAATTCATTACTGTTGAGAAACGAAATAAAATTTTTCCTTTTCAAATATAAAACTTTTAATCACCAAACGAAATGTTACATAAAACGAAGCAATCTGGTGGCGAAACGGAGTTCGCCGGGTCTGCTATATATATATATATATATATATATATATATATATATATATATATATATATATATATATATATATATATATATATATATATATATATATATATATATATATATATATATATATATGGATATATATATATATATATATAGATATATATTTTGAAATATTCAGTGCGAGACCTTCGATGCAAGGACATTACCAGTATGAAATAAGCAAAGGCGTCAACAAAAATGTATTTTGATCAGAAAAGATGTTGCATCTTCAGAACGTAATATTTGAATGAATAATGCTGTAATTGAATTTGTGTAGTGATTTTAAAAAACAAATTATTTAGTACAGTCTAATTTATTTTCTCTTATTGACGTTTAAAGATCACTTTAGGAAAATAACCTCTCATAACACTTAGAAAAAAGACTTATTTGTAGAAATAAATCGAAATTATCATAATATCATGTAACATGATCATGATCATGATGTTAATGTTGATATTACTCTTGATAATAGGCTTACCACCCGAAACATATGTAGAGTTCTTGAAACACTCAGTGAAACATAAGCGAAGTGTTTTAATTTTGACTTACTATTATTTCTTTTGCTCTTAATTTGCTGTAAATTTTATAAGAACAAGGTTATTGTAGAGTGTCAATCTGGTTACCGAGTGCAACACTCTTGTGAAACCGTAATCACATTTATCTGTGATGAATGGTCTAGAGTGTTAGATGAAAATGAAATAGTAATAGCAGTATTTTTGGATTTACGAAGAGTTTTTGAAACTTTTGAAACATATTTACTTAATAGGGTACAACATGAATTGATTTAATTTATTGTTTGTCATAATGACAAACCATTAATTTGTGATTATGAAGTTCAACAAGGAACAGTTTCGCGTTAATTTATATATAAACCATGTAATTGAGTATGTAAAGATTCAATAAATTACCATAATTGCTGACGACATGATATTGTATACTACTGGCAACAATTTACAACAATTAGCTAATAAAATTAAAAGTGACCTTGATAGTTTGCATACATGATCGTGTGATAAGAGCTTTTGATTAAATACTGATATATAAATCTAAATGTATTATTGTGGGAAACAGAGCAATATTATCTAGATCAGAGTGTTATATAAAAATCAAAGTTATTAATGAAACCATGAAAACTAGTCAGTGAGATTAAGTATATAGGTGTAAATCGATGAAAATTTATGTTTCAAAAATCATTTTTAGTATATTATGAACTTCAAGAATATTAAATTTTTCTGCTAGAATAAGTAATTACGTTGGTATCTTAACAAAGTCGCAAAGTTATTGTATAATTCGATAAAATCATTATAAATTATAATTATTGAGGTATTATACACCTTGCCATAAAATGATATTCAAAAGTTGCAAAAGCTACAAAATATAGCATTTCGGATTATATTGAAGTGCAATAGGTTCAATATGTTGTTTAAATATTAGGCAGCATATAGTATATGAAATTTTAGACTTCATTTATAAAATCAAAAATGGCAAGGTAGCAAACTATATCATGAGAGTGTAAAATACGTCGAAGATATACATGGTTACAAAACAGAGTCAAAAGAGGGTTCAAAATGATTTCTAAATTGTTAAGTGGAGTACATGCCTAAATAATGCGTGTGTGAAAGGAATTAATTTATTTACCGGATATTCTTTACCATTAAAGAAATGTGGATAAAGAATATCATTACCAGATATTCTTTATCCGCAACTGAATTATGTGAGAATCATAATGATTTCAAAAATTTATTGAATTTTTTGTAAGTAATATTATTTAAGGCTGAAATATAATGTTAAATGTATATATTAATTCTCTTATATATAATAAAATTTATTAGCTGTGCTAAATAAAGTTAATTACCTACTTTACCAAGTGGAACTCATGTGATTTATCTGTTTCTTTGATTGAGTTGGTATACCATAAGAGTAAATATTTTGTTGAACATATTCGCATTTCAACGTGGCACTAAACAGTTTTAGCACATGTAAACTTTGAATGGTGGGTGCAGCGTTTGCTTCTGTTTTCGTATAGGTCTGGCATGAATTTTTTATCGTTATTCAGTCGAGCGTGCATTCGGAGATAGATCAGGATGTGTACCAAAGTTTTCGAAACTGGACTTCGCATCATCATTTATTTATTGACTGATACATCCCGACCTCTAAACTTCGGATAGTTGGGAAAGCTCGGAGAAGAATCTCCGAACTCTCACAATTTCTTTTCATGTGGGATGAAACTTGTGTACTATAAGTTTGACATCTCATTTCGTATCTTGGAAATAACGAATGAAAATGAGAAGATTGGAACACGAATATCTTGCATGGTGGTGAAGCATATGTCAATGAATGTAAGGGTAAAGCGTAAAGATTCCATTTTATGATTATATTTTATTATTTTTATTCCATTTGACATCAGAAATGTCATTCGAAGTGTATGAAACATCGAGAATATTCTCTTTTCCATTGATTCTCCGGATTTAGTTTCAATGCTACAAACAAACTGAATACCGGTGTCCTTGGCTTAGTCGGAAGAACACCCGACGGTAGGATTTGGGTTCGAGCCCCACTGAAGTAGCGCTTGTCTAAGATTTAATTGGTTCAAAGATTTTTCAATTTTTTTTTTATTTTTTTTTTATATTTACATTCAAGGGCTCACTCAACAGAAAGTGTAGAACTGTCCTTCAGAAGAGGAGCACATATTACCAATGGTAATTACCTTTAATCTAAAGTGTATGTGATATGCACTTCTCATAGAAATTTTTAATACATCTTATAGAAATATAGTTTTCGATACATTGACTCATATCATTCGATCTACAATACAGAATACTTAATTCTTCTGAAAAAGATTAAAGAAATACATCATGGAAGGATAACTATAAAAACTGTTAGTTATCCTCTCATCATCCTGTAAATAAATTATTTTTCGAATGTCTCTTGAAAGTTTTGACATACGAAGAGGAAATTTTCAAGTTTGTCTCTGTACTGAGCAATTTCAGCCTATGAAAAGGTCTATGGATGGGTGAATTCAACATATAGTTTGTTTTGCTCTGCCAAACAACCAGTATTGTACGAAGTCTAACTACATTTTCAGAACAATTAAAGTTTATAAGGGTCGTACATTCAGTAGAATCTATTACGCCATTAGGTAATTTGTAGGAGAAACTTATATCAAAAAACTCACGTCTCAAACTCAAACATTCCGGCCTATAAAATCTCACATTACTCTCCTATGGGAATCCATGACGGTACCTGTTAGATGATAATAACTGTTGGGTTATGTATATCGATTACAAGCCCATTGGCCGTTCGTAACCGGCGTTAAACTGTAAACTGCTTCGAAACAAAAACAAACAAAATTTAACTAATTACACGACGAGTTGAAAAAAATTACACCTTTACTCTTTGTCAGGATTAGATAAATTTAATATTATATTGGACAAGTGTCAGAATATTTATCAAGGTTCTGATTATGAAGCACCATTAAAACCTTTTAAAATAATACTATACCTCATTCACTATCATCAACTTCTATTGATAATATCTTGAATGGCACTGTAAAGATATGAATCAAAAACAAAATAGCGTCCTCTCTAAAGCCATAGCAGAAGACGTCAGGAAGTGAGAAGACAATGAAACCCATTGAAAAAGGCAAAGTATATGACAAAAGTTAAAAGAAAAATAATTCACGGGAAATCTGAGGTCGGAAAGTGTAAGAGTTGAAAGTTGAAGTTGAAAAGTGCGTTGAAACGAAAAAACAATATTTTTATTTCCAACAAAACAACAAGATCTATGGAAAAAATAAATATCAAAATTGTAGGAAATGAATTAATCTACAACTTTTATTTCCACACTATCTCCATAAAACCTCAAAAATTTTTCGAACAAAGAAAATAACCAAGTTCTTGGATTTTATTCTTTTCATATTCAAAAAAATTCATTTCTTTGTCAAAAACCTTCAAATGTCCCAAAGACACTCTAATTTTTTTTAATGCAAAAGATCAATTTTTCCCCCTAATTTTGACTCCATTTAGAAAACATCAATTCTCACGTCAGAAGATCTTCTTCTCTGAAAAGGTCGGTGGGCTCTTTATTGAAATTTCTACTTTTTGTTCACTGATCTGCAACCTTTAACGAGAAGCTAACAGTTTTCACAGATTTTCGAAATAACACCATGAGAAAGAATTATTTCAATGAACGAAAAACCTATCGACTTTTGTCTCAAAGCAGAAATTTTGAGTTCAAAATAGTCAAGTTTCACAATATTTCGCAAAGAAATATATTTATGAAAAAATTACAAGCAAGACTTGGTTATTCAATTCCTCACATAAATTTTGAGGTTATATGAAACAAAGTGTTGATTATAAAGCTGTAGATTTTCTCATCACTCACAACTTTGCATCGTAACTGCTTTCCTTAGAACTTTTCTAGGTTTTTAGAGATCTTTCTCCATCCTGAGAAATCTGAACACACAATAAAGAGTACATCGGAAAAAAGGCTCAATGGATTCGCTTCACATTCTATCGACAGGGAAATTATTGTAGGTGACCAGGAAATTATTAGTAAACTCTCAAGTACATTAAGAAACTTGAACTTCCTTCTGTTATCTCTGTAAATATTGTTAACCTAAATAAGTGTTAATAATATAAACATTTTTTGATCTGCTTTTTTTTGTATTCCGTTTTTCAACGTTTTGAAACAATATTAAAATAACCTAGTTGTATTTTGCCCATTGAAATCGGCCTCAAAAACTATCGTACAAGATTGAGTATACATAACTACTTTATTACCGAAATTATATACCAGTACCTTGGTCTTGCGCCCCCCTCAAAATATTATGTATATTTTGGAAGGCATATGAGCCCCCTCTCGAAATCATACTGTATAATAGAAAATTAACCTATGTGAAACGATAATAAGGAATTTTGATTAATAATCTTTATTTTTTATTCATGACTTATATGAGTTGTTGAAATGCATAATTTGAATGTTCTAATAGATGATCGAGTCACGAAAAAGCAGTTGATGAAATTCAACGTCGTCTACGGCCTCTTTCTACGACAAGAACAGTCTTTAGTGCTATTGGATCTCCCGCAAATTGTGATAGAACTTGCTTCCCTAACATTTATATCCTCTGGAAACTTCTAGCAATTCTTCCTATTTCTTTTGCCGTGGAGAGATCTTCCTTCATCCTGAGAAAACTGAATACCAAGAAAATACACAAGAATGAGTTCATCCGAAAATAGGCTTAACGAAGTCGCTTCACTTTCCATCCACTAGGAAACTATTGTTGCCCAGGAAGTTATTAATAAATTCTCAAGTACACTAAGAAACTTGGACTTTCTTCTGTAATCTCTGTAAATATTGTTAACCTGAATACGTGTTCATAATATATAATTTTTTTGATCTGTTTTTCCTTCACTTGTATTCCGTTTTTCACCGTTTTGAATTAATATTGAAATTACCTAGTTATAATTTGTCCATTGAAATCGGCGTCCAAAACTATCGTGCAACATTGAGAATACATAACTACTTTATTACCCGAATTATATACCAATACCTTGGTCTTGCGCCCCCCTCAAAATATTTGGCATATTTTGGGGGGCATATGCAGTGTATATTTCATGTACACTGCTCCACTGGAACTATCCCTCCGAAACATATTTAGAGTTGTTAATACACTCAGTGAAACTTAAACCAAGTGTTTTAATTTTGATTCAATACTATTTAACATATTGTTTCACCAAATTTTCCCCAAGTTGCTAAACTTGATACGTATAGCGACCAACTTGGATATTTCCTCTCCGAATTTCATAATTTAGGAGACATTTGAAAAAGAGATTATTTAAAGGTTGATAATAGAATAATTATCAGTTTTTATAGTTATCCTTTCATGATGTATTTATCTAATCTTTTTTAGTAGAATTAGGTATTTTGTTTGTAGATGAAAAGATTCAACTCAATGCGTTGAAAACTTTATTTCGATGGGATATATGAAAAATTTCTAGTTATAAGATATACATATTAGATATAACTTACTTTATAGTTGATCAACATTTGTAATATGTGCACCTCTATTATAGGACAGTTCCAAACTCTATGTTGAGTGAGCCCTTGTATGTTAAAATAAAAAAATAAAAAAAAATTAAACAAAATAAAAAAAATAAGTAATAAGTGAAACCTCCGTGTCATTTTTTTCTAAGTCATTCATGAAGATATTTCAAAAATTCTATCAGTTGTTGATCAAGTTCGATCTATATTTCAAAACCATCACTTTGAATATAATCTCAATTATATCGTGAATTTCTCCACTAATTAATAAGCAATAATAAAAGTATTCAATTGTATCAAAATAATATATAAAAATTGTGTAGAGGGTAATGAAAGTCAAGTGCGTTTATTAAAGTGAACCCTCTCGAAAGTGTATAGGACGCACATTCAACAAGTCAAGGAATGTGTCAAGTTTTGGAATAAATGAGCCCGCTAATTGCGAGCCGGACTCTAAACAGCCACGCTGTTAGCTTTCGGCAGAATATAGTGTCGGGAGAAAAGACCGGGCGTTACTAAGTATTGCGGTTTATGCCCCAAAGTTGGTACGTACTGTACGACCGCAGTTGGATGTTCATCTTTTGAAATATCGAAAGTTGCGGCGGTGAAAATTGTTGCGCCGAGTGAATTAATCTTTGAACGTAATTAACTCCAAAAGAGTTTGCGATTTCGGTACAACAGTTTCGGAATTGTAAACAAGCAATTTCGTGGAGTTTCTAAACTGTTTGGTGCGCTGGGAAAGTAGTTAGCTATTTTAAAAATTAGATTCAAGCTGATACCAATGAATTATGTTTTCAATGCTCATTTCTATGCTCTCATTATGGAAGACTTTGTGTAACGAGTTTTTGAACCTATTTTGTTATTCATTCCAGAAGATGTTTCGACTTTAATACATAAAAACCTCGGTTTGGTATCACAAAATTTATAAAGAATACTTGACAATGGATTCGGAGTTTTACCCCATTATCAAAAGTTGAACTGAACAACATAACTTTGACATAATCTTCATTTGAGTACCAACAATACATATTAAACCTCTACGTCTCAATGAAATGAAAAATTAGTAAGGTTAAATGACACTGAAGGTGTTCTAAGTCTTGATGTGACTTTACAGTCTGGATTTAAGATATGTTACGAGTGAATAAAATTCGTCTTGTATAATGTTGATTAGCATTGTGAAATACAGTTTAACCTAAATTTAATCCTGGCCTTCTCGAAGTACCAATCTGGGCCTCTTGTGCTTCCATATGGCATCTGTTTCGTAATCTTTTATTGTTGCTACCAATGGGTTCGTGTTGTCTGGAAGGGCCGCAAACATTTTCGCAGCTGTCGCTCTGATTGTCTCGATAACACTCGGCATTCCGAGATCTCTGTGGATCTGGAAGTTTCTCACATAACAAGGTGCGTCGATGACCATCCGTAGAGACTTGTTTTGCACAACGTGAAGTTTGTAGATATGACCTTTGGATGCATAGCCCCAAATTGTTGAGGCGTAGGTCATCGTTGGTCGGATTATCGTCTTGCCTGAAAAACATTTTTCGACCTACATTCTCATATACCTATACATCGCTACTTGCAATAGATTTAAGGCTGATATCGATGTCTCGGAAGTAGAGCGACAATACAAGTACAAATATTAAATTGATTCTAAGATTAAGAATAAAAATTGTGAATGCAATGTGTTGAAAGTCCCCAAGAAATTTTGTTATTTAATATGGAGAATTTATGTTCTTTCATTCTGGTTTCGATGCTTGTTCCGTTTGGGCCATGTAGTACACGTCATAATCAGCACAATTTAACTGGTATACTCCACTCTTATCTTTTGTAGCCTGTTTCTCTTTATTATTAACTGAAAATGATACCAAATTTCTTTTGTTAGTGCTAATAGTTTCAATATTATGCTTCCTCAATCTATTTTCGATTTTATCCGTGAGATTTGGTATGTAATTAATACTGTAGAGTTTTTTATTATTACCATCTTCTGCATTTGTGCATGGAAAAATGGATTTCAACAGTAATTGACCCAAAAAAAAGCGTGATACACGAGTGATAAAATACATAATTCCATTCACAAATGCAGAAGATGGTGATAATAAAAAATTCCACAGTATTAATCACATACCAAATCTCACGGATAAAATCGTGAATAGAATAAGAAAGCATAATATTCTAACTATCAGCACGAACAGAAGAAAATGGGGTTCATTTTTATCATTTCAGTTAACAATAAAGAGAAGCAGGCCACTAAAGATAAGAGTGGAGTATTCCAGATTAATTATGATGATTGTTACTCATACTACATTGGCCAAACGGGGCAAAGCATCGAAACCAGCATGAAAGAACACAAACTCTCCATATTAAATAACAAAAATTCTACGAGACTTTCAACACATTGCATTCACAATAACCATTTCATAGATTTGAACTAAGTAAAATGTCTGCACCCACAGACGAACAGACGAAGAGTAAAACTCTGGATCTTCTTGAACAAGTGTAAATTTCTGATTCAAACCGAAAGAAAGAACTAATATTGAATTATCAACTCACCTTCAGTTTATCACCATTGTTACTTTCCTCAATTTTTCAATTAAAGACCTTCTTTGTCATTGTATTTCTTAGATTCAATTCCATACTTTTACCTGTATGTTGACCTGTCCCTCTACTTCGGAGGCATCGATATCAGCCTTAAGTCTATTGCAGGAAACGATATATAGGTATATAAGAAAGTTGGTCGAAAAATGTTGTTCAGTTTAACTTTTGAAAATGGAGTCACACCCCGAAACAAATGTCAAGAATTCATTATAAATTTTGTGAAACGAAGCCAGAAGTTTTTCATTTAATATAATAAACAATGTTTCACCAAGAAATCAGCGAGCATTCAATCACTTTTATGTTTCAACTTTGTATTGTTTGACCAGGACGTCTGACATACTTCTACGTTCCTAGTCTACTGAAATTTCATCTCAATCATTGTTTCAGCTGATTTGGAGGTAACGCAAGAGCCAGATTTCGACATCGGCGAATTGAGTTCAACTGGTCGACAAATCGAAGTTTCCCTAGGTGGAGCTGTCCAACTGGCGTGTCCTCCAGGTGAATATATAATAGAAATATAACATAATAAGACAATTGTTAAACTGATTTACACATAATATATGTGATCTTAAGGTTTATTCTGTATCAGGTAGATTGAGAAAAATGCTCGTCGTTATTGTATATTTTTGATAAAATATTTTGGTTTTCATTTATTTTTTTCGACGCTTTCTCCTTTTCAGTAGAAGATGTCAAAATATGCTCATTAGTAGTTTGATTATTATCATTTCGTAACTTTCCTTCTTGCGTCCAGATATATTCAGTTATCAACAAACCAAATCAAATTGAGACAACAATCAATGAATATGATATATATATATATATATATATATATATATATATATATATATATATATATATATATATATATATATATATATATATATAATATCCACGTCATTTGTTTGTTGTTGATAAAGTCATATCTTGAGGCTTTGAAGTTCGTTCAGAAAAAAAAAGTTGTATGATCGCATAAGTAAAGAAGATCCAAACTTGATATTATGCAAGAGGTGAACTTGTCTGGCTAGAATAAAACATTCCAGTTTTCTAGTTTAGACACGAGTTTCAAGGACATTGACAAATATATCAAGGCAGTTCGAGTTGAATTTATCTGTTTCGGCAATATTTCAATGAAACTAGAAAGTTCAAGGGGCTCATTCCTTCTATAAATCCAAATATAGACGCCACCCTTTCGCCATTTGAATCAAAGTCGCTTACGCCCTCAGATTATCGATAACGTTTGAACATTTGCAGATATCTTAGAACTCTGTTGACAGAAAGCGAACAACCAACAGAACACGGAAAATATCTTTTGCGAACTTTCGCAAGTCGCGAATTTTGACCTGCCCTCTCTCTACGTCAAAATTGGTAAAAGTTTGATGCCCGCATTCATCAGATGAATTCGGATCGAGCTGTGTTTGCGTTAGGCTGAGGAAGAAGTTGATTTGCATGAACTCGAGGAGTCCAGGAATTCATCCCTTTCGGCTGAGTTTCCCACTGCCTTTACTCTCTCCATTTCTGGAAGCTACAGCCAGCACAGTCCCTGAGCGACAAGCGATCTATATTATACTTTCCGTACATTGAAGAATTGTAAATATGCTTTATTGTGTGCTGGGGCTATTGAAATGATATTTCGTATAGTGCAAAGAAACATGTCTCCAAAAATAGAGATTCTGTTCGTAAATTGAGAACTCTGATACTCGGTGCAATAACTGATATCATCTCGAAACAAACTTTTTTATAAATAAAACATTAGAAAAGATGTTTTTCTGACACCATGCATATTAGTTCATCAGAAACAAGAACATATTTGAGGAAGTATTGATACATAAAACCAACTGGCATATGAGACGAACTTGTATGTAATGAATATTATATTCAATATTCAATTCGTCATTATTAAGGGTATTTCCAAGGAAAATATTCTATCTGCTTTTTTTCGGTGATTAACAAAGTTGAAAATATAGGTGAAAACAATCGAAGAGAGTAGTATATTATGTATTCGAAAACATTCAAGCTTCTCAAAAGTTTCACGAAAGAACAGAAATATTTAGAAAGTTGAGATGAATTATTTTAGAATTATGTAAAAATATTCAGTTATTTCTGACTTACAATCAGGTTTCAAGAGAAATTCCCCTTGTGAGACAGCACTGTTAAGCATATAAAAGGAATGTTAAAGAGCTATGTATAAAGAAGAGGTAGTAATTGTAATATTTTTGGACCTCAAAAGACAATTCGAAACTTTAAGTAGATCATTGCTATTGACAAAAAAATTGGTTTTGAAGCTTTAGTCAGTAAATGGTTGAATTCCCTTCTACATTCGCGATCTCAAAAAGTTAAGTTCAATGTTGTCCTTCCAGACTGAATTGGGGTTGATTTTGGCGTCCCTCAGGATACGGTCTCAGATCCACTGCTATTCTCCTTATACTGTAATGATATTGTTTTACATGTGAAAAATGCTCTATACGATTATTTGCAGATGATACAATGATTTATGTTAGTGACTGGCATTGAATCCTAAGTACAATTCTTGATTTCAAAATAAAAGCTATTGACAAAAAAAATGTTGCAAAATATTAACGGCCTAAGAAAATCTATTCGTATTCAGTATAAGTCAATTGTATAGAAATATGGAGTGCTATTTCCTAACCATAAATTTGAGAATGTTATTGAAAGTATGAATGTTAGTAATGCCCAATTCTACCGATTCCTGGAAATCGGTGTGAAAGGGTTCCTGGAAACCGGTGCTGACAAGGCCCCAATCTGCCTACTTCTTGTCAGAGGTTTGAGTATTTGCTGAATGATGGACAAACAAATTAGGTCCCAATTCTACCGATTCCTGGAAATTAGTATGAAAGGGTTTCGGTGCTGACAAGGCCTCAATCTGCCGTCATCTTGTCAGGGGGTTGATTAGTTGCCGACTGGTGGAGAACCAATTTGATTCCCAATTCTCCCGATTCCTGGAAATCAGTATGAAAGGGTTCATTGCTGACAAGGCCTCAATCTGCCTACTGCTTGCCAGTGGGTTGATTAGTTGCCGACTGGTGGACAACTAATTTAAGTCCCATTTCTCTCAATTCCGGGAAATCAATATAAAAAGTTTTCTTGCTGACAAGGCCTCAATATGCCTACTCCTTGTCGGGGATGATTAGTTGCCGACTGAAGGACAACCAATTTGGGGCCCAATTCTACCTATTCCTGTAAATCGACGTGATAGGGTTCGTTGCTGACAAGGCCTCAATATGCCTACTCCTTGTCGGGGGTTGCCACGTGATGGACAAACAATTTGAGGCCCAATTCTCCCGATTCCCGGAAATATGAAAGGGTTCGTTGTAGGCCTCAATCTACCTCCTACTTTTCAGGGAGTTGATTAGTTGCGGACTGATGGACATCCAATTTAAGGCCAAATTCTCTCGATTCCTGGAAATCGGTATGAAAGGGTTCATTTCTGACAAGGATTCAATCTGCCTACTCCTTCTCAGGTGTTGATTAGTTGCCGACTGATGGACAACCAATTCGTGGCCCAACTCTCCCAATTTTTAGAAATCGGTTTGAAAGGGTTCGTTGCAGACAAGGCCTCAATCTACCTCCTACTTGTCAGGGGGTTGATTAGTTGCGGACTGATGGACATCCAATTTAAGGCCAAATTCTCTTGATTCCTGGAAATCGGTATGAAAGGGTTCATTTCTGACAAGGATTCAATCTGCCTACTCCTTCTCAGGTGTTGATTAGTTGCCGACTGATGGACAACCAATTCGTGGCCCAACTCTCCCAATTTTTAGAAATCGGTTTGAAAGGGTTCGTTGCAGACAAGGCCTCAATCTACCTCCTACTTGTCAGGGGGTTGATTAGTTGCGGACTGATGGACATCCAATTTAAGGCCAAATTCTCTCGATTCCTGGAAATCGGTATGAAAGGGTTCATTTCTGACAAGGATTCCATCTGCCTACTCCTTCTCAGGTGTTGATTAGTTGCCGACTGATGGACAACCAATTCGTGGCCCAATTCTCCCAATTTTTAGAAATCGGTTTGAAAGGGTTCGTTGCAGACAAGGCCTCAATCTACCTCCTACTTGTCAGGGGGTTGATTAGTTGCGGACTGATGGACATCCAATTTAAGGCCAAATTCTCTCGATTCCTGGAAATCGGTATGAAAGGGTTCATTTCTGACAAGGATTCCATCTGCCTACTCCTTCTCAGGTGTTGATTAGTTGCCGACTGATGGACAACCAATTCGTGGCCCAATTCTCCCAATTTTTAGAAATCGGTTTGAAAGGGTTCGTTGCAGACAAGGCCTCAATCTACCTCCTACTTGTCAGGGGGTTGATTAGTTGCGGACTGATGGACATCCGATTTAAGGCCAAATTCTCTCGATTCCTGGAAATCGGTATGAAAGGGTTCATTTCTGACAAGGATTCCATCTGCCTACTCCTTCTCAGGTGTTGATTAGTTGCCGACTGATAGACAACCAATTCGTGGCCCAATTCTCCCAATTTTTAGAAATCGGTTTGAAAGGGTTCGTTGCAGACAAGGCCTCAATCTACCTCCTACTTGTCAGGGGGTTGATTAGTTGCGGACTGATGGACATCCAATTTATGGCCGAATTCTCTTGATTCCTGGAAATCGGTATGAAAATGTTCATTTCTGACAAGGCCTCAATCTGCCTACTCCTTGAGAAGGGGTTGATTAGTTGCTGATGGACAACCAATTAAAGGCCTAACTCTCCCGATTTTTGGAAGTCGGTATGAAAGGGTTCGTTACTGACAAGGCCTCAATCTTCTCACTCCTTCTCAGGCGACTGAGTTGTGTCCTGATGTACAACTGATTATATTAAGAGAATATGACCGAATTCATACGTAAAATAAAGGTGCTTACTCGCTGAAATGAAGTTCATCACACTCATGCGAGTATGGTGAACTCATGATATTCGCAATAGTTGCGTTAACTTACTTATTGCCTGATACATTATTATAAAATATTTCCTAATTCAAACTATGTGAATCCGTTCAAAATCTTCACGATTCTGAACATCAATATAAAAATTGTGAAACTTCCCTATTGTCGATATGAATGGATCTCCAGTTCATTCGAAATTGTCTCATATATATGCAGCTCAATCCTCCAGCGTTCAATTCTTTACCAACAACCATCAGGTCGATACTTATTCGAAAGTTTCAGACACTAACAATTCCCGAGATTGTGAATTCCTGAATCGACTTCTAGAGTTCGAAAGTTATTGCTGTAATATTATAATGTGCTCCCCAGCTTTGAGGAACGAGTTTTCCGACTTCCACAGTATAAATCCCCGCACAAATCACCGCATATTTGATGAGTTTGTAATACTTGATTGAAATATCGGTGCTTCGAACAATGTCACTTCGGAAGTTCTTGAGCGACCTTAAGTTTCCACGCGACTCTGCGTCGACAAAATGAGATTTTCATTTCTAAATCATGAGCTTCATTTCGGAAAATCGAAAGATGATGCAAGATTCCAGTAAGATAAATAAATGGAAATTGATTCGAGTAAAAAATTCTGAATAGATTTCGTAGCGAGTTCAATTAATTGAAGCCAGATATATCATAACTGAAATGGGTCAAGGTTTCAGCAGTACTTTAATTCTTCGTGTTGATTTTGTCACTTAGGAGTTTGGCAGGAAAAAAAATAGAGGTTTCATAATAAAAACAGGACTTTCATTTGGTATGATTTTTTGAAGATTTCGTCCGGTCAGAAAGACAGTGTTTGAAAGACCACTTATCTCTGTAATAAAGAAACAAAAGATTAATGCGGGAGAAAGTAAAAACAAAATCAGAAATTATCGGTGTAGCGCGATATTGAGAGCAGCCGCTGACACGTGTTTCGAGCTGGCTAGCTTTCTTCAGAACGACGTAGCTAAGTTCAAGATGTACGAACATGGAGATAGAAAAAAGCGAAAAAAAAATCTTTAGCAAAGGAAGTCACCACTGTTAGGCTTCCGCATGAACTATCCAGGTTCAGAGATCTAATCATTGATTCGCCTTTACGGCGGCCATAAATCCCCCACGGAATTTCCAACCGAGAATTTGAACTGTTATGCGGGAGAGACTACAAACTAAAGCAGAAATCAACGTTATATTCCACAATTGGAAGAATAATCGAACCGAAAATGAATTGACTGTTTGCATACAATGAATAATTTTTGTGAAACATTTATTCCGTTCGAGTGTATTACCAGGTTAATGTGTAGCTTGGCAATGCATTTTATCCAGAAGAATCTTGTCGCAAGCCAATCATTCAGGAATTCTGCACTGGAGAATAATAATAATAATGATAATTATAATAAACCAAGACCAGAAAATGCATACATTGCAAAATTAGCATTAGAGAAAGTTTTACTCTACCGACAGATGATGGTGGTAAGGGTGTGATAGATGCAGGTAACCTCTACAACGCATAGATTTCATATCTCCGAAGATATTTGCATGATTGCAGTCGTCACTCAAGCCTGGATAAAGCTGTCTGTGAAGCAGATACAGAGTACACGCCGCTGAATCTACACAGTCTACTTTCACAGCAGCAAAATGAATGCATTCAAACTGCAGAGGCAAAAACAAACCTGTGTAGAAGCAGGGTCCTGCCTGGAAGAAATCCTCGGGATCTTGACAGACCGAATGTCGATGAAACGAAGTCGAACGCTTGGCTCAAGATTGGTGGTCTATTGCCAGGAACTGAAGGATTCATGCGAGATATCCAGGATCAGGGGATTGATATCAACAACTACAAGAAATACATTATAAAAGACCCAACTGCAGTTGACAACAAATGTATAAAATGCCAGGAAAAGACTGAAAACTTTCAACACATCAATAGAAGCTGCACATCTCTTGCTCAAAACGACTACACTCATAGGTTCAACCAAGTAAAATAGTCCATCAAGCCCTAGCTGCGAAGACCAGACTGATGACAAAAGATATAACACCTTATTATAAATACAAACCACAGCCGGTATTAAAGAAAAGCAACTACAAAATGTATGTTGATCGAACTATACAGACCGCACGATACATATAATAGACCAGGCATAGTTCTTTTGGACAAAATCATTAAGAAAGCCCACCTGATAGACATAGCGGTACCTAACACCCACAACTTGATGAACACCATTCAAGAAGAAATCAGAAAATATACGGACCTGAAGTGTGAGATACTTAGTATGTGGAATATAAATGCGGCGTACATAAGTCCACTTGAATATCACGCGTCATAATAATATCAGGAGTTGCACTGAATCAAATATATCACGCAAGTTGAGAATCACCGAAAACGTTTTCTATAAAACATGACTCGAAATAAAGAAAAACCTAATAATAAAACATCTTGAAATATGTGTTGCAATCTATGATTTAATGTTCTTATTTTAGAAAGCGAAATTAAGTATCGCTATACTAAATATTGAAAGTGCATATAATGACACATCAAAATCAATCACGGAAAATCATGAAAAATATCATGAAAAACCTCTTCAGTATAATATTTCCATATTTTCGTGAGGTTCATCGATCTATATTTCTTTCGTGCCGCTTGCCTTCAAGGAAGCCATTCATTTCACAAGAACAGATGCCACGTTAATGGTGTCATCCATTCAAATAAGTCAAGAAAATTAGAAAACTCCCTTCGTTTTGTCTCTTTCGCAACTTTTCCCAATGTTTATGTCGCCGAAAGGGGCAATCTGAATGTTAATACGTAAAATTGTGGTCCAAACACGCTCGACATTTTTTCTATAGGCTTTGTAGTAATATGTAAACGAGACGAAGGTGAGTTTTATGTCAAGTTCCGGTGTTTATAGTGAGGCTTTTATGCGTATACTCGAATGGAAATGTTTCGGATACGTGGTTTTGGAGTTTTCCATTTAGGGAGTCGGGATTTTACGGCCTTTATTTCCATCGAAATGGCTATTGGAAAATCGGTGTTAGTTCTAGGACGAAGTTTATGCATGACTGAAAGTTTCTCGAATTTTAACTTCTTAGGATAGTATCAAAGCAGGCTAAGTTTGTATTGCATTAAAGAAGATCTGAGGTAGTGAACTGAATATTTATGGCTTGAGTATATGATTTTTGGTATTCGTATTGATGATACATAGATTATTCTCTGTGGTATGACCACTCAACTCAACTGAAACAGAGTAAGGATAAAGAACTTCTAGAATACGACAGCAATGAATATGAAAACTTTATTTAAAATTTTAATATCTTTCGAGATATAATTTCTTTGTATTATTAATATATTAATATTGATAATATTGAATGAGTAAATAAATTAGTAAGAAATAAATGAACTTGGATGGATGTGGTTGGAAGATAAGTAAATCGAAATAATAATGAATGATAAATATATTCGTCAATCAATGAATAATTATTGATTTGAAATACACTGTTTCACAGGACAGGTCCTAAGAACAAAACAGAAAAGAAAACAGATACTAAAAAAAAAATTTTAAGTACAGAAGTTCAAAAGTTTCAGTTTTGTACTTTCAAATTTAAAGTTCATTTTTGAAACAAGGAGTTTGTGATATGAAATCATAACTGATAAAATGGAATACGATGATAGGAATAAACAAAACTTCAATGCTGACCAAATTTATACGTACGTATTCACATAAACATACACAATCATATACATTCACATATCAACAAATATAATATACACATACAAGTATATGCGTCAATATGAATCATGTACGTGAATACACATAAATGATTGTTCTAGAAGAGATTATGCATATCAAGGAAACTTGCCTTAATATCAGTGAGAGAACAGTTGAAAATATCCACCTGGGCTCCCGAAATATTACACTATTCACACATCGTGTGCAATAGAGAAAATTTTAGAACATTAGTTCTAGCTATTGGAAATTCGAACATGAATTCGCTTCTTGAAGAAACTCCTGGAACGAAAAAGTTAAGCACTTTTGCAATGATTCCTGACATTTCTTTTTTCTTTGATATTTTATGCACGAAATATATTGCATGTCATTTCTTTGGCGCACTAAGTGTGTCCACATTATATCGACTTGAAAGTGTTTCATGATGTATGCCTATAGGTGGTTATATTCTATCAATTCTGAAGCTCACGAATTTCAGGAACTTTCATTGAATAGACTCCAGTTGATCGATATGTAACTGATAACCAGGATTCCAGACTGTTGATCCGTATTCAAGTGTAGATCTCACGAAAACACAGTACAATGTTTTCACAGTTGATATAGTGCTGAATTCCTTACCAATGTGAATAATTAAACCATACAGTTTAGAGGCAGCGGTTACTGTAGCATTGGTATGTAGCACAGAAGTTTGTTGAGAATCGAAGGTCGATAAATCGTTTCAGGTCATCCCAAAATACTATTATCGATTTCATAGCTGAAAATTATCATATTATATTTTGTAGAGACCGGCATAACATGACACTTGGAGATGTTGAGAGTTGACAGTTAATTTGTTGAGATCACACCAATTTACAATTTTACGCAAATTTCTAGCAATGCGTTCACATTGACAAGAATCAAAGGACCAAGTATGGAACCTTGGGGCACTCCAGATGAAGCACAATATTCAATTGAGTAATACTCCTGCTAAAAACGAGTTGCTCTTCACCTATCAAGTAAGATTCGAAAAGTTTTAAGACTGATTTCTAAAGCCTGAAGGTTCCAAATTTATTCAGAAGTCCATGTATATCACATCAGTTTGCTTGCGATTGTCAATACCCTCAGCAATATACTGAGTGATACTTGTTTCATTAGTAATTCTTGAACGACCCTTCATAAAACCATGTTAGAGTGATGAAATCATAGGATTAACATGATGCGAAATTTTTTCGTGTAGAACACTTTCAAATACTTTGCAGAAAATTCAATTTAGCGAGTTGAATCTAAAATTACAAATACATGATTTATCAGCTTTCTTAAATACTGGGAAACTTTTGATTGTTTCCACACTGAAGCGATCCCCTCTAAGAAGAAAAACCCTCTTGTATCCTCGATGTGAATCATTTGACAATTATTTATGAGGCAATGAAACAGTCATTAGTAAGACATTTTTTGGGGCCCCAAATGGTTCATATAATAATTTGCTTAGGAAAATATAAATACAGCAAAGATACTGAACATAATATTATGTTTTCGACTAATTTTTGGAATTTTTGAATGTATTGAATGTATGACAATTTTATCGTATATCACATTCATTTTCACAAAACAAATAATTTCAACAACAAGATCATCATTTCAGCATACCATAATCAAAGATCACTAAATGAACGCAAATTCAAAAAATCTATTTTTCTTTGTAGTCACTCCATTATCATACTAAGTATATAAAACACACTGCTCCCAGAATCAAAAACTGCAAATAACTTGAAACAATTTGAAATTGAAGAATAAAATGGATTCAAAATAGAAGTCAATCGTACATTGATGAATTGAAGAATTTCAGAAATAGATTTGAAACATCAAAATTAATTTCATTTTGAGAACTTACTTTCCCTGTTTTATGGTGAATTTCAGCAATGTTAATGTGTTGAATATATTCAATAGATGATCACATAATGTAGTTATTTGTATTTAAAATATCATAAAACACTATATGTAATAATGAGAAGAATTTTTGAAAGGATCACCACAGGCTTAGGTGTTTGTACGATATGAAATCATATTTTCATTTGAGAAAGATTTTATTAGATTATTTTCATGTCGACAAGTATAAATTTACCAATATACTATTTACAATATACCATTGACCAACCAGGACTTAAATGAAAATATATAATATCATTATGAGTATAAAATTATTATAGTTAAGAGAAAATTGAACTCAATTTGAACTTTTCATTTCTTATAAGGCTTTTGTAAACTGAAATTTTAATTTTTTCTAGACATTCAGTAACAGTTTGAAACAACCTCAGGAAAGGCATTTCGGTGACAAGTGCTTCTATGTGTGAATATGCTCCTGAAAGGTTCTTCAACAGTTTTGAAAGATATAAATAAATTCAGAAATACTTCAAATTTGCACCACAATACTGTGAACATGAAACTTTATACTTCATGTAGGACGAAGTGACAGCAGTTTTTGACATCTATAAGTCTAAGTGCTCTCGTTGTTTTTGATCGAGAATAATGAGAAAATCATTACAACTTAGCATGAATGATTGCTCTGAGTTCGTCTTCTATAACGTCCTGATACTTTGAGGCTGAAATTTTTGAAATTAGTCAAAAATGAACTTGAAGTGTTGATGTTACTAAGGAAGTGTACACTAAAATGAGTGCCAAATATGTGCGGGTATGAATTGAAATTTTATTTTAGGCTTATTGTGCTTTGAGTTTCCATTATGGTTGTTTACTCTTCACGAAATCTCACTTTCCTTCCATTGTGAAGACGGCCATTTCAGTTGAATATATTTAATAATTAAATTTAATATATTTGAGCTTTCACATGCGTAAAGTGTCCCAATGCCATCCTTGCAGACTTCTCCTCAAACTCCTCAATACGATTCCCATTTTTCATCTCAGAGAAGTTTCTCAACTTTCTTAAGTTTTCTGGTGTAATGAGGTAAATTGAATTCCACTGCAAATGATTAAGATCGAATTTTTTTGTACATTTTAATCAATGTGCGGCATGGTCTGAGTTTTATTATTTGTGGCGAGTGATTTAGGACGGAAAGTTTCTCGAGTTTTAGCACTGATTAAGATTAAATAACAATTTTGGACTAAACTTAAATTGAATTCAAACTTGAAAAAGTGATGAAGTTATAATTACTGAACGTTGTCTGTAATCTTTCTCTTATTTCTCTGGATTCACGTTTCGGGGTGTTTTTGTTACAACGGATATTATTATGGTTTTTATCCCGAAGTAATCTTTCAGCTTTCGTACTTTGTACTTCTGTCGTCTGAGTTTTTTGCAAAGTTTGTTCATTCGATCAGCAGACATTCCTGAAATTTTAATGGTTTTTATAATCGAAGCTGCATTAGTGTTGTAGGCTTTTTTATGCAAATAGTTGTTGATTTCTGCGTTTATTGAAAATCTGCATCCTCTACTCTGTTGAACTATGTGATATAATATTTTCATTAAAAGTTATTGAACAGTTATTTTGATCCAAACTTTCAAATATGAAATTGTCATAAATTTTCTTATTCTTCTGGAACAACTGACAAAAATTAACTGAATTCATGAAATTCAAATGAAATATCTTCGGATCAGCATATTCACAATGAGAACACAAATTGCCATTCTGAAAAAAGTGATAATGGGTTGATTGATTTTTGGAGAATTAGCTGGGTGAGTAATGAACTTTCTCTCATCTTTTAGCAGTAGTTCAATTGAGCCATATCTTGGTAATTTTTCCATGGCTAAAATTTTCAATTATTTCTGTTTTTGTTCTTATGAACATCCAGTCTGTGAAAACTTCAGTCCGAATTTTTTTCACACTGAATAATTGCTGCTGATATTGTTTTTCATCTGCTCAAGTAAATATCCCGTTTTTCAGTATTTCTAAGGACAAAAATGTTTACAGAAACTGTTAAGTTATTAAATTGAGTAATTGATCTCGTATTTCGCTGTTTACACTCAATCGTAAAACATTTCAAATAATAGCTAACGAAGTCATTAAATTGAGAAATTGATTTAGTATTCCGCTGTTTTCACTCAATTATAAAATATTTCAAACAAACAAATAACTAACGAAGAGGTTTCGTTTATCATTAAGTGAAACATTATCTTGAATGGAAGAAATTTGAATTGAAACATTTGGCTCATGTTTCACTGAAAATATCAACAACTCTACATATGATTCGGGTGGTTAGCCCATCATCAAGAGTATTCAACAATAAAACTAATATTGTAACAGTTGTTGATATATTCAGTGAAACTCAAGCCGACTGTTTCAATTTTAATTGAATATAATTGAACAAATAACTTATTATATTGTAATAATTTCTCCGGAAAAATATCTTCCTAATATAATGAGAAATTTCTTCTGGTGAAGTTAGTCACACGCCAGTGGCATATGTAGGGGGGTGCAGTGGACCCTGGACACCTCGAAATCAGACATTGTAATTCAAAATTAACTTATGTGTCCAGGACAATGTGGAATTATGATAAATAAACAAATGTCAATGAGTGGAAAGGAATCTATATTTTTCCATTTAGAACTTATGTGAGGTGTTGAAATAATAATCGGGTCAGTAGTGGTTCGTTTTTGGTGAAATTTAACGTCGTTTGAGACCTACTCGAAGAAGAAGGAATCTTTTCATTTGAGTAGGCCGCAGAAGTCCCTTGGAACAGTATAATGTTCTTTTAATCATATATTCTTTGATTTTCTGTCAATCATGAAAGGAAACGATCCCCTTTCCTTTGAGTAGGCCGTAAACGACGTTAAATTTTACTAAACAAACCACTTACGGCATACTGGTGACCCGATTGTTGAACTTATGAATCACACATTAAATTTGAAAATATCAAAATCCCAAATTTTGACACAAAATTGCCCTTTCTGGAGTAAAATGAAGGAGATGTCTTTTTCTCAAACACTTTTCTTTCCATTGATTGATGGCAAATCAGACCAAAATATATAATATCTAAACTGCAGAAACTGCAATGAATAATGGTTAATATTCCTTATAATTTTTGTTTACTATTGTTATATGAATTTGAGTTTGAGGTCGGGTATTTGGTACTTTATGTTGGTACCAATGACATCACCTGCGACCTCCTGGAGGTCACATCGCTCCCATTGAGGGCCCTCATATATTGTATTTGGTCAAAGTAGAACTAGAGGAAAGAATCGATAGAAGTTTTGATGTGAAACCTTCTTATGGATTGACGTCGCTATCATGGTGTCCATGTGATGTGCACGTTAAACGCTTCTTCGATGGGTGATATCTTGCTCATTCGCGTCACCGACATGCTTATTGCATCAGTGACGACTTGTGACCTCTAGAGCTCACGTATTGTACTTAGATTAATTTCAGTCAAACATTTTCTTGTCCTACTTTTGTTTCCGCCTATTATATCTCTTTTGGAACACAACAGAATAATTGAAAGTCTAAATATTGTTGAAATGCATGATGACAATGATGAAAACAATGGAAATGATGTTGAAACTCGGGTACATTTAAATGTATGTAAATACACGAATACTATCTATGAATAACATGATTTTATATTGATTTCGTTTTGAATTAAATTACTCATCAATAATTATTTACTTTGTCATGATTTTGTAGTATAATTGAATCATAAAAACCATATGAACATGCATATTATTTTTGCACAGGGAGTCAATATATGTGAGTTTAAGATTGATTTAATAGTATTATAATAATGCATAATTTTAATTTATACATCATGAAATTTCACATTTGAATACTAAGAGTTTCAAGTTCTATTTTCTGTCGGCAGTTTTTATAACTGCCAATTTTTTTATATTGAAATAGTGAAAATCTCGTAGGATTCGAAAAGTGAATTTCTCGATCTTCTCTCTTTAGCAAACTCTCATCTATTATTTCATGCAACCTGAATCCAATAAACTGTGGAAAAAATGAATAGAAATAAGTTCGCAAAGGAATGTCCAATAACCAGTCCACCTCGACGGAGGTAGTCTCTCGTGTCGTGTATTCAAAGGAATTCAAATTTCTACTCTCAATTCCTCCCAATGCTTCTATTTCAGTCGTTGAAATTGAAAATTAGATGCACTTCTAAGTCCAAGAGGTGCAATGTTGATAATACAGTATTCTAGAAAGTGGAGTAGTTTGGAACACGAAGTCTGTTTATATCCAACTCTTAATGAATTTATTCGAACTGAACGAAGATACAATTGCTGCACATGTGTTCGAACAAGTTATAGAGTTTGTTGATAATATCAAATAAAATTCATTCAAAATTATGCCCTTAAATCCCAGTGTCCCCGAGTCCTTCGCGAAATTGGACAGTGAATTATGTAACTTATGTGGATACGATGAGTTCTCAACAACAACAGGATAATGTGAAATTTTAATGAATGAATAAAAGTGAATTAATGGAAAGAATACAATGATTTTTGTTCATTGAAAGCGACTGTAAGCTTTTACGAAAAAGACTTCACTCAAACTTCAAGTCCAATATAATCACACCAATCTATGATGGTCAATTAAATAATTGGAAAAGTCCAACGAAAATTATCCGTCGCTTGAAACAACCACAAAATATAAGTCAACAAGATTGACATAATATTGAAATGATTAACGATATATGTGCAGTAATTGACGTGAGTATTCAGTTGAATACTCTGTCAAATGTATTAGGTATATTTTCTATTAATTTTTTACCAATGAAAAAGAAAATAGACAGTTGTTACTTTTTAGAACATAGGCTGAACAGCAGATATAGCAGGAACTTCTATTTGGTATCAAAAATCTATGATGAATTGCCAATTGAATTAAAAATATGCTCAAAATTGAAAAATTCAGGTCTGCCGTGAGAAACTGGAACAGATATATGATTCATCAACTGTGAACATTTGAAAGCTAAAATGGCTGTAAAACAATATATGATAGTGTTACATATTTTTATAATATTGATATTCGCTTCGCCTCAATATTGTTATAAAATTTTATATTAATGAATTTTTTCCCAAATTACTAAAATAGATACCTTCAGATGTATGTAGGTATTAAATATTGCAGAATATAAATAGCCATTATTCATACTCACCGCAGAATATGGTCTTTGTGAGAAAATGTATTATTTTTGTTAAGGCAACATGATTGACAAGATATAACTTAAAATTAGAATAGTAACTCTTGTTTCACATATTTAATTGTAATACGAGGACCTTAAATGAAGATTATTATTATTTTATATCATATTATCATTAACTTCACCTGGTTCAGAAGTAAAATTGCCAGAGTAACATTGTTCTTCAACGTTTCGTCTTTGGTTTATGTATATAACCTGTTAAGAAAAATAATGATTTTCAGCTGTCCTGATGAAGGAATACATAATTTCGTAAGCTTGGCTAACACAGAGTGGTAAATTAATGCTGTAGTTAATGGTAGAAATTCCCTACCCAAAATTGAATATATATATATATATATATATATATATATATATATATATATATATATATATATATATATATATATATATATATTCATATCATATAAACAAAAGTTAGATGAGTTAGTTACATTATAGTTTCATATTATTGTTAGTTATATTATAATAATTGAAGTTGAATAATTATTTTTCGAACCAATATTGATTGATGAAAACATACATTCACAAAATAATTATTCCAGCGCAAAACATGACATTTGAAACTTGATCAGGTAGGAATTCACAATACATTTGTTCATCGGTTGTTTATAATAATACGTTTATAATAGAGCATTCAGTTTTCAATTAGATAAATACATTGGCGCCTTCGCCATTTTGTATTCCAATAAATAATTTCATTCAAGACGGTTTATTGAGATAACATTCAAATTAAATATAACAGATAAGAAACACTATATCAAGAACATTCCATTCATACATACATCAATACATTCATTCACTTTATGAACATTTTTTTTATTCGAACGTATAATTGTTGATTATAATGTCTGTTCATTTGAATTCATGCACTATAAAAATTATTTTTATCCCTCTTGAAGTGTGAAAGGCATATTTACTGTTCTTTCAGTATATTTTCACATTCGATGACTTGAATATCATCAACGATTATGAATATTAGCGATACAAGTTTTTCAACGATTCAAACAAAAATGTAATCGTGTGTTTATTCATGATTTTTTCGGATCAATATCATTGTTGAATTGATTGTTATAATTTATGAAGAAAACGTTCATCATGAATAACTTGGTATAACTGAAATGAACAGGATAGACCAAATCACAAATCTGAACGGCTCCGTGATTCCCAACGTAGTATGAAATCGAATAAGAATAAGCTTATTCATATATAGTGTTTTTTTTAGAGGTATAGAACTTTAAATTGCAATAAAACAACGATGGATCATTTGATTGACAAGAAGTGCATTCTATTTGAAAGACTATCTTGTGGCATTACATTTTAAATATGACTTCTGGCATATGACCGCCACAGCTGGCTTGGATGTAGTCCAATCTGGACGTCCAATTTTCGATGACTTTTTCCAACATTTGTGGCCGTATATCGGCAATAACACGGCGAATATTTTCTTCCAAATTGTTAAAAGTTTGTGGCTTATCCGCATAGACCAATGACTCCACATAGACCCACAGAAAGTAGTCTAGCCGTGTTAAATCACAAGATCTTGAAGGCCAAACGTGTCTTTCAATGAATCGACTGTGGCACGAGCTGTGTGACATGTTGCGCCGTCTCGTTGAAACCACAGCTCCTGCACATCATGGTTGTTCAATTCAGGTATGAAAAAGTTAGTATTCATGGCTCTACACCGATCACCATTGACTGTAACGTTCTGGCCATCATCGTTTTCGAAGAAGTACGGACCAATGATTCCACCAGCCCATAAAGCGCACCAAACAGTCAGATGTAACGGTGTTTTGACATACACTTGAGGATTATCTTCACTCCAAATAAGGTAGTTTTGTTTGTTGACATATCCATGCAACCAGAAGTGCGCTTCATCGCTAAACAAAATTCGCTTATGAAAATCGGGAACAACGGCAATCTCATTTCGGGCCCATTCGACGAATCTACGCCTTACTTGATGATCGTTTGGCTTCAATTCTTGCAAGGGTTGAATTTTGTAAGCACGCAAACCAAGATCCTTCCGCAAAATCTTCCATAAAGTAGATGGACACAAATCCAATTCCTGTACTCGATGGCGGATGAACTAATTCGGGTCTTCCTCAATGCTACGCTCTACAGTAGCAATAGCTTCTTCTGTACGGCGTCTCTGAGGATTCGAGTTATCAATAGGAGTAAACGTGGTGCGAAAACGTTCCATGTTTAATCGAATTAACTGCTCTGATGGACGATTTTGTCGACGATAAAATGGACGTAGTGAAATGAAGAAATTAAATTGCACTATTTGCAAGCGTTGTTCAGGCGTGAGTCTATTCATGATGAATTGCCAAACCAAACTGAGAATAAATTACTTCTCAGCTGTTGAATAGGTCGCCATCTTCAATAGTAATGCCAACTTGAAGTTTTTCCCCTCTTAAAAAAACACTCGTTATAAAGAGATTGTACACTGCGTTTTTGCTGTTGAAAGAAAAGTTCAACCAGGAAAAACCTGATAATCTTACAAAAACTTGCGAATTGTGATAGGACTTTCTTTCTAACATTCATATCCTATGGAAACTTCTATCAGTTCTTCTTGTTTCTGCTGCCAGAGTGGAGAGATCTTTTTCCACCTGACAAGACTGAAGACTCACTAAAGAAGAATCAGCAATCGGAAAATAGGCTAAACGGACTAACTTAACTTTCCATCCATAGGGATGTTATTCAAGGTGATCAAGAAGTTATTGATAAATTTTTAAGTACACCAAGAAATTTGGATTTTGGTCTGTAATCTCTGTAAATATTGTTCACCTCAAAAATTTATCATAATATTCGATATTTTCAACCTGTTTTTTTTTCCTTCATTTGAATTCACCTACTTTAACAATTTAACAATAGAAAAACAACATAATAAACGTGTTTCACAAGAAAAATTTCATCCTGTGTTTCGAACGTCTTAGACAATGTAGATCCTCCAATCGTTTGCAGTGCTTATATATACACGTTCAGGAATAATCACTCAATTAGCAATGAAAATTCGATAATCGATTACCCAACTCAAAACTTACTCAAGATCTGTAAAAACAATTCAAGAAAATTTGGAAATTTTTGCGGTAGCAAATTGATCCTGAAATATCAATGAAATGCAGATTCATTTTCAAATAATAAAATTAAAACAGAAAAAGTGAATGAATCACTAAAAGATAACTTCATTTAAAAATAAGATTTTTCATTATGGAATTGGTTTTCTGCGAATTTGTTGAGAAAACGATTACTCCAATTTCATCAATCCTCAATTTGTTTTGAACCAATCAATTGAAATAGTATTTACCAATTTATTCCACTTTGATGTGTATCATTATTTTGCTGTTTTCATTCTTGTCCATGTTAGATTGACATTCAATTCCAGAAGAAAAGCCTACTGTAAATTATAACTAATTTAAGAAAATACCGAAACCTTCATTTCACGTTTAAAATGTTTTTCAACTAGAAATTTTTTATTTCGTCAAAAATTTAAATGAAAGAACAGTACACCTTTTCTTCATCCAGATAATTTTTAATAAATAAACATGTCATACAAGCTGTGCAGATTTTATCAAAATGATATCTACGTTCGAGGATTCCATAAAATATTATCTTGTTTGTTCATCTTGTATACCCTCTGCTTCGTTTACTCTTCGTGATTTGCAAACTCATAAAATTGAGACATTTTTATAGCCCGTAATGAAGGTAAACAGAAATTCGGAAAAAGCACTCAACAAAAACGAATTAACCCATTTTCGCTATCTTTTTCTCCTCAGAACGAATCACGTTTGGTCAGGTTTCTGTTTTCGTTATGGCTTTCTTTATTGAACCTATAAAGCGGAATGAGGTGCTAGACTTATGAAAATGGCCTAATTTTCGAGTTTTATATTAGGATATAAAAGCATGGGATCGTTCGCGAATCGAATGAAATTTGTTATTATTACCGGAAAAATGAGATCTGTGCTGGAATTCATCAGTAACTAGCTGTACCTGCGAATTGGTCACGTTTGTTCTCTAGACTACGGCATATTATCTCAACAAATATTTTCTCATTCTCATTTTGTGAATTATGCAATGAAAAATATTATTTCAATCCTAATATATTCATTAAAATATGTTTTTCAAATATATACTTTGAGACTATTACTAAATATAGTTTTGTAATATGTGGGGAATATGGCAAAGCAAAATAAGGGGCGTTTGTTAAATATGTTATTTTTTTATAATTTCATTAACTCTTATAATTTTTTTCTCTTGAATGAAGCAGGAAAAGTGTCGAAATACCGAAAATTGTTTTAAATATATGAAATAAAAGAAGAAACAAGAAAACATACTCTTTCTTCCGTTCATCTGACCATTTCATTCCAGGTTGGTTCGTTGTTTTTCGCACAAACTTCAAACTTTGCGATTTTACAGCGATATTCCGTGCGATCTTCGAGATTTTTTATATTGATCTGTTGTAGATCTTTTCGGATCTCTTTCAGCCACTCTGTTCTGCATTTACTCTTCATAATCATCAATCGATTGAGCTGATACTTGATGAAAATCTAAATACATAATTTAAATAAAACTAAGTAGTTTTTCGATTTCCACTATAATTCATTCAAACATGACAATATCACTTCGCCAACACAGTGACTTCATCGGATGTTGATGAAAAACTCTTCATAATCAACATCTGACTAGGCCAATGTGTTGGCGAAACGATATTGTCTTGTTTTTGAATAAGTTATAGTGAAAATCTAAAAACTAATTAGTTTTATTTAAATTACTCGTCATATTTATATCGAGTAGTTTCTTCGGTATTCTGGACTGTGTCATTCTGTAGACATGTGCATAGAACTTTGCTCGTCGTGTTCTGATTTCTTCATCAGAATTATTATTTGTAGTATTTGTCCTTTGATAAAGTTCATTCTGAGGTCTCTTCATCCGAGTGTAGTTTCTATGGATTGGACCGTAAATCTTTCTAAGAATATTCCGTTCTTATTTTTCTATTTCTCTCATTCATGAATGACCATTGTTTCAGATGTGTAGATTGCTTCTGGAAGACATTTTAGTTTTACTACGGCAAGACTGACTTCAGTTCTGTTGTCTGTGATGATATAAAAAAAATATTTTTTGCAAAGGCGGGACATTTCACTTCATTCGATTTTTTTGTTGAAGAAATATAAGAAAATAAGATAAGAAAATGAACTTAAATGAAAATGAACACTAGAACATCAATTTGAAAATTTAAATTAACCAAGAGAATGTTATAGTAGAGCTAGATTTGTGAACGTGTACGATGTGATGTCTCCATTAACCTTCAAGGGATAAATATTAGAAAAATATTGAAATCAATTCCGCACATGATGGAAGTGCGAGACATATGTTTCGTTCTGCAAGGAATTCGTCAGTCGCACCACGCCCATTTTAATGAATTTTTCGAATGAATGTTTTATTGTTCATTTTCTTAAATATTTCATTCGGTGCCATAAGCACAAAAAAATCATTTCCCTGTATATATATATATATATATATATATATATGTATATATATATATATATTAGTTCTTTCTCATTTTTGAGCGTGAAACCAGATCGAACCAGACATATATTCTATTCGTAATTTCATGATTTAAGATTCACTTTTGTTTAGTTTAGAAAAAAGTATTATCAGATAATACACCGCAAACATCAAATGAATGAAATTATTCAATTTCAAAATCATGCTTCACTAATTATCAGGAAATAGCTATCGCTAATATTCAACTTAAACAAATCATTATTAGTGTTTGTAGTAAAATTTCAAAATCTCTATTGATTCATTTCACAATCGAATTACAATTTTCAATTTTGGGAACAATATTGCATTTTCAAAATTTGGTTGGAGCTTTACGTTCTACATATGTCATTTAAACTGTATAATATATTTTAAATTGCTTCAGGTACCAGCGGTTGCTGGACGAGGCTAGAACCAGGCTCAGGACGTCTTCATCCGATGGGAGCGTCGCAAGAGCTACGTCTTGATCGTGTGCTGTATCAGGAAGCAGGGGAATACCGATGCGTCGCTCCGAGCCGTGATTCGACGCGTCGCCTGGATTCCTTGAGGAACATGATTTCCGTTGAAGTCGTCGTTAAAGGTAAGAAATTCGGAGAACCTTCGAGAGCTCGTTTAGTTTTTTCGGCAATGTGGAATTACCTTCTCTCCTCGTTTCTTTATGTTACTTCACTTTAATGACAGATTTTAACGAAAGGAAGATGGCGAATTGCGAGAAGCAATTTTTTTCGACGTGTTGAGTAGGTATCCATGTAATTAGATTGGAATGTCATTTTTTCCGAACATTGAAAATCCAAGTTTCACTTATTTGATTGAAAACTGGAAATATGTTGTGAACTTGCGCATTCGTTATTTACGCAATACGTGGTAGCTAATAGTAGCTACCAGAATTCGTTTTGTTAACATCAGAAGCTCTCGATCGACGTGTTTGCGACCGCTCAATTTTGCGCTTATGAAGAATATTCTGAGGCAGCAACAGTGCAGAATAGATTTATGGGAACAAATCTATAGAGCAATGCTTTTTCAATATTTGAAAATTCAAATTCCACCCCAACAATTCTTCTCAACTGGTATTCATTTATAAAACTCAAAAATTCCAACATAAAGTTCGGATCATCAAAGAGTTTCACTTATTTTTTGCGAACGTATCACTATTGAAAAAACTTATATCAGAAGGTGTATAGATTGCTTCGATAATATTCTGTTCGACACTTTCAATTCGAATAGATTCATGATTGAACAATTCATCTCACAAATTAATCAATTTCAACTATGACAATTTCTGTAAATGCAGATTTGAATTGTTGGAGAAATTCATTACAGTGTTCAATTTCTGCGACCAGATTGATAACTGAGCATTATGTAACTCGAGTACGAAACTAATGCAGCTGTTTTTGGAAACGTAATCCTCTCACATATCTGAATAGCAATGCAATAATTAATAGAGACTGATACTAGATACGATTAAGTTTCAATACGAAATTGAGATCCATTCGTGTTCATTATACGCTAGAAATACAACAATATTTCATTGAAACAATTCTTTCTTTTCATAAGTTTCATATTATGCATAAAAAATATTTGAAATCCGAATACTAATCACTCATTCAAAAGTATAACTAAATGTAAGAAAATGAGAAAATAATCGATAGTAAATAAAAATAGTTTTTTCGCATCAAAATGATTTCCAGAGTAATTTAAATGGTTGAATATTAACTATAATGAACTAGTTCATTGTCCGCAAATGTCGATTAAGATACTGAAATCGAAAAAAAAGAAAAATCTTTTTTAGAATAGTTTTTTCAGATTGTTTCAAGAAGGATTTGCAATATGTGAAGAAACTCAGCATAAATTGCTCTTACAATCATATCATAGTGTAATTACTCAATAATTCAATTTTCATTTCGTCAGTTATTGGTTCTTAAGTAACATTTCAGTTTCTACTTTCATATATTCCATTCTTTTTGAGGAAAATTTATTGAATTCATATTTTTTTATGTCTCTATGTGTTTCGATGTGTGGTTAATTTTCAGTGAAACCCTAAAACTGTCTGAAAAACAATTAAGGATTATTAGAGAAGTCAAAGGTGAACTTACTCTGAAACTTTTCCTCACTTATATCAAAATGTCCTGAGAACTGCATATATATATAATCACATTTCTCAATAATTTCCTCCAAATAAATTTCAATGTTAAATACGTCAATTAAATCAGCGCTTTCTTCCACATTTTTGTATCTTTAAGAGTAATGATTACACTGGGAACAATTTGTAAAATAATATTGTTGACTTCGATTTTCAGGCCGTGTCAGAGGTAAATTGACATGCTAATTCCAAAACTTTAATCACTTTTTTCTATCATGTCAAGTTTTTTATCTACAGTTGTTGCACCTACTATTACGCTTAGCGGAATTGAACGCGAATTACAGAAAGCGTTAGAACTTTCAGAATAAAGACTATAGAACAACTGAGTAGCGATTGTTTATAGCTAGCTCAAAACGTAGCTCGAGGTGTGTTCTCCTCCACAATGGAAATGTATATGGTTCAGTGTCAATAGGTCATTCAGTTTCTTTGCATGAACAATACAAAGATATAAAGAAGGTATTTGACTTTTTGTAATATAAATTACACCAATGGGTCATCTTTGTTGACCTTAAAATGATTTGTTTCCTTTTTGACAAGCAACACGGATATACCAAGTATCCCTGTTTTCTATGTATGTGTCAGAGAAGAGCTCGTGAGAAGCATTGGATGCAGTCAAAGTGGCCGCCAAGATCTGATTTGAAACCTGGTCATCCAAACATTCTAAATCAGCCACCTGTCGACAGAAAAA
Source organism: Henosepilachna vigintioctopunctata (assembly GCA_030704895.1). Classification (NCBI taxonomy): domain Eukaryota; kingdom Metazoa; phylum Arthropoda; class Insecta; order Coleoptera; family Coccinellidae; genus Henosepilachna; species Henosepilachna vigintioctopunctata. The sequence goes on from JARQZJ010000097.1 coordinate 1,683,872, forward strand.
ACATTATATTTCCGCCTTTGCTTATGAAACTAGGTCCCATGAAGAAATTTGTCAATTGAAGGCGACTGATTTAAGTATATTATTTCTGCTTTGCCTAGCTTGTTATATGAGAAGATAAACATATGGGCCTCAGATTCGGCAACTTACTAAAAATGAACGTTCGATTGAAACAATAACCGAACTAGAAAAGAATGCTTGGTTGGAATTCAAAAGTATTGTCAAAGACTCTTTTGGAAACACACGAGCCCAGAATTACGTTGAAATTGTTCAGCAACTCTTAGAAAGTTTTGAAAAGCATGGCAGTAACATGAGTATTAAACTGATATTTTTACATAGCCATCTTGCAAACTTTCCAGAAAATCTTGGCGCTGTTTTTGGAGGGAAGCTCTCTAGGTTGATGGAATGTCGGTATGATGGCTAATTCATGACTGTTGGAGTATCGAGCGCGAATGTCCCTAGATTGAACATTCTAAGAAAAGTTTTAATCGAAAATTTTTACCCTAATTTTTTTTTTATTTTTTGTGTAAACACAATTTAACTTTTGATACTATAACAACCTCCATTAACGTTATGATCTTGTTAACCTTATTTTTTTCTGTATGCCCATTTTGTATGACTTTTAGGGTAAAGAGAAGGTATATTGTAGTTTAAAAACTTGACGCGATAGAGATTGATAGCTTTTTTGAATTCAGAGACCAAAATTAAGCCAAATACAAGTCCCAGATCTAAGACAACGAAATTGCTGTTCTCCAGTGTAATCAATAAAAAGTTTTTCAAAGGCTTAAACCTTTTTATAATTATCTCTCAAGCGTGGGCATCAACCCAAGCCACCTTGTTTTATTTTAGCCCAGCAGTTTTTGATACTCTGTCTCGGTAGAATTACAAACCCCGTTCAAAACTTCTACATAAACTCTCTAGATGTAGAAAAATGTGTTAATTTTCACTATGACACATTCTAAGTCGACAAGAAGAGAGTAATCGGAAATATCGTCGGGTAATATGTGGGTTCCATATGCAGTTCCAATAAACTGTCCTATAAACTGTAATTCGTTCCATTTTGAATAAATATTAATTCCGGCATAAAACATTGTAAATTACCGCTAGGTCTATTTGCCAAAACGGCACTATATCGACCTAGCTTGGGGCAGCGGGCAGACTAATTGAAAGAGAAACGAATGGTCAGGTTAATAATACCTCTTTGATGTTATCAAAATGACAAATAATTCATATTCAGTCATAATCTCTGTAGACTGGCAATCTGGATTGTTTCAACCCTTTAATTATCATCAGAGTGCTTTTTCACAATTGTTCATGATAGCTAACGTTAACGTTCATTATTATGAGCTTCTATTACCCACTCGTTTCGTATTATGCAAGATCAAAAGCGATCAAAATTGTCGCCGCACACTTCTTCCGTTTGAAATTCAAAGTCGTGTTTCCATAATAGCCAAATTGCCGAAATTAGGCGGCACTCGCAAAGATACGAGATAGATTAACGCGCCCTGCGGAGATTATGGAACAATCACGGTATAAATAAGCGGTAAGTGGTTCTTCTGGCTGGATTTGGTAAGTAATTTTAGGTCGGAGCAGCTCTGGGAGCTAAAACGTGCAGGGTTTCCTCTAGCTAGGGCTGTCAGAATAATTAAGCAGTTAGTGAAAAGTGCACGATCTCCAGTTTTACTGCGACGGATGCTCAGGGACGAATTCAGTTAATTCCAAAGTTTTTAGCACCCACGTGTTTGCAATTAAGTCAACTCGGAATGCAGACTTTCAGTTCAGAAATCTTGCACTAGGCGCAGTTCGTATATATATATATATATATATATATATATATATATATATATATATATACAAATTTGCTAGATCTATGTTAATAACCATCAACTAGGCGCATTTCGTATATATATCATCACAATTTGTAAAAATAAAATATATATATATATATCAAAAAACACATACACGGTTATATATATATATATATATAGCGGTGGTCCGGTTTTTTAACAACACTACAATTACAAGACCAGGCTTTTCCTTGAAATGTGTCACATAAGAAAAGAAGAGAACTGTGTTAACTATAAATCCGACACTGGTCAATTAAGTAACATATACTGCAATCTATTAAATATAAAGAATTAAAAAACCGGACCACCGCTAATGATATATTGCTCGTGTCAGTCACTGCTCTCTGGCCTGCCGACAAAGTATGTACCGTGTATGTGTTTTTTGATATTTAAACTTTTAGATCTGTAAGTTTTAATGATTTTATTTTTACAAATTGTGATGACTCATGTACCTCCATTTGTTTTTAGTATACTCCTGAAGAAGTCACGAAATAGTGACGAAATATTGAGTGTATAGGAAAATAAAGTATTTCACACAAACCGCTATCCTGATATCCAAACATTTAATTTTCATCAATTGTACGGTTGAAATAATAACGATCTATATATATATATATATATATATATATATATATATATATATATATATATATATATATATATATATATATATATTATTTCCAATTTTTTAGCGATAACAGGCTTATTTTAATGTTAAAAAATTTATTTTCGTTTGACAGTAAATTTTTACAATAAAATAATAAATAATAGTTTTGATAAAGTCGTGATATACAACGAAACGTCAACCAAAATGAATTTTTTAACATTAACATAAGCCTGTTATTGTTAAAAGCATTGATATTAACTATCTTAAACAAACAATAAATCAATTATATATATATATATATATATATATATATATATATATATATATATATATATATATATATATATATATATATATATTCATATTTGATGTTTCGTCTGTTTAGTTTAGCAGGTACTCGTTGAGTTTTTCTTGAACAATTGCTCTAGAACAAGTTGGGAATGTGACAACGTCGTCTGTTTTAATCATGTTTTTGGATATGCTCGAAATATTCATGGTATTTTTGAAATCTGTTATATAACCCGTTTGATTTATGTGTTTAAAAGGCAATGACGTGCTAGTATTTTTCTTCTTTTCCACTGATTATATGTTCTTCAACCCCACGAGATATTCTTCTGTTCGTTTCACCTATATAAAGGCTGTTTTTTCAAGAGTTAAGTTTTTCAGGTTGGCGGCTCTGGTTGGCACTGGCATCCAAACGTCAACTGTCAAAGTGAAAAGTTTTCAGTATACTCTGCCTTTTCATCGTGAAACTACTTAAAAACGAGCATTGATTGCAAATTGTTGAAATTCACTATCAAAATTCGTGCTCTGTGAAAAATGTGTATCGTTTGTTACGACCATATTATGGTCGTCATAATCGACCTGGTGAATCAACAATTCGTGCTGTTATCACCAGATTTCGCACAAAGTTTACTTTGTTGGACATTACCATTGTCTCGCATGCGTACAGTACCTACTGAAAAGAATATTGCATCCGTAGCGTCCAGTCAAGGAGGATCGTGAAATGTCAATTCGTCGCCGTTCTCAGCAATTGGGCATGTGTTACTCAACCACATGAAAAATTTTACGTGTTGTTTTGGGTTTGAAAGACTATAAAATTCAACTTCTGCAAGAATTGAAGCTGAATGACCTACCACAACGTCTAATTTTTGGTGAATGGGCCTTAGAACTGCTTAATGAAAATCCGCTGTTTTATCGAAAAATTGTGTTCTTTTCTGGCTCAACGGATATGTAAATACACAAAACTGTCGCAACTGAAGTGATCAACATCCACATGCCATACAAGAATTACCGATGAATCTCGAAAAAACGACAGTTTGGTGTGGTTTATGGGCTGGTGGCATCATCGATCCATTTTTCTTCAAAGACGACCGTGGAAGAAACGTTACCGTCAACGGCGAACGATATCGAGCCATGATACGCAACTTTTTTTTGCCCCAGTTGGCCGAGTTGAACATGGTTAACATGTGGTTTCATCAAGACGGTGCCATATGCCACACAGCTCGTGAAACAATGGACATGTTGAAGGATGAATTTGATGAGCAGCTCATCTCTCGAAATCGCCCTGTGACTTGGTCGCCAAGATCATGCGATTTGACGCCTCTTGATTATTTCTTGTGGGGTTATGTAAAGTCGTTAGTGTATGTGGACAAGCCGAACACGCTTGAAGCTTTACAGGATAACATAACACGCGTAATTCGTGGGATACAGGCCGAAATGCTCGAAGAAGTGAAGCAAAATTGGATCCTCCGAATGGACCATTTGATACGGAGGCGCGGACAACATTTACATAATGTTATCTCTGTTATCTCTAAAATGTAAATGGCAGAGGCCAAGTTACCAATTTCAATAAAAATTTCGAATATATGATGCACATTGAGTGTTTTATTCGATTTGAAAAAAACTACGCTCAAAAATCACCCATTATTTTCTTAGAGCAATTTGAACATGGAAAGCGTAAATACTCTGGGTCTCAAGAGGAATTTGATTTTTGTGACTTTTTTAATGCGATCTTATTGCCTTATAGGGTTCATAAACAGGATGAATGTTATTTTGAAACGTAGCGAAAACAACTACGAATTCCATCCGTAGTGTGTTTGATATACGCTGAAACTACTTTTGGAATATCCGAAATAATCAATTTTCTTGGATTTTCAGAATCGATGAGAAGGTAATTTCCAGAAACGGATAATACGTGACCTTTATCCAATATGATAATATCGTTTGAATTTTGATTCCTGAATTTTAATTTCACTCAAAACTTCAGGAAGAGCTAAAAATTCACATTTTGATGTTCGAAATCCATAGCAAATTTTAAATTTCAATTATTCAATAGTTTTGACGAAGTTGTAATTTGAAAGGAAACCTCAACTGAATTGAAGATTTTCTCAATCAAAAACCTACATTATTTCCTAAATTTGATGACTTAGAGGATGTATTCATATGAAATAATTCAACTCAATCACAAAAGAACTAATAACTAACTCCACAAAACCATAATGCTGCTCATGCTGAAAACTTATCCGGCCAGATTCGGTGTTAAGAGCGTTTTTATACGTGTATAATTCTGCTTCATCCCGCATTTCCTCCGACATTGGTTCAGATAAAACACTTAAGGGCGATTTTCTTAAATTTATGTGCGAATAGGGAAAACTTGCAATATGTCTGAAGATAAGAAAAGCGATTTCATCCCCTCTTTCCACTAGGATTATGATAATCCATTATCAGAAAGAATTTATATGTACCAGTGCCTGATACTGCTTCGCAATTGTTCTGATTGGATAAATCAAAAATATTACATGCTAATAACTTTGATTCTGAATTGAATAAATTGAGTTTCACAAGAACTTTTCGATTCGTGATGTTATTAGCATCCATTGCAATCAGTTCTAGGAAACCTATAAATTCTTCTAGAATGATATTACCTTCGTCATAAAAACTGATTCCAATAGAAAACTGCTTTCTTCCAAATATAATAATAATAATAATAATAATAATAATAATAATAATAATAATAATAATAATAATAATAATAATAATAATAATAATAATAATAATAATAATAATAATAATAATAATAATAATAATAATAATAATAATAATAATAATAATAATAATAATAATAATAATAATAATAATAATAATAATAATAATAATAATGACAGCAGTTGGCACTCAAGCCTACATACAGCTATCTGTGAAGCAGATACAGAGTACACACCGCTGAATCTACACAGTCTACTTCCACAGCAAAATGAATGCATTCAAACTGCAGGTGAAAAAATAAACCTGTGGGAAAGCAGGGTCCTGCATGGAAGGCATGCTCGAGCTCCTGAAAGGCCGAATGTCGATGAAACGAAGTCGAACGCTTGGCTCACGATTGGTGATCTGTTTCCATAAACTGCAGGATTCATGCGAGCTATCCAGGATCAGGTGATTAATACCAACAACTACAAGAAATACACTATAAAAGCTCCAACTGTTGTTGACGACAGATGCAGAAAATGCTGAAAAGACTGAAAACATTCAACACATGACTGGAGGCTGCACAGCTCTTGCTCAAAACGATTACACCCATAGGCACAAGTCCATGAAGCCCTAGCTGTGGAGACCAGACTGTAGACTGTTGGCAAAAGATATAACACCTTTCTATGAATACAAACCACAGCCGGTGCTAGAGAACAGCAATGACAAAATATATTATGATCAAACTATAGTTACAGGCCGCACGATACATAATAATAGACCAGACATAGTTATTTTGGACACAATCAACAAGAAAGCCCACCTGATAGACAAGGCGGTACCTAACACTCACAGCTTAATTAACACCATTCAAGAAAAAATCAGGAAATCTACGGACCTGATGTGTGAGATACTTAGTATGTGGGATATAAATACGGCCATCTTATACCAGTTGTAAGATCAACAACCAGTGTAGTTCCTAAAGTGCTACATCAACACCTTAAAAAGGTGAACTTCCTAAGCTGACCTGACGCTGTATATAAAGATGCAAAAAGCTGTGGTATTGAACACATGTCACATAGTCAGAAAATTCCTGCAACGATGAAGTAACCGACAGATTGTAGAGTTGCTTAGGTTTAGCCCCGCAATTCAACTTTGAAACCAGTGCAGGAACTGAGAATAACTGGAGAAAAAAAATAATATTAATAATATATATTTAGCAATAGGTATTACGTATCCTTCATAAAATATACTATTTCTTGATTTAGAAAGTTTACAAACTTGCATGTAGAAATTGTCAGCATTTCTTGGCATATAATGTGACACATGTTACATTTTTAAAGGCACATTTTTATATCACAATGCCCATCTTCTTTTAAAGTATATGCATAGCATCATTTGCAACCTCTATAATTTCATTCTCTACGGCTAAACTGCCCGTTATAAATTCACACATTAATTCCGTTTTGAGTAAGTGGAGTAGTATACATCGTATTTTTTTCCATGTTCTTAGAGCTGTTCTAAATCTTCACCTCCAGATTCAATTCTCAGAGTCAAAAGGTCAACCACAATACCTCCATGACTCTCTTCATCCCTCAAAATCAAGCGATATATTCAAAAAAAAATACGTGAACAAACTATAGATTTCTGACGAGCCCTGTTCATCAAATATGTCCTCAGGTATTTGATGAGATGATTGTTTCACACTGTTCACTGCAGATTTATGAAATTTTCAGAAGACATGCAGGATTTTTTTTGAAACGGCGTGATATTTTTGAAATTTCAAAAATATGTTATATATCGTCCACTAATTGTGGAGATTGTGGACAATATATTTTAAAATATGTTTAATTTGTTGATAAGTTCTACAAATCTTCCAGTGCAGGCACCCAAATACTCAAGCGTTCATTTAAAATATTCTTCTGAAATAAATCTGAAATGTAATCGAAATATTTTTTCTCATTATTATTTTATTCGTTACTATATTATCTCTACCTTCTTCAAAATCTCTAGTAAGATTTTATATCATATTAGGCTCCCAAATGTCATATGAATGGTTTTGTAATTATAATTGTGATTTGAAAGAATGGAAATGGACAATTTCCATTCATTCGCCAGAAAGCTTCCTTTCCTGAAATAACACCTCTGCTGCAAGAGAAATTTTCGTGCTTCCACGTCTAAGCAAATCGTCGCAAATTCTGCGAACGGAAGAAAACGACGGAATCCCATCTCAGAATTGGATAATCCCGGTCCCCAAAGTCCCCAGGTCGTCTTTTAACTCGACTATACGCATTTCTAATATATCCTCTCTTAACTCATCTAATTTACGGCGTGCGACGCCGACGGGATCCGTTTAAGGGTGGGCGAATCCGGGATTTACGAACGCTTCGTTCCCCTTACTTTACCTGCTACTAAGATCCTACAGAATGTGAGATAGAAGAAAATTCTAAAAGGTATTGGTAGTACCCAACTATTTTCTTACACACAAGAAAATATATATATATATATATATATATATATATATATATATATATATATATATATATATATATATATATATATATATATATATATATATATATATATATTGTATTAATATTTTACAGTGAAAATTGAGAATTGAAATTACATTTCGAAAGTTTTGAACTCGACTGGGATTCGAACCCAGGTTCTTTGGGTTTACGCCCCACTGCTTTTGACCGCTAAGCTACCGAGGTCTACACAAGCAGTGGGGCGTAAACCCAAAGAACCTGGGTTCGAATCCCAGTCGAGTTCAAAACTTTGAAATGTAATTTCAATTCTCAATTTTCACTGTAAAATATTAATACAATTATTCATGTCCGCACGTGGTTGGTTAACACGATTAAATTACTGTTCTTTATATATATATATATATATATATATATATATATATATATATATATATATATATATATATATATATATATATATATATATATATATATATATATATATATATATATATATATATATATATATATATATATATATATATATATATATATATATATATATATATATATATATATATATATATATATATATATATATATATATATATATATATATATATATATATATATATATATATATATATATATATATATAATATAATATATATATATATATATATATATATATATATATATATATATATATATATATATATATATATATATATATAATATATATATATATATATATATATATATATATATATATATATATATATATAAACTCGAAATTAGATGACTATTCAATTTTATTCAATTCGAATTTTTCGTTCATGGTTGAGACACCGAGAATATTGTAAGTTATTCGTTGAGTTTATAATAATCATCATTCCTTTTTTGGTAGAGAGAACACATTGCCGAAAATTCACAAAATTTCTGTAATTTTTTTGTGAACGCAATGTTTATGACGTCCATTGCACCATATACATCGTTTTCTTATATATCAGTTAGCTCGAGATGCCTCAGATGTATCTGTTTCGACTGTGATTAACTTTATGTTTGCTAAGTTGAGAACTTCCTTTTATCTTGTGAGCCTCATCATCTTGAAGTGAATAAATGTTGGACGAAATGTGAAACTGAAGAACGAATAGTCAACATATTCCTCACACAGACCACATCCTGATAATATTTCCTTCCCTACTTGATTCCCTATTTATTGTTTTCCATGAGGGAGAGATTGAACTTGAATTTGCAATTTTAAGGGCTTTCGCTTCATCTTAATCATCTTCAGGTTTAATTCTCTCGGAATGCTCTTTCTTGCATTCATCTATCCATGTATATGACCATGCTACGAAATAGCCCTGTGAATTGTCCGCCAAGATCATGCGACTTGACACCTCTGGATTATTTCTCGTAAGTTGTTAAGTATATGTGGATAAGCCAAACACGATTCAAGTCTTACAGGATAACACAACACGCGTAATTCGTGAGATACAGGACGATGTGCTCGAAAAAGTGACGCAAAATTGGACCTTCCGAATGGAACATTTGATACGAAGCAGCGGACAACATTTACATGAAGTTATCTTCAAAATGTAAATGGCAAAATTCAAGTTATCAATAACAATAGAAACTTTGAATATATGATGTGAATTGAGTTTTTCATTCGATTTAAATAAACACTACTCTTGAAAAATCACCCATAATAATCCTAAAAAACTATTATTATGCAGGAGACTGGAATTGTTATTAATAATTTCCAATATTTCCATATCAAATTATTGAAACCAAAATAATTATTTCAACAAAATAGTCAGATTAATTATTCATTTATATCTCACTAATCAGAAGTTGACTCGCAATTTTTCAGGGGACTCCTACTGTATTTTCTCCCCGAGGAAAATAACAAAAATTTATCACGTCTGCAGTAGCTAATAAATGTACCTTTATCATTATTATGTCAGGCTTAACTGCCGCGCGATAAAAATGTAGGTCGCATTCACGGAAAAGTTATGTGATGGTCTCCCACAATGATACTATGAAATGAAACTGAGCAAGTGAATTACTTTCAAGAGAAATGATATTCCTACGAGCAATCATGGAGAAACCCCTTCTAAAGCGAACTAAATGCTCAGAATCATATACAATGTTGCTGTAGTTTCGAAAATATCATTTGATTGCTTTTTCTGGAAACTGTTATGGTTTTACTTTGTTGTTTGAATTCTAGAGTAGTATTAAAGCAACCACATATGTTTTCTGGGGTTATCTTTTTTTTTTCTGTAGTTATACTTATTTTGTTGAACTAAAAAGTAGTTTCTTTAACATATTCTTTGTGAATGAGTTTCCAATTATGAGAAGCATGATGTGAAAAGAAGGATTTGGAAAAAGGCAAACTATATTCATCCTCTCTCAATTTCCGTGATAAAATTCATTTTGATCTCAGTGTAAATGTCAGATATATATTGGATGATTTTATACATGTATTTTCATAAGCTTGTTCAACTTTTTATCATCGAGTTATTCGGTATCAGGAAACTAGGCACCCCCATCATTCTTTTCAGTTTTAATTTAAAATTATATAACTTTGCCGTAATTCTGGAAAACGCCCTATGAGGTTTCGATACCTGAAGAAGGAAGTGAAATTTCCAAAATACTCAATACTTTCTCGTGGTTTTGCATTGTGTTAGTAATGAAACTTTGAGTTTCACCGAACTTCGAACTTCAACCAACTTTTCCAGGTATCTACATCCAAGATATTCGGAAAGACTTTCATACATGTTGGCACAAAATCTATCTGAAAAGTTTTTCAGTTGTAACTCCAACTTTACGTCCTACTTACTTTCATCTTGTATAGTAACTTTGCTATATATGTTTATGTAGTTGATCTTAATAATGAGCTGACCGTTCGAAACACGTTGACTATTGAATTTCATGAATTTTATCTATTTTTTGTCCAATGCATTCATGAAACATTGAGCCATATGCTTAATTCAAATGAATATTTCTTCTTTTGTCATTTTTAAGGGTTATTGGGGTTATTTTTTCATTTATCTTCGGCATTTGATTCACTATCCTTTGAATTTTTACTTGATAAATGCTACAATATAGGTTTTAGAGGTATTCTTCTGAATTGTTTTCGTAATTATCTTGAAGAAAGAACAGTGGTAGTGAAAATCGAAGAGAGTTATTCTCAGAGACATGACATTGCTCTTGGGGTGCCGCAAGGTTATGTACTCGGATCTCTTCTATTCCTATTGTTCATAAACGATCTGCCTACGAAGTTGTCCCGGTTTTTGGTGACAGTATATGCCGATGATTCATCGGTGGTTGTGTCTGGCAGGACTCCTGAAGAATTTCTGGAGGCATGTGAATGCATTGTGGGGGAGTTTGTAAGTTGGTGTCGAATAAACAAAATCTGATGGTGAACGTTGACAAAACTCTATGTGTTCATTTTTGTCTGAAGGGCAATGGAATTAGAACCTTGGATGTTAAATATGGGGACAACACTATATCATCATCCCAATCAACATAGTTTCTTGGAGTATATGTAGACCGAAATTTGAGATGTACATCACACATTTAGGTTTTATGTAAAAAATTGAGTAACTCATTTTTCGCAATCTCTAGAATTAAGAGCATCACACCTAGAAACTGTGTTATGAATATGTATTACAGTCTTTTATATAGTCATCTGAATTATAATACTGTGCTGTGGTTCTGCTCTACAGAAATAAATAGGGTGTTTATCAAACAGAAGCGAATACTTCAATTAATATTGAATATTTATCGACGAACATCTTGTAAACCAATTTTCATTAATAATTACATACTCACTTTACCGTGTTCATATATTTATAGATGTTTGTTATATGTTAGAGAAAATGAAGATAAGTTGATTAAACTGAATAGTTATCATGAGTATTCAACAAGAAACAAGGATATACTACTTATTCCTATGTATAAAACAGCTAAATTTGAGCACTTTATCTATCATCAGGGTATTAAAATTTTCAACCATTTATTATCGAATTTGAAGGTACTGAAAGCTCATTTGTTTAAGAGGAGAGTTGAATCTCTGCTCTCAACAAAGTCATACTATAGTGTGACAGAGTACTTGATGATTCGGATGTAGGCAATAATGTATGAATCAATTTTTGTATCATATGTTTTCATATTTTTTTAACACAAATGTTCTTCACCATGTAAAATTGTCTCAAATGTTTCTATTGTCTTGTCTCTAATATTTCTGAGGTAATTTTTTCTTTTCTTCTCAAATGAAAATGTATATTATTGTAAATATCAATTTACCGAATATTTCTGTTTGACCCAATTTTTTTGCTCGAGGACTGAATGGAAGATCAGACTCAAAATTGAATTGTTTTGAATGCTTTTGAGAGCATTCTTCTCAGTTCTAATTATTGTATCAATTGAAATGAATAAAATTCTACAATGTATGGAATGTTTCTCGATGAATCAATTTTAATTTTTCATTATTATTAATTTTATATTTCATCAGATGTCACTAAAGAGTAAGGGAGGATTCAATTTCAGTTAACCATTTTTATATTTACCAAAACAAAAATATATTATGGAAATCGTAGAAAAGATTTCAAATCAAGATTAATTTATCTGTTGCTGTGAAATCGAATGCGAATATATCTCATGGCTAATTGAATAAATTGGAACATTTTTCATTCTCATTAAGTTTGGCAAATAAACATATCAATCAATTTATCCCAAACTCAGATCAACTTTTAGAGCCATCTCAATTCAACCATTAACTCTAATCCACGATTGAAGTTAATGATTGAGAACAAGGAAATTTTAATAGACCTGTTATTACAAGTACATCATACGTAATCATGAATTTAACTAGACACGAAAAAATTTAACATGAGCCTGCTTGACAAAATGACTTTTACTTAAAAATCATGGTCGATTAATTAATCCATCATTTTTATCCACTTTCCTCTTCAGTTTCACAAAATTAATGTGGCATGTCGGATATTTTTGTGAACTCATCTTCTTATCTTTTCAATAAAGGAATAAAGAAAAACAGTTTGCATTCAAAATAAGAAAATTAAGCAAACAATCACGACAAACTTGAAAGCTTAAAAAAATTGTCTTACTCAAATATGGTACTACTTAAATGAAGTGTGTCTCTAATTTAAGTATCATTTTTGCCCAAATTCATAATCATTGAAGTTATTGAGAGAACGGAAATCGCGAATAATCAAATTTTCTCTTATAATACGAAAATGAAAACAGAGAACAAACTTTTTTTATCTATGTCCTGAGCTTCAAAAAGTGGACGAGATTCCAATATCTGATTTTTCTAGTTACTACGATTTTGGTTTTAACCATCTCCGCAACATCCTTAACGCCAGAGAAACAAAATTGTGTTCATCAAACTAAACTATGTCTCAGATTGAGAACTTGCATGAATGAAATTCAAGATGAAAATTCTGATATACACTCATTTTTTACATCTGATAATTACTATAATTTATATAGTAATTATAATCTATAAGTCTCGATAGTCCACAATGTTCCAGTATGATTATAATTTCTCATCAAATATATGTTTAATCATAAGATAGACGAAATCGAATCGTTTACTATCACGAACAGAACGACATCAAAACAAATTCTATTAACACTAAATAAATTAGTTTATTCAATTATGAAAGCAACATACGTTTCCAAAAGCGTTGCAAATCCATTAGCGACATATTTCACAGGAATGATCACTGAATTGGTAGAGATTATATATCATTTTCTATGAATTAGTCGCTGGCATTTTCATAGGATTATTGTCCGAAATTTTAATGACTGATTGAATTTGAATAATGCTAGCACGAACTGATTATACCACAGATAATTGAATTAATACTGATGTTGATGAACCAAACCCTAACGAAATGTTGCAGTATTCAATGAACGTCAAACGTTTGATGAAATTTGCAGTTATTAAATTGGATTTTCGAACGAAAAAATTGGCTGATTAATTTTGAATGATTCGAAATAATCTAGCTGAATATTTAGTATGATACTTGTTAGTACTTTTGTTGATTATTTGATTATTTTCATGGATTCAATATTAAATCAGAATTCATATTCGAATAATATCTTGAACAATCAAGTGTATATCAATTCTGGCTGGTTTTATATTCATTCAAAAGTTTCAAAATTCTATATTCATTCAAAGTTTCAAAATTTTATATTCATTCAAAAGATCAGAACTTTATTCTTTTCAATCATATATCAGAAAATGATGTTTATTCGCTGTAAAGAAACTTAGTACTAAAAATACAGCTGGTCCAGATGGAATACCTAGTTTTATTGTAGGGGATTGCATTCAAGTGTTCTCTGCATTTTTATGTCATATTTTCAATGTAATTATTGAATCGGCAATATTTTCGAAATCTAGAAACCTGCAAAAATAGGACCTGTACTGAAAAAGGTGATGCAACGGTTATCAGCAATTATAGACTTATATCTATTCCTTCAAACTTTTAAAATTATTTGAGATCATAGTATTCAATAATATTCATTTTAAAGAAAGAAATGAAGTGAAGATTGTGCAACTCGGATTCCATAACTAACCTTGTATATAACGTTGTCACAATTTGTGTTGAAGAATCTTGATGAAAAGAGTTAGGTAGATGTTGTATATACAAATTTAATGAAAGCATTTGATCAAATGAATCATAAACTGAAGTTGCACCAACTGAAAGCCAAGTCAGGTTTCTCCAAAGATCTCACATGTTTTTATATGGTTATATAGACTGCCTTACCCTTATTGGCTCTACTGATTTTCATATTTCTAGACAATGTTCATGTTCAAGTCAATTTTTTTCATTGGGTACTCCGAAAACTAATTCCCTCGTACAATCACCCATTAGACAAATGTGTTTGCTATTCAAGGATGTTTCGGACAAATGCGATTTCAACAGAGACTCATTTGCTTCTATAAGTCGAGTTAACTTGGAATTTTTTCATGTATTGTGAATTTTGAAGTAGGTATAGATATATTCTCATTGTCTTTTATTTATTATAATTTCTTCTCTAGTTATTTCATTCGTTATTTTATTAGGTGTTAATACTGTATTTATTATAATTTCTTTTCTCTAGTTATTTCATTCATTATTTTATTAGGTGTTTATACTGTATATGTTTTGAACTAGTGTTGTCCTGGAACCAGGAAAACACTTTTTCAACGACTGGCCGCAAAAGCCTCAACCAATTTGTATATATTTCTTTTTCTTTGAATATCTCTTGTAACTGGGAGTTTTTGCTTATAGGGAATCAGAGACTTATTATTATTGTTATTATTAAAGAGAAATATTCAAATATCGACACTAATGTAAATCCTGCAACATTTAGAAAATTGTTAGATATTTGGGCATGAGAGAAATTGTGTACAATGATCATGATAACATATGTTATGTTGAAGTAAAATATGGCTGCTTGACACAATAATAATAACACATTTAGAATATTGGTCCACACTGTTATTGGATTCGAAGAGAAAAACTCTACTACCACAAAAATTGCCGAATAGGTCTATACGAACAATTTCGAAATACGAGTCACCTATAATAGTCGAATCTAATCGAAAGAATCTTCAATTTCTTGGAACTTATGTCCCTCAAACAGAGAATAGTTTATGCTATTCTCTGTTTGAGGGAAGTAAGTAAGTAAGTGTATATTCTAATATACACTTACATTTATATTTCATATTAAAATTGAATTCTTCCCGTGTAAACTCATGAATAATGTTTTTACTTGTTCACATTGTTTATATCGGAATATTGAAATGAAACGCTCAGGAAGCTGTAAACACAAATGTTGTCAACGAGAACGAACGTAACACTTTCGACAGTGAATATTAAGTGAGCTTCGAAAAATCATCGAACTTGTTGAATGATAATAAGAAAAATTGTTTCATCCTTATTGGGAATCATTAGTTTATTTAATCAATCAATCAGAAATCGAAGAATTTCAAAAAGGCTACCAGGCCCTACATCCCAATTAGGAGAACATCAGTTCGTGAATTAATTACGTGAGCACCCTCTATCGAAAAAAATGCGTATAAACTGTCTCTAGCATTCTTGATCCCTATTCCTAATAACGTTGGTGAGAGTACGTCAAAGGCTTTGTAGATATTACATTCAAACAAACCAGAGCTTTGTCTTTAATGTGTAAGAATCGTTTCAGATCACACCTAGGTGGGCTAAAAGAAAACTAGTTTCGATATTCACGGATCATTCATACTTAGTCAATACTGAGACTGTCAATCGAGATATCAAAATATTTCAAATAACACTATCAGGAAGCTGTACACATATGTTATTCGACTCTTGATTGATTGACTAAATACGGACTGATGATTCTCAATAATGATGAAACAATTGTAGGTATCCTATTATCATTCAACATGATCGATAATTTTTTGATCGAAGGTTTGTTCTCGTAGACGACATCCGTGTAGACACCTTCCTGAGAGTTTCATTTGAAATATTTCGATTAAGAGTCTCCGTATTTACTAGTATGAATGCTTCGTGAATCTTGAAACTAGCTATCCCTTTGCCCCCGGGGCGTGATCTGGAGCAGTTAGGCATGGGATCCTTCTTACACATTGCAGTCAGATTTCTGTGGTGTTCGAATGAAATGCCCACGAACCCTCACGTACTTCCACTCATGAGTACGAAGTAGTTATTTTGCCCTCATTGGGATATAGGAACTATGCGCGTTTTGAAAGTCATCAATTCTTGATTGGTTGATTGAATACGGCCTGACGATTCAAAATAATGATGAAACTATTGAACCCTATCATTATTCAGCAAGATCGATGATTTTTTCGAAGCGCACTCAATATTCACTCTCGAAAGTGATAGGTTTGATCACGTTGGCAACATTTGTGTACACAGCTCTCTGGGAGTTTTATTCGAAATATTTCGACTAAGAATCTCATTATTTACTAGTAGAATGATTTCTGAAATATATATATATATATATATATATATATATATATATATATATATATATATATATATATATATATATATATTAAGGAAATGAAATTTTTTAAGCTTTACTGAATGAAATATTTAAGAAAATGAACACTAGAACATTCATTTGAAAAATTCAAATTGATAGAGAGAATGTTATAGTAGAGCTAGATATGTGAACGTGTACGATGTGATGTCTCCATTATCCTTCAAGGGATAAATGTTAGAGAAATTTTTAAATCGATGCCACACCTGATGGAAGTGCGAGACATATATGATTCGTTCTGCAAGGAACTCGTCAGTCGCACCACGTCCATCGAAGTGAGGCAACGATTTCAACCCCCAAGCATCTTCTTGTGACTTCAAGTGGAAGACCGTAGAGTTATGAATACTCCACAATTCCATCTATAGGAATCAGTAGAAACACCTCTCAAATTATAGACACACGAAGCATCGAAATTTCACATATCTTCTCTACCCGTAGGTATCTACTAAATTGCAATGTCTATTCGACAAATATCATCGAACGATGTTCTTAAATGTCAGTAGATTGCGTTAGTAGTACGCTCGCGTTTATTCCCGTATTTCAGGGGTCTATTCGGCGATATTTTTATGGAAATGAAATTTTTTGTGCTTATGGCACTGAATGAAATATTTAAGAAAATGAACACTAGAACTTTCATTTGAAAAATTCAAATTAATCAAGAGAATGTTATAGTAGAGCTAAATATAAATAGAGAAAAATGTAACATGTGTCAGTGATGTGCACAGTTATAATACAAGAAATGCTGACAATTTCTACATGCAAGTTTGTAAGTATTCTAAACGTAGGAATAGTATATTTTATGAAGGATTCAACGCATTTAATGAATTGCCTAACTCCATAAAAACAATTAGTAAACCAATATTATTATAAATATTATATTATATTTTATGCAAGAAAATTTATTGCATGGCATTTCCTTCGCGCACTGAGTGTGTCCACATTATGTCGACTTGTAAGCGTTTCATGTTGTAGGCCTATAGGTGGATATATTGCATCAATTCTGAAGCTCAAAAGTTTTAGAAACTTTCATTGTATAGACTCCAGTTGGTCAATGTGTAACTGATAACCAGGATTCCAGACTGTTGATCCGTATTCGAGTTGAGATCTTACGAAAGCAAAATACAATGTTTTCAGAGTTGATATATTGCTAAATTCCTTTTCACCACGAACCATATGAACCACCACGAACAATGAAACCATATACTCTACATGCAGCAGTTACTTAGCATGATATGTGGCACGAAAGTTAGTTGGGAATCAAAGGTTACGCCAAGGTCAATGAATGTATTAGGCCTTCCCAAAATATTATCACCACTTTCATAGTTGAAATTAATCAAATTATATTTTGTGGAGAACCACATAACATAAAAAAGTCTTAAAGTCATCTGCGAACAATAAACCCTGAACACCAAAAACATCGATTGTATCATTTATGAACATTGTAAAAAGCAGAGGACCAAGTATGGAACCTTGGGGCACTCCAGATGAAGCACATTATTCAATTGATGTATACCCACGGCTAAAACGCGTTGCTTTCTGCCCATCAAGTACGATTCGAAAAGTTTGATGAGGGATGTCGAAAGCCGAAAGTGCCTAGTTTATAAATCTAGTTTATATAATCTGAAAATATCAAAAAATTATTCCGTCCATTGCTGGATAATTCTCTCATAATTTTCTGTGAAAACGAAATAGGTTTCCAAGAAATTCAGTGCTTCTAATCTTCGAAAATTATTCAGTTGGGTATCTAACAGTTCAATCATCTGCCTGTAATTTATAATCGACTCGTGATCTCGTTACTCCTCCGAATTTGAAATTCAGATAAGGATCGTCCAGGAATTTAAAAACTTCCAACAATACAACCGCCAAGAAAAAATGGGGAAGATTTTCAGCACAATAAGTAATCTGAATATACTGTCGAGGCAAACCCCATTATGCAAAATAGTCAATTTATATTCTGGACAACTCTTTTCGTGAATGCCCGCTTTTCGGGGCGAAACGTCAAATACTTTCAGCTAAACTTTAAATCAATGCGAGCCGATCTCCGATTTCGATGTAATTATCCTGAGAAAACCGAGATGATTGAAGATTTGGACAGATGTCGTTAAAATCCATATGACAACGGTAGAAAAATTTGTACCAACCGGATAGCTAATAACTAAATTCACTTCGGTATGGACTGTCTAAGTCTGACGTCAAAGTGACTCAAACAAATGAGTTTATTTGTGTATAATCCCAGAAAAATATGTCAATTTAGTGTTTTCTCGTTTTTGATGATATAAAAAAACTTCAATTTGTGTATTTTGTTTAATCAGTCGGCCTTTTGAACAGATCATATCCATTTTCACAAAATTTTAGTTAGTTTAATTGAATGATTGGGCTTGAAAAGTTTTCGTTTCAAACAGTGATTTTCAAAACAAAATATATAGACGAAAAGTCTTATTTCATCGCCAAAAGTAAGAAAATACTGAATTTGATATTTTTTACTGGACTTTGCAGTTGAAAGCTTTTTGTTCAAAGCAAATATACTTCTGTTACGTCAGGAATTAGGCAGTCCATTGAACGAATGAAAAAGTAGGATATGATCAACTGGAGACGGATCATATCACATTACCACTTATAAAGCAAGGCCTGATACATGGCCGACTTTGAACAGGTTATGAAGGGGGTCGTCCGGCGGTGTTGCGAAATTTGAGAAGGTGGTCTTACTCTTTTCGTAGGTTTTCCCGATGTTTCTAGCATTACTTGAACTCTTTTCGTATATTGCGAACGGCTAAAAAATATCATTTATAACATATTGAATATTATATTATAGTTTAACTACAAGCTAGCAACGTTTTTGAGAGAGAATTTCAGGTAGGCCGGTTTTTAGATATGTTATCTCTCTCGCGCTCCCAGACGTCATAAGGGCGGTCTGGCTGGCGGTAGTACAGGTAAAATATCGATTTTTCAAATCATTTAAAGAAGTTTTATTTTTTCAATTATTTTTATTGAACTCTTTGCAACATGCATCTATCATTGCCAGATATTTTTATTGTTGATTAAAACGTGCCAGATGCTAATTTGAAATTCGAAAAATTTTTTTCAAAATATTTCAGTATGGCTGAAACTTTTATGATGTAATTCAAGTATATAAAAACAGAAAATGAATTTTCCAAACAATAAATTGATTGTTAAACCTTCAGCCAGACCGATTTGAAAGTGAAAAGTGATTAGGGCGTGTTCAAAGAATACAGACACAGTCACAAATTCCTTTACAGTTATTATAACTCATTACAAGACGAGGAGATTCTGTTGATGACAATGATAATGAAAATACAGCAGTGATGATGATGATGATATTTATCAATATGTCTCAGTTTTTTGTGATACAATTATGAATTGAAAATTATAATTTTTGTTTATTTTCATAATTTATTCTCATATTTTCTTAATTTTATGCAACAATGAATAATTATTCTGGTACTATATTAATCCACACATTAATTCAATAGATTCTCTTTCTCTGTAATTTATTCGATAACCATTCCTAGACGAAGCCAATGATCCCACATCACTTTTCACTTGGTCTGGCTGAAGGTTAAACAATCGTTTTATTTCTTGACGAATTAATTTTAGGTTTTTAGATACTAAAATAAAATCATATGAAAATTTCAGCAATTATGAATTATTTTGAGAAAAAAATCTGGCATGGTTTAATCAACAATAAAAATATCTGGCAATATTAGATTCATGTTGCAAAAAGTTCAATAAAAATAATAAGAAGAAAAATAAAACTTTCGAAAATTATTTGAAAAATCGATATTTTACCTGTGCAGGTAGGATGCGCACTGATGAACGCAACCACTACTGCCAGCCAGACCGCCCTTATGACATCCGGGAGAAAGCGAGAGCTTCTAAAACCTGGCAAAGTTTTAGACTGCGTAAAAGAGGATAATTCTTCCGTTTAGCTTCCATCTACATTCTTAGTTGTTTGCTTTTTGTTCGCCAGAAACTGTCAGATCTTGATAAACTTTCTAGCTTCCATTGTTATAGAACACGACACGTGAACAAAATATGTATTCCATTACACAAAACAGCTGAGTTCAAATTTTCACCGACATATGTAGGTACAAAGCTCTACAATCACCTACCAAACTGAGTCATGAACATGAATCGAAGTAGTTTCAAGAAAGCAATTAGAGGAATATTGTTTATCATTTAAAGGAATATTTTTCCACAGATATTTATTGATTTCTCAGGTAATACTGAAATTGCTAAGTGATTTTTGAAGAACCTACAACCTACTCAATGAAATAAAGGCTCAAATTATTTCAAGAAATTTTAAACTGAAATTTTTCCGAGAATTTTTGAGCATCAACAAATTTTCTGTTCATTGTACAACAACTTTTTGTCATTTACATATATTATACAGCTCGAATTGAGTATCGGTTTTTCTGTCTTTAAAAATGCAAAAATTCAAAAATGTTATTCAAATAATAATAGACCACTTTTCTCCATGCCTTGTTGCATGTATTGCACTATATAAAGTTTAGAAATATATTTTCCAAAAGTCAAATTATTATTTCGAGGCTTCTTTACACAGTCGTTGTCACCTCGCCTTGTTGCCGTTTGGTCCATTTCGAGGCTCCTTTACAGTCGGTCGTGCCTGAGGTCTCAGTGACATCCCATTTGATTTTTTTATTGTAAACAATTTTTCGAAATAAAATCAATACTTTGCACATATTTTCAACACTTTCACATATTTTCAACATATTTCCACAATTCTTTTCGACATATACCTAGAACTGATTCGTTAGAAGGTTTCCAATTTTGGACAAAATTTTCCATAAGAGTGTTTAACGTATGTAATTTCGTTTTAGTAATCATTTCAACAGTGAAACAGGTGAGACAGGTGAAACTGGCAATTTTAAAATAGTTTTGAGTCAATGACCATCATATTTCGCAGAATTTCATCTACTAATTTGCAAACAAACGATTTTTCATCAGGAGTTTCCAAGGAATCTTCCTGCTTTTCAATAATGTATTGAAACACACAAGTGTAGGTTGTTATGTGAATAATAGTTTCACTGGGATAAAATGAAACCACAACTTGTTAAATTTGCTATTATTGAATATACGTACTAACGAATCATCGAGAATAATTTTTACTGTTTAAATTCATATTTTAGCTGTTTATTCAACATAATGCGTATATTATATATTACATACGTCAACGCAATATATTCCACCAAGCACCATACCCAGCTAGGTTATAATACTACTGCGGGTAAAATATCTGAAATTTTTATTAATCTATCATTAAAATTATTATATAACTTTGAATCTATTATTATTAAAGGGTATTTATATCCTGAATATCTTAGGTGCAATTATTCTTGATATACTAGTAGTTGAAGACGCATATCATTCTAGTTGAAGATAATTATTCACATAGTGACCTTTACGCATGTTTTTCAACGGATCATCACACGAAAGCGAAAACGAATTTCCCATAACTCCTAATAAAAGTTAGTTTTTTTGCAAATTAGTCGACGAAACTCTACGAAATATGAACGACACTTGTTCTAAACTAATTGACAATTGCCACTTTCAAAGTGAAATAATTATTGAAAGGATAATACGTTGAACTAAATACACCATTTTGAAGAATTACTGCCACACAAAGAAGAACGAATCTGAAGAAGTTCCAAAAAAAATTGAAAACACAAAGTAATCAGTATTACTATTATAACTTTATATTTGTCTCGACTTCTTTAATTATGTTTATATTGCAACTGCTTCAAGTGCAGTTCTCAAGTTTCATATAGTTAGATCTGAATTATATTTAGAATCACTTTAATTGAAAACAGGTTTTCGACCTTCAATTATCTTATTATTTTGTCGACCTCTTTGAAGATGTTTGTACTTCAATGAAAATCATCTTCTTGTTTCAGTGAGAAAAACCGGAATTATCCCTCGAATTGGTTGGAGCATTGTGTATTCAGTTTTCTGCTCCACCATCTTCTGACGTGGATTTTCATTTTCAAAACAATCAATATCAAAATTGAAATTGCCTAGAGGAGCTGATTCTCATTAGGTGATGCTTGTACTGTTGACAACGTTAAATTGAATATATATATATATATATATATATATATATATATATATATATATATATATATATATCTAAATATTTTATAAAATTGATTTATTGCCTGTTTAAGATATTTTATTTCGAATGTTTTCAGTAAAAACAGGTTCTTTTAATATGAAAAACTTTATTTTTGTTAACGTTTCGGTATATATCACAACTTCGTCAAAACTAATAATTAGTTTTGATAAAGTTGTGATATACAACGAAACGTTAACAAAAATAAAGTTTTTCATATTAAAGAAGCCTGTTATTGCCAAAAACATTCAAAAAAATATATATATATATATATATATATATATATATATATATATATATATATTTTGAAAGTTTTTTAGCATTAACAATTTTTTAATATGAAAAAGTTTATTTCTGTTGACGTTTCGTTGTTATATTACAACTTTGTCAAAACTAAAAATTAAAAACTAAATCAATTTCAAGAAATATATATATATATATATATATATATATATATATATATACAATTCTTATGGGTTATAGGCAAAATGAGAGGCCACTATGAAAAGATTTCAACCAATTTTTTTGCCTGGTCTATATTTCGACTGTATTTACAGTCTTCATCAGGTCTCTGAAAAGGACTCTTATTTTGCCTATAAACCATAAAAATTGTATTCTACACCTCTCCACGAAGTTTCATCTCTGTTAAGCAGTGACAGTCTCACTGGTATCTTTGCGGCGCACCAGTGCCTTGACCTTGATAGATGTATGTACTCAGTGAAAGCTTTAGATCAATTTACTTTGTCTTGTGAAAATTTCGATTTTATACAAAACTGGTATTATATTATATAATAATACGAGATTTGTTTAAAATAAGAGATGAATTTGAATTCGAAAAGTATTCATTTATTCATTAATATCCATTCTGTCCCCTTCAAAGTAATCTCCACAGATAAAATGTATCTTCTAAGGCTTTCAGCTCATTCTTCGATTCCGACTTTATCTCATCAATAGTGGCGAAACGCTTTCATTTCATTGGTCTATTCAGTTTTTGGAATGGAAAAAAGCGCAGGCAGCAAAATCAGATGAATACGGTGGTTTATGAATTATTACGGTGTTTTTTTTTTGAACAGAAAATCCGAACAAGCATTGATGTATGACCTGATGCATTATCGTGGTGCAGAATCCATGATTTCTTTTTCCACGATTCCGATCGTTTGAGCAGTATTGCTTTACGTAAACGTACAACCTGAGTGCAAGAACTCATGATGCACCACGCTGTTGTAATCGAAGAAAACAGTGAGCAGAACCATCACATTTTATCGAACTTGGGGTGCCTTTTTCGGTCTTGGCGCTTCTGGCCTTTTCCAGTGGAAAGATTGGGCCTTGATTCAGATGTCATAACCCACGTTTTGTCTGCAGTTATGTCCTCTTTGAGTGAAATCTGGATCGTCACATCCGCTAAAATTGCATGGCATGCACCAATTGATATGCCAAAATTTTCTATAACTTCCCCTATAATGAATCGACTATTTGTCTTCACTGTTGCGACGTTTTCTTCGCTTGTTGCCATGGTTGCTACTCCAGGACGCTCATCGTCATCAACATCTTCTCAACCTTCTGTAAAGCGCTGGTATAACTTATACACTTTTTTGAGACAAAGTACACTGGCTGAGTGGCACAGTCATCATTCTAAATGCGTTGGAGCACTTCATTCCAAAATTTTATACAGATAATCGATTTTTCTCAAAACTAAAACATCGAAGAAGACAAAAACGTGACTAAGCTTTTCAGTTGTCAAAACCAAACTACTAATCCTAAATGGCTGGTTATTTCAACATATGAGAAACGAATGGTTACCAACATATCGAAAAAAAATAATGTGCACAACCCACCAAAATTCGAAATTCACCCTTTTTTTCGAACATACCTCGTTTATATATTAGACAACAAAAATATGATAGATATTGATCTCCATCATGAAATATTCACGAATTTTGAAGTCAGGGATTAATTTTCGTTTAAGTACTCGAACTTCAATGCTCTCATATCTAACCAGTATAGATTACGTCTGGATTGCACCGACAAAGCGAAAAGGGAAATACTAGCGTATTCAGGCAGCAAACGAAAATTTATGCCTTTTTTCAAATCCATAGTTTAACATGGGCTCATAAAAGGTTGGAATATACGCTTAGTTGTATGAGCATTACGACTTTATTAAACTGATGAATTAATGAATGAGAGAGGCCGCGATTTCTATGTAGATGAGGGCTCATTTTGTATAAGGTTTCATGATATCACTCTATCACTTAGTAACATGACTTATGAAATGAATGAGAACCTACATTACCAAATACTGTACTCTAAGACCTAGAGTCTAGGCGAACCTTACTTGAAAACCCCAATAACACTATATGTATTTAAATTTGAGTTACAATATCACAATCGCTAAATTTTAATATTTTGAAGGATATTTTATATCGAATTTTGGCACTTTGTTTGGTACATTCAATGCATACAGTAAAAGTAAGTAATTGTTAATTTGATCATTTCATGTATACATTATACATGAATATATAATAATAATATTTATTATATCCATTATGACAATTACATAATTGTGTTGGACATGTCAGTTTTACGCAAAATGATTATCGGTCAGGTACTCCTTAACACTATAATAGCATTTTTTGAGGAGCACTGACGTTATTAGTTTTCCAAATCTAGCACGACAAGGCATTCAAATGTGTGAGGCAGATGATTAAATAGCTTAATGCATTGATAAACAGGTGAGTTTTCATACTTGGTCGAACCATGTCTAGGAATACACAGAATTTCAATATTTCTTGTATTGTAACAATGATAGCTACTCAATTTTACAAACTTATTTTCATTTTCCTTAACATAGAGTAGACACTTATAAATATAGATGAAAGGTGCAGTTAATATTTTGTTTGAAATAAATGAACGTTTACAAGATTCTCGAGGTCCCAGTTTGAAAATTGTTCTAATTTTCGTTTTTGGCGATATGAAAACCCTTCGGCTATCAACAGAATTACCCCATAACATGAGGTTATAATTCATGTGACTATATGTAAGTGCATAATAGACTCTCATAACAGACTCAGTAGATAGACAATTCTTTATTCTATTAATGGCATAGAATGCCGAATTCAGTTTTTTAGTCACATAGTCGACATGTAAGGACCATCTAAGTCTTGATCTAACAAAATTCCTAAAAATTTAACATTATCACATAAAAAAATTTTGTCGTTTTCAGACTGGTTAAAGGTTTCATTATTCACTATATTGGATTGATTAAAAAATATACATTTTGTTTTAGCGGTGTTCAATATTAAGACATTAAATTGGCACCATTTTTTAAATTCTTCCAGTAGGAGTGTACATTCATCCAAGAGTTCCCCAGGATTCCGTGCTGTGATAGCTAGATATCTATCAAGTGGGATTTCATGAAACCAGGTCAGCAAAGAAGTACAGTATTCAAATGTTGAACTATTTGCGACTCAAATTGACCCATAAAATATTATTGCGAATTTTATGAATACCTGGTTAGATAGTCAATCTTTTAAAATTCATTTCATTCATTTATTCAATGCATCGATCAGCCTGAAATTAATATGTCCACCACATTACACAATTTTTCTGAAGTTTGGTGAGTATTTCAATGAGACTATACTGAACCTTTCACAAATTTTAGCAATCAATACATGAATAGACACAAAAATATCGATGCTTGACTTAATTATCAAGTAGACGTGATTATGATGAAATCAATGAAAATTAACTACTGGTTATGTTCAGAATTGATAGCCAGAACTTGAAATTATACTTTTCAAACTTGTCTTACCAACAGATTAATGTATTGAATCTCTCATTGGATAACATCGACAATCGTCGTATTTCAGACTGAACGATCCCCTGGCATTTCACATTCAAACTGTCCAAAATCAGCGAATTTGTGCAGACCTGTCCCTGAAGATAACCCAGAAGGGACGATATCCGAGCAATTCGCTTTGAATTAACGCTTCCCAGGGGAAGTCTAGTTACATCGCTATTTGATCCTGTCGTTACCGGCCCCTGCATCGAATTCGGAGGGACCGACCAACTCTTTACTCAACCCTCCCCGTTGTTACCCTCACGGTTGACGCTAAGGATTTCCCCTGCGTCGAAAATTTATCAGCGACGTATATTTCCGTGTTATCTGGCCAGAAACGGGAATTAAATGATGAGTTACGGCAATGAGCGTTTGTGAAGCGCAAAGGAGCAATTTCCGACGAAAATAGAGTCATTGTGTACATCAATGGTAGAGAAACTTATTTTCTTGAGGAAAATTTCCTCGCGAATTCTCAACAGGACCCCCCGGAATACCCGAATGGGAGTCAAGAGCATTTGTTTCCGATCGCAACAATGGATTGTAATTAATTCAGACAATAGATGTTGACAGGTTATTAATCTTCACTTCGTTAAGAGCTTTATACAAATAAGAGGATTTAAGCCAGAGTATTATAGCTTTCTGCATTGAATTCGACCAAGTCGTTTGGTCTAGTACCAGTTTTAATATATATCTACAATATTATTTCGATATTAATATAACGATTGTTTTCCATGAGTAGTGCGATTGAACTTGAATTCGCAATTCTTAGGGCTTTCGCCTCATCTTTTTTGCCTACCATAAACGCTTCATCCCCTCAGAATGCTCTTTCTTTCGTTCATCTGTCCATTTTATTCCAAATTAGCGCATTGATTTTCGTCCAAACTTGTGTCATTTTGAAGCGACGTACAATACGATTTTCGAGATTTTCCATATTGATCTCTTGTAGATATTTTTGAACTTCTTCCAGCCTTTCTGTGAAGCATCTACTGTTTATAATCATATCGAGTAGTTTTTGTGGTATTCTGGAATGTTTCATTCTGTAGACATGTGCATAGAACTTTACTCGTCGTTTTCTCATTTCTTCCGTTAGTGTATTTGTCTGTTGATAAAGTACATTCTGAGATCTTTCCATCCAAATACAGTTTCTATTGATTGACCTGTAAATATTCCTGAGAGTTTTCTGTTCTTGCTTTCCTAATGCTCTAATTGATAGACTCTAATTGATAACTTCATAGACTGGCAATAACTTGCTTCTGGATGAATCGTTGTGTTATAATGCCTCAATTTTACTCCTCTCGGTATACACTTTTCATTATATATATCATCATTATCATCGGTTGCAGCCCTATTCTACCAATTTTGCATGGTTGGCCACCCTTTTATATATTAACCTATTTTCTTCCTAGTTGGGCACATTGATGTCTGTCGTTGTTTATCGGGTCCACGTTGTGCCTGCTATTTCTTTATGCCATGGTCCCATCTTAGATTCGGTCTTCTTCAGTCAGTTAGTCAGTACTTGAAGATTTTAATCAGTAATAAAACTCTCATGGAGCTGTCCACACAAAATTTTACAATAGCAACATAACTTATCACTTCCAGAGGTAATATTTAGAGCGTTCCGAAAAACATAGACATTGTTGAAAAGAAATACCATACAAAGCTGTTTCAATCTAATATGGAAATCTTCGGACTTTCGATGGTTTTCCATACGCACCTAGAACCTATCGATCCAGAATCAGGTAGAAATCGGTCAGTCAATAGATTACGTGAACTTCCTCTATCCAGTGAATGATAGACAAAACTGTCTCGTTTATGGCAGAGAGAATTGTTGGGACTTGATCAGTGCGTACTTCGTTCTCGTCAGAAAAAAAAAGCCATTTGTAAGAGACAAAACCGATTTGTTTGCTCTGTCTATATCTCGAATAAATATTCCACCCTCCATAAAGATTAACTGAACTAGGACGGACATAATTAAAGCCAATAATCAGATAGTGTTGATTATTCTAGATAACTAACGATTTTTTGAGTTACTGTTCGAAACAAAATTTTCAAAGTGGGCCCAGTATTGAGCCTTGCGGTACAATATTGGGTCGGCATATATAACCATCTTTTGTGGTACTAGACCAATGATTATCAATACAATATTTCATTCGTTAAACCTTGCGACGCATTGCAAGCTAAATGTTGTTCAGAAGCACAAAATTTTTGAGTTCTTGAAGAAACTATAAGTATTTTTGACAGTGTCAAAATGGCTCGAAAAACAAGTGCTTGTTTTTCGAGGGACGTTGCTTGTTCTAGTCTTAACAGAAAACTGAGATCAGTTGATCTTAGAAGATATTCTTCAGATGAGATGTTACAAGCAGTCTTCGGTTGAAAGCGGTTTTGAAGTCATGAGAGATGAGCTAGTTTGAAGCAATTTGATATAGCTTCAACAGCTTTGTAAGAGATTCAGACCAAAATGTTGTTGCCAACCTGAATAACTCTTCGATTATTGTTATGCAAGATAAAAGCGAATGTTTTGAGAATTTTGAATAAGCGGGTGAACGCAAACCACCCAAGGAACCAAGGATATTGGAAAAATGTCATCAAAACAAGAAACATGACGATGAGAGTCCTGTAGGCGAAACTTCACTGCAAGGACGTGACCACTTTTGAGTAAATAACTTTTTTCCAATTTACGAAAAGTGATTGGACGAGTTGAGAAGTCGCAAACTGTCCTGTGTTACATTGACCTCCAAATTCAACTTCTTCGTTTAATTAGATGCAATATCTGAGCAGAAGGAATGCCATGAACCTTCGAAATATATGCCTGTTGATCTCGTGAAAGACGAATGTGTTCAATAAAACTTTTTTTGACTAAGATTGAATTCTCGCTTAACTCTTGATGAAACAACATAATTAAATATTAAATTAAATTGAACTTCAATTAATCGTAAAACATCAAGCCAAGAGTTTAATTTAATTCAAAAAATTTGATACTTCCAATATCAAATTTATCGAACCAATTCGAATAAAATTACCGCGGAAAAAAATCTAAAGTTTGATTAAATTTTGAAAAAATTAAAGTTTTTTGGAAATTTTTAATAATTTTTTTTATTAGTTTAATATGAGAATTAATATAAAAATACTGGTATTGAGTTTTAACACTGTAAAAATAGCAAAAAATCTTAGGAAAAATAAATATATACAAGCTTCAACATATTATTGATGTATTATCCAATAATTACAAAGTACATATTTCACTTTATCTACTTCTTCTGTTTTGATGTTTATCTTTTATAATTCCGTGTAGTCTGTTGCGGAAAAGTTTAGCTTAGGTTCAACAAAAAAAATCAAGACTCAAAAGATATGTAGAGTTTTAGACATTGCATTACATATTTTCTTTGCTCTACAGTGACAAATGTTGATGCACTAAACGTTCATTTCTGAATCAGTTTTATGTGAATATATTTAGAAATAGAATACTTCATCATGACTTAAAGGGGCAGAAAAAATAACTGAGCTGAGGCACCAAATCAGTCAACACACCTCTGCCCTTTTTGCAGTGTTTTTAATTATCAAAAGAAAACTTTCCATAAGTACGTTTCAATAAATTTTATAGTATACCAAAATTGAAAATTTGTCGTATATTTTTCTTATTGATATCCACTTATACCAGTCATCTTAAATTGATCGAATTTTATGATCCACTGGTTAAGAAAAACGTCTCTATTTCATCGAAGATAATGAAAATTTTCTGTATTTTCATCATGTCCTTCAATAAATCGACAGAGTAGCTGAATTTCACAATCAATGAAGAAAAGGTTTTTCAAAAGAAAACGTTATTTTACGAAGTAGTTCAAGACAATTTTCAAGACGATAACAACAGGAAACGCAGGTGAGAATTCTTATCTGTAAATACAGGAAATTTTCAATTAGGCACTGAGTTTGCTTTCGATTCAACCAATTCCCTTAGTAGGGTAATAAACATAACCCTCAAAACGTGTGCTATGAAGTTAATGATCTGTAATACTAGCAGTTTATCCACTGCTCTGATGCAGTTCAAGTTGAACGTAGGGATGGGACGACTTACCTCACAATTAGACATTTCAAATATATGAGATATATTATCTACAAAGTATTGTATAACTTTGTCAAAGTTGTAATATAACAACGAAACTAAACTTTTCCATATCAAAAGAAGCCTGTTATTGCTAAAAACGATCAAAATAAAATATCTTAAACAGGCAATAAATCAATTTCAAGAAATATATATATATATATATATATATATATATATATATATATATATATATATATATATATATATATATATATATATATATATATATATATATATATATAAATATATAAATATATATATATATATATATATATATATATATATATATATATATATATATATATATATATATATATATATATATATATATATATATATATATATATATATATATATATAGTAAATACTGAGACTCTTAATCGAAATATCGAAA
The DNA here is from genome assembly GCA_030704895.1 of Henosepilachna vigintioctopunctata. NCBI lineage: Eukaryota > Metazoa > Arthropoda > Insecta > Coleoptera > Coccinellidae > Henosepilachna > Henosepilachna vigintioctopunctata. The sequence continues at coordinate 1,715,303 of JARQZJ010000097.1, forward strand.
TATTTCAAATAAAACTCTCAGGGAGCTGTCTACTAAGAGAAGTTCTAGAGAGTGAAATACTCACGTAGGCTCCCTCTATCGGCGAAAGGCGTGGAAACCTCTAGCGTTCAAGATTCACTGACTGCATGACGACACCCAATCAGCGCTCATTCATAATAATGAACGAACACGCTGAACCGCCCCACCCACCAAATATAAATACAGGCACGAGACGATCGACACGCAAGTTGACTCCGAAGAGTAGGCAGGTTGAGACTTCGGAGTTAACTATTAGAAACGATTCGGCTCGTGGAGTAGATTGAGGCCACGCTGTGAATCATTTCTTATCGTTCCTAGTTTCCCTCATTTGGTTCGTGGAGTAGGCAGATTGAGGCCACGACAACCAGGTAACCTTTTCTCATTTTCCCTCATTCAGTTCGTGGAGTAGGCAGATTGAGGCCACGTAAGGGAGTTCCCTACTAATTTATTCCAACTCCTGAAGATGGCTTCACAATGGAAGCCGAAACATCGAGATTATATAAATCTAGAACGATGGCTCATTAATGAGAACCAAGTTTTATACATACTTCAACAAGACCGATGGAAACCTTAATATTTCTGAAACATTTCATATATATATATATATATATATATATATATATATATATATATAAATATATATATATATATATATATATATATAAATATATATATATATATATATATATATATATATATATATATATATATATATTTATATCGATAGTAGACTTCTATGGGACCTGCTTTCAACTGAAGGTAATCTCCATAGATTATCTTGCTGTATTTCATGCAAGAATGCTGTATGGTTTAGAAATTTGCAGCAGGTGGTTTTAACACAAAAATAATCCATATAATAATAATAATAATAATAATAATAATAAGTTTATTTCCTCTGATTACATAAAAATAATATGGGAAAATGTCAATACAAGATTTGAACATACAAAGGTAGTTTCAGAATGAAATAGTATACAAATCATTACAAGTACCAATAAAAGAACATCACAAAATCACATTAATACTTCTGTAAAATATTCGTCAACGGAGTAAAATACTCTATCTAAAAGTAGCGATCTAACAGCTGATTTGAAAGGCCTAAGATTATCAATTCCTCTAACTCTATCAGGTAGGTGATTAAATATTTTTACACCCAATACATTGAAACTTTTTTGTACTTGAGTTAAACGTGTAAAAGGAACATGATACAACTGCGAGGTAGTCCTCCTTGTACTATATTGATTCACATCACTACAGCTAACCAAAGAAGATAAATTTCTTTTAATATAGACCACACAAGCATAAATAAACATACAGGGTACAGTCAAAAAATTACCCTTATAAAAACTACGACATGACGTTACTCTAGTGAGACCAAAGATTGAACGAACAATTCTCTTCTGCATTTTAAAAACATAATCCACATTGGTACTATTTCCCCAACAAAGTATACCATATTCCAGCGCCGAGCTGACTGAAGCATAATAATACATCTTTAAGATATTCAGGTCACAATAGTTCTTAAGTTGCCTTATTGCAAAGTTTGACGAAGAGAGTTTACCGCTCAATACTGCTACATGATTTTTCCAGTTTAAATGATCATCCATCGTAACACCCAGAAACTTCACCTCATCAGACAGACCCAGAGACTCAGCACCTGGCAATCTAACCAATGGACTAAGACACCTCTTTGTGCCATTTGGAGTAAACATTAACAGAGTTGTTTTACTCTCATTAAGAATAAGGCCATTTATCGAGCAATATTCATTCATTTTTCTGATGCATTTATTTGACAGCAAAGATAGGTCATTTATATTTTCAGCAGATATAAGCACAGAACTATCGTCCGCGTAGAGCGTAACCACACCACTATCTTCTTAAAACTCCACTAAATCGTTTATCAACAATATAAACAGGGTTGGACCCAGTGTACTGCCCTGAGGCACTCCAGAATGCAACCACTCCCTGTCAGACAAAAATTGCGAACCTCTCTCCGAAATTCTTACTATTTGCGACCTACCAGTCAGATAAGACCTTATCCAATTTAGGGGTACTCCTCGAATACCCATCCCTCCAACTTGAAAAGCAGGGTATCTATGTCCACCGTGTCAAAAGCGCGGCTGAGATCAAAGAATACAGTCATACAGAACCTCCCCCTCTCAAAATTCAAGAGAACGCTGTTGTAGACCGACAAAATTGCATCCTGTGTACTTTTGTTTTTCCTAAAACCGTACTGGCTTTCAGATAATAAAAGAAAATGATCAACAAATGAAGTTAGACGAATGAGGAATAATTTCTCCAGCACCTTAGAAAAAACCGATAGAAGAGCGACCGGTCTATAATTCTTTAATCGAGTATGGTCCTTTTTTTATATATTGGGAAATCGCCGCTACCTTGAGCTCAGATGGGAAGTGACCATGCTGAAATGATTCATTAACCAGGTACGTCAGAGGCAAGGCAACGTCCTCCGCCACATGTCCAACAATTCTACAGGGAATTCCGTCTATGCCATATGATACTTTTTTCGACACCGATAACAAAACATCCAAAACCTCAGACGGTGTAACCGGCGTTAGAAACATCAAATTAGTATTGGTCCGCATCTGGCAGCCAAACTTGTTATTTACCTTTTGTTTATCTGTTAATTCCTTTACAGAATTCACAAAATAAGAGTTAAAACTGTTAGCCTTATCAATTGGATCCGCGATTGAGCAGTGCTCCTCATCAAATATTACATCCGGTATTTTATGATTATCTCGATTTGGGATATTAGATCTGATAACACCCCAGATGGCTGAAGATTTGTTGTCTGCATTGATGATTAAATTACTTACGTATCTTTTTTGCATTAACTATATTCTCTGTATGATTTCTTTTCATTTTATTATAAATTTCTTTCACGGTGTTGTCACTTCTACTCACCCTATATAAGTCTCTGATAAATCTTCCCTCTTCGACAATCTGTTTCGTTATCCAAGGATTTTTGACATTTCTTCTTTTATTATGAGCCTGAAGTGGAAACGCCTCTTCAAACATGTCATTAAAGACACTGAAGAACAAAGAAAAACAATCCGCAACACTCATCCCTCCATAAAGGCATTTCCAGTCTTCCCGAGAAACGAGAAACTTAAAATGATTAATATTATCCGCTGAATATATCCTCTTCTTCCCGCCGCCAATATCATGGGAGTTCAAATCATCCTTATAGCCAACTTCTAGCAATTGAGCTAAATGGTCAGACATCATACTATCTATGGTCAAAGCCCTGAACGAGCAACGCCAGTTCACGAATATATTGTCTATGAGCGATCCAGAATCACCCAGCGTTCTCGAGCACTCCTTGAAACATTCAACAAAACCATAAGAGGAATATATGTCAACAAAATTTCTAGATTTAATATTAAGTGAGTCTCTAATGTTAATATTAAAATCACCCGTCACTAAGGTCTCCGAGTTGAAACTACACAATAGATCCTCAAACCTCTCGAAGAACACATCGCAATCATTACCGGGCGCTCTATAAACACATACGATTGTCAGACGCAATGATCCAATGTTTACCTTAATTGCAGCAATCTCCATAATTTGGTCCGTGATCACAACATTTTTCAATCGGATATTCACGAAGTTAATGTCCCGACGAACAAAAATTAAAACACCTCCTCCATTCATAGTCTCTCTGCAGTACGAGTCCGCTATTACATAATTATGAATTCCGACTTTCAAAACATCAGACGATCTCAGCCACGTTTCCGTAAAACAAAGTATTTCCGGATAGTTCAAAGATGAGAGAAACACATCCAACTGATCCAATTTTCTTCCTATGCTCCTAATATTTAGGTTTAGAATCCTCCATGACTGGCTGCTATTAATCACCCATATGTGCGCTGAAGGGAGTTAATTCCAGTGCCCACTCTAAACCATTGCTCAGCAAATATACAATTTTAAACAATATCAATAGTAACTGAAATTGTGAAATTGATCATCTTATGGAAATTATGGAGCACTCAGAATTGTATACTACCAGATATCCTGGCCAATCATACATCTCAGGATAATCATCAACTCAAGTATTCTGAAATCAGGACTGAAAGTTATCTTGAGTAGACCATTAGGAGATTGACTTTGCAGTTAGTTGCCCAAGAAATGAAGGATAACGGAGAAGAGATGAAGAAGAAAAAATTTTAATTTCGTTTACTAGAAACGAAATTTAATAGCAACGTCCATTCAATGGACGATGAATCAACTCTGTGATAGTTCATATTCAAACGAGAGGTAATAATATTTACTTGTCTGAAAATCATTCACTGAACAATTCTTTATTCGACTAGTTTCGCCTTTTACGGCATTATCAAGAATGATAATGATTCTTGATAATGCCGTAAAAGGCAAAACTAGTCGAACGAAGAATTGTTCGGTAAGTGATTTTCAGACCAGTATTTATTATTGCCTCTCATTTTTTTCAGTTATCTGGTTATTGTTCAATACTATTTCAATTCATTTTAATTCAATTTTTTCGTTGTATATATTCGCTTGTACTCTCTTTTTTTTCTCGTTCATTTTTTTTTATTCATCATTATTTGTGCACAATTCGTTATGTTTTCTCTGTAATTGGATGTATATCTGTTGGGAATAAATGTATTATTATTATTATTATCATTATTATGTAGAATATTATTCATTCAATTATTTTGGTACACAAAATAACCCAATTTCCAAGGGATGAAGGTACTTTTACAGCGTTCTCTCATTGTGACCTTGACGGTGCACCACAAAACGGTGGTACATCCATTACCTCCACGAATTTATCGTTACACCAACAAAATCCGACGCAATCGCGCCGAATGTAAACTCGCATAAATCGAAGAGTTGGCTTCGCGACCCATAAAACGATTATAAATGGCGGCTAATCCGACATGCAGTGAGTCCGTAAATCCCCCTCTGACGAAACAGATCCGACATGTACTCTCGACGGATTATGAACATCTGATTGATTCGCGTAATTAAATTGAATCTTCACATCCACTCGGCCTGACGCATTGCGCGCAGTGTAGCATTTACTCGATTTGGTTTGCGGTTCATCAGTCATTTCTACTCCGCTAATTGTTTCTCGATGGGAACTCTGAGCATTAAGAAAATAATTCAAGTTAGGAGTTATAGGGATTAAAAACTATAAAATTATAAACTAACACACTTGACTTAAGTTTCATTGAATATATGAAAAACTCTACATATGTTTCGGGTGGTTACCCCATTATCAAAATTATACAATATTACTGAATTTCAAAATGTACAACTTTCACTTATATATCCTAAACCACAGAATTTAAAACTGGGTTCACAGAAAAATCCACTTGATCATTACAAATAGGTAAATTCTTCCTTTTGGCTATCGAAATTTCCAAGAATTCGAGGGTATCTAATCGTTTGCCCTTACTACCTGAGTGTACTATTTCGGTCTTCCTGGGATTCTTAAATGATTTTATTTAATGCAGTGTTCAGAAAAACCCGTATTAAGTTTATTCAACAGTATTGATCTTCTATGTTCATCGATTATTTTTTGTATAGAACGTCCAGTTTGACGTATGTAAAAACTATCACTTTCACTGCAAAATATTTTATGAACGCCACTTCTCGAAAATAAGTCAAGTTTTACTTGTTATTTACCAACAATAAACCGAAATACTTTTTGTTGGTGCATATTCTATTCGCATTATTTTAATGTAATCTTCTACAAATTTCATTGCTCAAGTTAGGTATTCAATTAATTGAATGAAATATTTTTTGTTGTTTTTCTATATGAATAGAAAAACATCTTTGTAATAGTATCTTTCTCTGTTTGTTTCTGATTAGGTAATCAATGAAGAAGGGTCTTTAATCATTGTTAATAGCAATTGCTTTTATTATGCAAACTTCTTTTCTAAAATTATCGCCAGGCAACGGAAGCGAAAGTATTCTATGAACAATGAATGAAAGACATTCATTTTTATTTTTTGCGACTGACATCTTGAGTTGTGTATAAATATTTCCAAATAAGTTGGTGTTGTGTGAATGTTAAAAACTGGGGAATGAAAGGAATGAATTAATATGTAAATTCAAAAAACTAATGGTTGATTTGCGATTCTAGAGTGAAATTAACTGATATATATATATATATATATATATATATATATATATATATATATATATATATATATATATATATATATATATATAATAAATTAAAAACAAGGTTTGTCAGGCTGAAAATTAAGTTAAGAGTTTACGGTATTTACCTGAGATTTACGTTGTTTGTTTATTTGTAACAGCCGTTTACATATGTTTCAAGCTAATTGGCTCTCATCAGAACGGCGTAGTTCAAGTTATTAGATGTTACACACTTGAAAGTTGATTAAAAAGGAAAAAACACAGAACAAAACAACACAAAATTCCACGTGAGGAATCTACATCATTTTTGGTTGAATCGAATATCTTGACCAAGCTTGTTAAAGCTATATTTTCAGACTGAATCGATGTCTACCTGCGATGAGATATTTATACCTTCTAGAATTTTGTACCGATAATATTATAAATTGAAAACAAGGTTTGTCAGGCTGAAAATGAAGTTAAGAGTTTACGCTATTTACCTGAGATTTACGTTGTTTGTTTATTTGTAACAACGTAAATCTCAGGTAGATACCGTAAACTCTTAACTTCATTTTCAGCCTGACAAACCTTGTTTTTAATTTATAATATTGTCGGTACAAAATTCTAGAAGGTATAAATATCTCATCACAGGTAGACATCAATTCAGTCTGAAAATATAGCTTTAACAAGCTTGGTCAAGATATTCGATTCAACCAAAAATGATGTAGATTCCTCATGTGGAATTTTGTGTTGTTTTGTTCTGTGTTTTTTCCTTTTTAATCAACTTTCAAGTGTGTAACATCTAATAACTTGAACTACGCCGTTCTGATGAGAGCCAATTAGCTTGAAACATATGTAAACGGCTGTTATATATATATATATATATATATATATATATATATATATATATATATAACTATATAAAATATATGTATATAAAATTTGCGTTTAAATAGCCGCATCTGCGCTGAAGAGCTAATACCTCACTGTGAATCCGCGTCGTTTTGTATTTCTCTTTAGCGAAGCGATTAACTTTGTTTTTGACATGAAAGGGGAGGCAACGAGTGTCGAATGCGTCGAGATGAATGCGGTCGGTATGGATACGCTTTCATTTTTAATTGGCATGTTTTCGGATATGACAGTGTCATCATGCCGGCATTAACCGATTGAGCTTATGAAGTCGGTTCGTTTCGCGTTCTATTTTGCGAAACTTGTTTAAAATTCGAGTTTATAAAATTTTATATCGGTAAAACAAACATTTCTTCAATATTCGTGCATAATGGCGGAGGAACAGGAACGGCTCATTTGGTGTTTTTGAATTTGATGGTATGATGACACCGTCTCTTCTCACTTTAAAATAACTTTTACGTATGTCGGATTAATTTCAAGTATATTTATGAATATGTGGGAACTATTGAACGTTTAGAGTGACATACAAAACTTTCCAATTATTTTCAATTGATGAATCAGTTGATCCATTGGATAATGATGTTTCACGTGTTTCCCAATGAAATAATAAAAATTATAATATATATTCAGCAAAAGCTATAACAAATGTCATATTTACATATACGATCAACATTTATCATTAACAATTCTTTGTTTAGAACAAACTTAGCTTATTTACGCTTGAATACCACAAGGTCACTAACTGTTTTTTTGGAGCTAGGCAATTTAATAAATGCGTTGAATCCTTCATAAAATATACTAACTATTTCTGGATTTAGAAAGCTTACAAATTTGCTTGTAGAAACTGTGGGCATTTCTTGTATTATGAGCGAGCACATCCAGACACATGTTACATTTTGGTACTTGGGAAAAATTGTTTTTGATTTTAAATATAAATAAATATGTAACATAAAGCATTCTCTGTTGAACTGACATTTTTCTTTAAAATTTAACATGCTTTCGATTGGAGTATATCTATTATATTTTAAACCTGTTCGCACAGTTCTATTCTACAATTTTATAGCTGCTGAGTTTTTCCTTTGTTCAATCCGAATAACACAGTGGAACAATATCGGAGCTCTGGAATTATTATAAAATAATTTTGTTCAATACACTATTACTGTATTATTATTATTAAACTGATAGAATTACATGTTTATTGAATATGCATGAAAATTCGACGAAATTTCTCTGCCTGAAAGCTACAATGAAAAATTTTCTTAAACTATAAGAAATCTCCCAAGTATCGATATCCTATCAAACAGATATACAATTTTCTTTAACTCATCAGTTATTTCTTCAAAACACCCTATAGCTTTAAACCTAGTGACACCTAGTAATTCAGTTTTTCAGATTTTCACTATAATTAAATTAAAATATAATAATATTGTTTCGCCAACACAGTGACTTCATCAGATGTAGATGATAAACTGTTTACCATCTACATCTGAGGAAGGCACTGTGTTGGCGAAACAAAAGTGTTATGTTTAAACTTAATTAAAGTGAAATTCAGAAGAGTACCTTGTTTTATTTAAATTATAAAGATATATAGTTATTAAATGGGAGATGATATTAAGTACTTGTCTAAAAATCACCATTATCACGCATTATCAAGTATGATAAAAGGCTAAACTAGTCGAATAAAGAACTGCTCAGTCAGTGATTTTTAGACAAATATTTCTTATTACCTCTCATTTAGATATGAACTATCACAGAGTTGATTCATCGTCCATCGAACTTAATATATAGTTATTGTTACTGAATGAGTTATTATTGATATCAACTTCGATCAAAATGATCTTGATATGTATATTTAGTGATTTTAGGGCTAATTACGCTTCAATAGATTGCTCCACTTTTTCCTTGTTGTCATATTATTTGGTACAAAAAAACAAAATTATTTGGTTTTTAACTGCTGACTTCGACACATTGAACGAATTCATTATTTATTGGTATTTTTTCAACTCCTGCCATAGGGTAATAAACAAATTACTTTTCTTGTGGCGTACACAACTACATAACAAAACATTCATACGTACTCGGCGAATATATGCTGCGACTTCTGAGTTAAAACAAAATTAACAAAATAATTCTTGTGGGCAAAAACTTTGTCACCCATACCTTTCTTATTTGTTGAGATATTTTATAGATTTTTCAGGTTTTTGTTCAAATTCACTTACGTTTTCATAATACGAACATAAAAAAATTGAAACTTCGCCATTGAATATTATGCGTTATTCACGCTTTTCACTTAGCACGAGCAGTATAAATCAAAGCAGATTAATTAGAGTGAAGTGTCAATATAAACTTTTGATAAATTCGATGGACGATGAATCTACTCTGTGATAGTTCATTCTTGATAATTCATGATAGTTCTATGATAGTTCTTGATAGTTCATTCTTGATAATGCTGTAAAAGGCGAAACTAGTCGAATGAAGAATTGTTCATTCAGTGATTTTTAGACAAGTTTTTATTATTACCTCTCATAAACTTTTGAAATTAAAGTAATAGTAGTTCGTTTATTCTTCAGGGAATCATCTCCACTGCCATCGCAACATATCTCATCAACTATCTTCACTGTTCACTACATCTGTTCTTCCAAAATCATCAATAAATCATCAAAGGAAAACCTTCCCCCTGCACATTCGAAATCATACACAGTTTCCCTTAATCATCACCAATTTCTACAATCTACCCTCAAAACGAATTGCAAATGAAAAATCGCCCCACACACGCCTTTGCGCCCCAAGGGTGGTCCGACAGTGATCGAAAAATTCCCCCTTCCGGACTTCCGGGTTTAATGACGACAGGAAAAAAAACATTATTTCGCTAATTCACTCAGGAAGCTGACTTGCGTTTCTCTCATCCAGGGAATTGTCCGAGGTAAATAAGTTACCGAAGTTAGTGGCCTTGGTCAAAATGAAGGGTCAGGATCTCATAATTCATGTCCCTTGACTACTTCTCACGTTTCCCACGGGATGTACATTTAAAAACGTGGAGAGGAGGATCGTCAGAAGGAAGCTTGGTAGTTTGTTACAGATCAAATGACTTCGATCTTGAATTTGACGTTAACAGTACCAAGTTGGGTGAAGAATATGACAATAATTGAGCTATGGGTTTGAAGAGAACATTCCCTATGAAAACCTTGACTTTTTTTCACATGAAGTTTTTCCAAGGAATTTTCAATCGGAACTACGCATCTTAGAAGGCTCGAATAGAACGACGAGTTTTTGAATTTTTTCTCAACTGAAAATAAATATCTTTCAAATTTCTAGTCTTCGCTCATTGACGTATACACTAATCACCAAAATAACAGAATTGAAAAGAGAATATAAACTATATAGACATAATTACATCATCCCATACAAAGTGCAAAGAAAACTCTCAATATGATATGAATATGAATAACTTTCAGTAAGATATGAAACTGTTCTGACAAAGTTTAATCTTTTAACGAAAACCATCACAAAAAAATCAGTATTGAGGGAGATTACGGCTCTACGTTTATTTCATTTGTGTGCAGTCTGCACACTTTTAAAACTTTTAAAAATACGATTTCAAATCGAATTATTTCCTAGCTTGTAAAAATACGATTTTAAATCGTATTTTTTTAAGTTAGAAATTAAGCGATTAAGCGTTAGGAATTTAAGCGATTTTAAATCGTAGATAATCAAATCGATTATCTGAATAGAATTCCTTTATTTCCCACTAATGATGAAAGTCACTGTCACTGTCAAGTTTGCAAATCATTGAAAAACAATGACACACTAGAGATAAATAGAAGATCATAAACTTCAACCTATCTTGACACTCTTGTCAAACTTAGTATGTCAAACAAGAAAACCAGCGCGTAAGGAACCTGAAGCATAGAAAACGGTACTCTGAAACTCTATGATTTTTTAAATTATATGTATAAAAGTGGTAGAAATATATAGTCGAATGAACGAAGAATGTTGAGGAAATTTTGAAGAACTATTTATTACGATACTTGGAAAAACCTAACCTCGTTACTCCGAGACAGTTTGACTTTCAATAAACTTTGATCACAGAGTACGCTTTTGTACGAGATCTCCAGAAGTACGCAGAAGGAAAAATGTCAATATTTTAGTTCTTGAACTTTACAAAGACTTTTGAAATTTTATAATGGGTTTACCTATATTGCTATATGAAACTCTCAGGGAATTAACTAAAGAAATGTTGTCAACGGAAAAACAACCTATCTCTTTCGATAGTGAATAATTAACGCGTTCCGATGCACATCAAACATCAAATCCAGTTTCGATATTCTTCCTAAACGAAATTGATCGTTGAATTTTAATAATAAGGTCCGGAATCATCTTCCATATGCCTCGTCGTCGTCAATTGACACTTTCTTCAATTTTTCACAATTTTGCCCCCATTATCCTTCTAGGGTTAATTGTTAAGGGCAAGACGTCGGCGATATCTGCTTAAAAACAAAATTAAAAGAGAAGACAAATCAGGTGTTTACTAATTGAATTGTGGAACATGTCCCGGTATATATATATAGGTAAAACTAGTAGAAATTTCGGTACTAGAATACAGGAACATAAATATAGCTTCGCCCATAATAAAAGTAATTCGAATTATGCTAACCATTTATTAACAGAAAACTATACTTCCAGTACGAATTTCAAAATTCTACACAATATAGATGGAAGTAGTCAATTAGATTATTGGGAAGTAGTGGAAATAAATCGGCTTAAAAATTCTGGAAACTTGCTCAATGAACAGATAGAATTAAACAATTCACCCTTGTTAAACCTTTTCAGGTAATAAAAATTATTTCTCAGAATGGAATATCTTAGGTAAAACCAAAACCATAGAACACCAAAATTCCCTGATATATATACCTGTATTTTTCAAAATGTTGTTATTATTCTGTAAGCATCTGAAGAAGTCGTTTGTAACGACGAAACGCGTCATGCTATGTAGTCAATAAAGTGTAAATCATAAGTTCGAGTGTTCGAATTTAAGTTATATTCAATTATAATGGATTTACATCAAGTAAACGCCAACAGTATTAAATAAATAATTAGCCATTATTTATCGTAAAAAGTTAATGACAAAAAAATGTTATTGTGGGATGTCCATAAGAGATAGAATACCAAAGCGGAGTTTTCTATAGGCCTTGTCAATGTGTACAATACAAATAATTTTGATGAATCTCGTAAGGTTCAGCTTACGTTTGCAATGTAAGCGGAAAAATATAATTATTTGCGACATCACATTAGAAACCTCAAAAATAACAGTATTTCTCCAATATTTAATGGATGTTACCAAACCTTCCTCTTCAATCACTCTATCTATTAAAAAACCGCATCAAAATCCGTTGCGTAGTTTCAAAGCTTTAAGCATACATAAGAATATAGGGGCGATTTGTTTTATACTATGTAGTGATGATAGCATGAAATATGACCTTATCAAAATATTCCGTTGAACACATTCAAAGGAAATTGAAAATATCTTCATTTTTATTGATATTTCATGAAGCTATGTTACAAAACTTTGTATGATCAATACGTAAATCATGCAACAAAGAAAATAGTGCCATTTTTTAGTTCCTGAATAAATTCATTATAAAAATATAAAATAACGGGTTCATGTAACATTCTATCAAAGTATTTTTCCACATTTGAGTATGTAGGATTAATAATCATTTTACGATAAACTAAGTGAACAAAGGAAAACTTTCCTTTGATAGACAAATGAAAAGTTTCGATGAATCATCAAAAAAATTAAAAACCTCATACAACTTGAGTTTCAATAGAGATAAGGTTTCTGCAACCGCAGTACTTTATTCGGATGGTCTAGGAAGAAAGTTTGAATTTTTACATATATTCCTTGAAGTAAATCTATTTCGAAATTGAAATGGTAATGTGAAACTCTTTCTGGATCCACACTTTGTATTTGAGTCCGAAAAAGCTCATAATGGTGAAACGTACATACCAATTATAAAATGCAGTGTTAATCTAGAAAACAGTTTTTTTCGTTACCATTTCTAGGTAGGTAGTGACGACAACGAACCCTCTCAGACCTATTAACGACCTGTACGAGGATAATTACTCCCAAGCACTCTGGATGAACAACAAGCTTTCGGCGCATTCTTCGGCAAATTACTTAGGGTGACGAAATTCACAACTTGCCACGTCGACCGCTCATCGACATAACTCCCCAGATTGCGTGTTCCGCCTGAATTATGAATGTCCTGGGGTTTTACAGGAAGAATACTGATGACATAATCTCGTCATGCTGCAGTTTAGATGCAGTGATTCAACGAATTCTATGAACATTCGCTTTTTTGTTTATAATATTCCAAATACTCACTTTATTAATCGAGCATTCTTAATATTATAAAATTTTTCATTTCATAAAATTATATTATGTTTGAAAATTATGATAATACTGGGATCGAACTACACTACATTGACACTCATGTCTTCTCATTGGCATATTTAATGGATCAGTTATTCGAATCTGGAGGGTATGCGGTCGTTCGAATTTATACCTACCTCTGGAATACCACAGGGGTCAAATCTTGGGCCACCAATGTTAATTCTGTTCGTAAATGATCTCATGGGTTATATTGACTCACCACATTTGATGTTGGCGGACGATTTAAGACTATATCATAATATTAGATCACCGGACAACTGTGTTCAACTTAAGCTCGTGCAGGACCACGTTTCCAACTGGAACTGTGTGGATAATTATTTGACTTTGAATATGTCAAAGTGTAATATTGTCTCTTTCACAAAGAAAACAGATCGAATGAATGCGATTATAACGTCGGTGGTCAGGGTCTTTCTCGTTCAGATAGAGTGAGAGATCTTCGATTATAGTCTTCTATTAGAAACATTCTCTCATTCAACACATCACCCAAATTATTCATCCGTCTTGAAAATAAATGAATTCGTTTAACGCAATGACAAAAATTTCAAAACTCTTCAATATTTATAAGACTATCCAATATCCTAATCCTTAGCAAGTTGGAGTAAGGCAGCATGATCTAGCATCCTATTTTAACTTGACATCAACACCCTCTTGCGGTCATCCAAAAAAGGTTCTTGAAATGCTTAGTTTAGAAGAGGACGAAGTTTATCAACAGCGAAGAATCGATCATGACGAATTATTGAGTCGATTCAGTTTAATCTCATTGCAGATTAGGAGAGAAAATTTATCACTCAAATTCTTGTAATAGTTACTGCACAACAGCATTGATTGTCCTCCTCTTTTGTCCGCTTGGAGATTTCGGGTTTCTAGCCAAAATTTCACATAATTATTCCACCTAGGGACTCCAAGGGACCAACTCGCATCATACAATCCCCCATTTAGTTCATGGAGTCTATCTTTGATAAAGTTGCTTCTGAATATGACATTAACTTTGACTCCATTACAGTTATTATTAGGAGTTGTGTTTTGAAACAAAAATATCATAAATCGAGCAGGACCACATTTCCAGATGGTCTGAAGATAATTATTCGAGTTTGATGTCTTGAAGTGTAATGTTGTCTCTGTCACAAGACAAAAAGGTCATATTAATTGTGATCATTGCGTGATGTTCAGGTTCTTTCACAATCTGATAGGGTGAGAGATCATAGTAGAGTTAGTAATTAGAAGCTTTGTCTCATTCCACACATCACCCAACTCATTCCATCCACCTCAAACATATATGGATTCGTTGTACGAAATGGCAAATATTTCAATAACTGCTCGACATTTCTAAGACTATCCAATGTCTTAGTTCGTTGGAGTGTGGCAGCATATCTGGCATCTTATCCATACTCACCATCAGTACCATCTTGAGGCCATTGACAGAAGGTTTTTGAAATTCTTAGTTTTGAGGGAGAATGAAGTTTATCCACAGAGAGGAGTCAATCAATTACGAATAATTGAATCGATTTAGTTTAATCTCATTGCAGAACAGGAGGAAACTTAATCACTCAAATTCTTGTACAAATTCTGCATAAGAGCACTGATTCTCCTTCTCTCTTGTCCGCTCTGAAATTTCGTGTTCCTAGGCAAAATTCTTGTAACACAGAATAATTTCACCTAATAGAGACTCCAAGGACCAACGCGTTTGTACAATCTCCCATTTGGTTTATGGAGTTTGCATTTCAATGAAGTTGCTAATGAATGTAACATTCACTTTAACTCCATTGTAGTTATTATCAGTAGTTATGTGAACAAATGGAATTGGCTCAAATCAATTCAAGATTGAGTTCTTTGTCATATTTCATTTCATTTTATTATCCAGTTGTTACTTTTCGAGTTTTTTTAGATTAGGTTTATCAGAAAAATACGACGAAAACTAATTTCACTCATTTCAAATATTAAAAACACAAGTTTGTAAAAGAAACACGAAAATTCAAATTTCTCTGATAATGGAATCTCTACGAAAATCTAAAAATTCATAAACATGAGAATACGAAATAAGAAAAGTATCGCATCTTGTTAAAGTATTCAAAATCTTGCATCATATCTGCTGGAGCTGCCAAGTAGAAAAATCCATTTTCTAAGCATCCATCATCAGACATCCACTTCCTAATGCAGCTGTCAGTTAGGCGTTCATTCAGTTCCTTCCATATTTCCGACTGGCGACACATCAAACCTTGACTTTCTGATATTTGCGCTACTCCCTTCAGAATCACATGTTGTCACGAACGAAAAAAGCGAATCTAGTTCGCAACGAAAATTTGAACCAGCAGCAAACTATGTCGAGATGTATGGGACGCACGTCTACCGTTTCACAATAACATCGCGTAGGCGCGAGCACGGTACAAACACGGATGAGTTAGGGCTGTCAACTGTGATATACGATTCTGTGCCGGATCGTTCGGTTTTGTGTTGTTACGAAATACCGCGGGGAACGCATGAACTACGGCTCACATGTACTGCCGTCGGGGGAATTTGAATCGCGATTTTTTAATACAAATCTTTATTGCTCTTGACATTTTGATCGACCAAAACTGATGGCGATTCCAGCAAACGCGATAACGGCATTACCAAACTGTCTGTAGTTATTTATGTCGGCGAGGACATTGATGCCAATGATTTTTTGCAATATGCAGTCACTTCGTTTATACGCTTGAGGGCAACAATTCGAGTTACTATGGAAGGAAAAGGCACATATGCTTATCAAATCAGTTTATTACTATACAAATCTGACTGGTTTTTCCTGCATCATCGGCTAGCTGTATGTATTTCTGTCGCCACCTTCTTTATCTGATATTCGGTGATACAGTTACTCAGGGGTGAAAGCTTTATTAAAGTAGGAGAATCGACCAGTCAATAATATACTGCTTAATTCACTCAGTGATACAACTATTGGACAAAAAACGGGGATATTTGCTTCAGAAAAAATCTCACTACTGTTACTTAACTACTAAGTTGCTGCAAATTATGACGAAAGTAAAATATCTTGATATGTTGGACTTATAATCAAACTACTATACATGAAAAAGATTTGTAGCCCTGAGTCATTAAGAATGACTTAGAAAAATATTCAAAGAACAATTACTTATAACTATAAAACTTTATCAACTTTTGACACTTATTCTAATGTCAACAACTTATTCCAACATTCAATATTCCATCAGTATAAGAGTGGAATGTACAGAGCGATTCAAAACTTATAACTATCAGATAATGTATCTAGTTATAACAACAAAAATCATTCAAATTGGTATCAACTATAATAAAACTTGTCTCTGATTCATTGTTCTTCAAAATTATAATGAAATGAGAGTGCCAGAACACTGACATCCGAATAACTCACCTTTTTGCTTTTCTACTGAATATGGAAAACCTTCACTTTCTTCCTGTGCCCCTAATGGTTTATATTATACTTTCAATATATATTCGTATGGTGATCAGGAATCCCCCTGCTCGTAATTCAAATTAACTACAACATAAAATTACTATATTTTCGTTCTCAAATTACGTTATTCGTTCGTATAGACTCAAACCTAAAGGTGCAAGCTATAACAGAATTCTAATTAAAACTACGTCTATTAAAAGATGTTCATACATACGCAAGATCGATGTTTAATCCAACAAACAAAGTCGACTTTGCTGGTCCTAAATTCCAAAAATACGTAAACCATATAGATAACTATATCGAAGCATATACTGACCAATAAATATTAAATACAACTGAATTTTGATTACTCCAGAATGAACTGATTATATTTCTCAGAATCAGCTACACTCAAAACTTGCCTTGTTCTCAATTAAAGACGCAAAATCAAAAATGGCGATAAATTAGGTTAAGAAATGTCAACAGAAACCGAAGCAGAACCAGAATTATATCGATGTATACTGAGTTACACGTAAAGAGGAGGGACTTCTTCCGTACCATAAGTGAAGAACTAGTAACGAAGAGCTGTTGATCTAATGTCCCGTTTCAAACGTGAAAATCGGGAAAAATGAGTTGGATATTTAATCAACATGACCTTCCTCATTTTGGACTTGTATGAATATGAACATCTAACTATTCAAAAGATTCCCAGTATCGGTTCATTCAAATTTCTCGTTTGTAGGTTTTGAAAAATAGGCTATCAGCAGCAGTTTTCGAGAAAGCGATGTACTTACTTGGTTCGAGTTTATTTAGTGGTAGTTTTAAGTAGTCCAACCATTATTTTGCTCCGTCAAAATAATTTCTAAATCTGAACTCAAAATTCAGATAATTCAATATTTTGTTTTCGTTTTGCTATTCATTTCAATTTATTATGTATATTCTCGTATAAGCCTAAGTTTTGTTTGTATCGGGTTTTATGTTAATTTTAAATGGGTGAATTTTATTAGTTTCTTATACATATACTTACATATACTTACACAAATACTGTACATATGCTTATACATATTACTATACTTTACTGTATTTTTGATATACTATACATCAGTGTAGTTCACATATACTTGGTAAACCATTTCTTATAAATATTGTTGTTGAAATTGATGCAGTCATATTTTTCGAATCGTTTTCAATATGTTGAATATAATGACTCGTCTGGTGTGCCACAGGGATCCAACTTGGGGCAATTGTTAATTGTTATATATATATATATATATATATATATATATATATATATATATATATATATATATATATATATATATATATATATATATACACGATAATATAAGGAGTATTGCCGTATGATTTAAATAAGTAATAGATGAGTTCTTCGACAAAAGTAGGACCACTGTAATTGATACACGACCAATTTATTAACCTTGTCTATATTTCGTATATGTTTATATTCTTCATCAGGACTTGAAAAATATAAGTGTAAAACAAAATGTTCTTAACAAAAAATTACATCTTACGGTTAACGAGACTAAAGATGTAGCCAGACTGTACGTAGCAGTGAAAATATTAGATGGTAAACAAATATTGAAACTTACAGAACTAGATTATCATTGAAATATAATATAAAGATATAAAAATTAAATGTCACAACAATCATATAGGAAAACAACGGACTGCAATAAAACACAGATAAACGTCAATAGAGATCACGGAGCGTCAAGTGTAAAACTCCTTGTCAATTATTGTCACCACAAGTGAAAAAACACAAAACGTCAATCGAAGCTCAGGAATTGTAGCAGGGCTTATCGAATTTTCTTCGACAGAAGATAGATAACTATAGATGCAACTGAGCTTAGCAATATCTTTTTTTTTCAATAATGCTATTGCCATTAACATAAATATGGCACATTTCCAAAAATATTTTGAAACTGTTAAAATATTCTTATTCATAAACTTCTGTTGTCTACATATGACTTTGTAATATATAATATTTCAATTTAGTTTGTTTCATTTGGTCACTTTATATTACTTATTTTGGTTACTCTATTGCAATTGATTTTAATTTCAATTAATAATTGATGAGGCCGATACTTGATGTAAATCGATAAACATAATAAAACAATTGTTAAACTGATAATATATGTGTAAATCAGTTTAACAATTGTTTTATTATGATTTTAATTTCATTCTCGTTGTCTTCATCTACATTTCTTTGCCTTCTGTGACTCGAGTGTGACTTTGTATTAAATGATATTCTATTTTTAGTTTTTTCTATTTAGTTATTATTTATTACTTATTCAATTTATTTCTATTTCATCTTCATCACTTATACTATCTTTTTTGTTTTTTTTTCTTTCATTTTTTCTTATTTATCATTATTTATGTACAATTTATCATTTGTTTACTCTAATTTGATTTATATCTGTTAGGAATAAATGTATTATTATTACTTTCATTATTATATGCATTTGTGGAATCTTCATGTTTTTTTTAGCATTCAACCTTTTTAGAATTTTCAATTTAAATTCATTGAGAGTCTGAGTGATTAGGGTGTCACATCTTCAAATAAATATTCCAAAAAATATTCCCGTAAAAACCAGACGGTTTTGACTGAAACGAATGTCACATCAATTCGCGCGTAAACAACGCAGTCTGATATTTTCAGACGACTATCAGAGATCTGTTTTTTACGTCTTCGGGGCATCACGCTGTGGATACGTCGAGAGTGTCAAATGGAAGTGTCAAAGCGTCACCACGATCGAATCGAAATTGGAAACGTCAAGGGGTGTTGTTCGTCCATCCATCATTCGATGTTAATTGTTGGGGCGACCTGATTGAGTTACGGCATCGGGAAGGGACCATAAACGGCCGGATCCGTCCGGAAAATCAGCCGAGAAATTGTTTATTTATTCGCCGGAAGTAGCTTTTCCGCTCAAAATGATTTATTTTGGTGTTCGGTATGAATGTTTCAACAAAACAGAAATGATCACCCGATAACCATGGAAATAATATGCCAGCTTATTAAGCATTTATATCCAAGTTTACAAGTCTTTTATAATTGTAATATCAACAATAATATTCATTATGAAACATCCCTTACATTGTACAAATTACATTCATTCAATTAGTATGTTCAATACAACTAAAAAAATTCCTCACAAAAGGAATTATTTCAGTTTGTAGTCCGATCTTCCATTTAGTCCTCGAACAACAATCTTGGTTCAATTTTACGTGGAATTCACAATTGGAATCACCGACATATGAGGAAAAAAAATTAACTTAAAAATATTGATTCTTCAAGACTTTGTGAGGGATAGTCGTAACAAAAAAAAATAAGCAACCATATGATACAAAAAAACTGATTCGTGCCTTACTGTCTACATTCGAATTATCAAAGTAATCTGACATACTATAAGGGAGAGTACTACATTACTGTCACCCCAAGGTTTTTCTCGATTGAAAAAAAACCAATCGGTTACATAATTTCTGTAACGTGATTCTGGTGAAACACTCATTGGCTTCAATTAAGAACAATAAAATAGCAAATTATTTAAAAAAAATAACTTTATTAATATAATATGAAAATGAAAAAAACAAACTTCTGAAGAAATGGCTTCCAACACCGGCAATAGTTTTAGAGTTTTACTAGAAACAACCAACGTCGAATACTCGGCAAATAGAGTTATCAGAAATCGGGACAATCTTGCAGGAAGATCGTTTATGAGTAATGAGAATAATTTAAATCATTATGTTAAATTCAAAGTCTGTCGTTATTGATCAATTTTCTACTATGGAAAAGATATCAGTTCAAAAACTGACAGTTGCATTATTTTTCAAACCCTTAAGTAACTTGAAATTAAAATTGAAAATAACGTTTCATTTTTCTTTATGTGTTCATTCATCTATCAACAATATATGATTCTTAAATAAGAATCCAATTATAAGTTATAATCAAATAATAACTGACCCAACGAACTTCGCACAGATTAATAATCAGTGAAATTCGTGTTACCAATAACCTGATCTGAGTTTATCATTTTTGTGGAGGGATTACAATGAATAAAAAATATACTTCAATTTCATTACTCATCAAGGTATTAACACAAAAAAATGGAAATCAACCTATAATTGTTCATTCATTAACTCCACCAGTTGTGCACATGGTAAACATGATTTTCAAAACGGGAAAATTTCCAAAGTCTCTAAAAAGAGCTGTCATTGTGCCCTTACATAAAGGTGGTAACAGAAAACGATGTACAGACTACAGGTCTGTATCCATACTTCCCGTTCTATCAAAAATTGTTGAAAAAGTTATAAAAATTAGGCTACAAACTTTTCTGAAAGTTAATAAGATTATTTCTGAACTGCAATTTGGATTTCAAGAAAATAAGTCCACTGTAGACGCTGTCATTGAATTAACGACGCATATTTATAAATCTTTCAACTATAGCGACGTTGCCTTGTGTATATTAATAGACTTAGCAAAAGCGTTCGACACTGTTGATCATACAACACTTTTGAGACTTCTAGAAGAGATTGGAATTAATGGAGTCCATCTGAGATTATTTAAAAGCTACTTATCAAATAGAAACCAAACAGTGAAGGTGAACAATACATTCAGTAATACAAGGATAATAGAATATGGAGTACCTCAGGGTACAATATTAGGGCCAATACTATTCACAATCTATATGAATAAACTTTTGTTGTCGGAGAGTGAAGGTAAGATAATCAGTTTTGCAGACGATACTGCGATAGTTCACTCAGGAGCAGACTGGAGCGATATCAAAACCAAAGCTGAATCTGATTTTGTGAATATCTATAATTGGTTAAGGTATCACCTCTTAACCATTAATATAGATAAAACGAAATACATTCCTTTTGCTGTAGATAAGCGCTTACTTCCACCAAATGAACCACTGAGAATTAAAATAGGAAGAGAAAAGTCATTCAACATTCCTTGCACATACGAATGCAAATATTCAGGAATTATACTTGATTCGCACCTTAAATGGGATTCTCACGTCAGAAGCTTAATTGGTAAGCTTAGAGGATTAATATCCAAATTTAAAGAACTGTCAATTATTCTAGACATAAAACATCTAACGATAATTTACAAAGCACTGGCGGAGTCTCTGATACGATATGGTATTGTTGCGTGGGGTGGTGCCTATGATACAGCAATAAAAAAGCTCGAAATTCAACAAAAATGGTTGCTGAAAATCCTTCATAAAAAAGATATCAGATATCCTACTGACTTTCTGTATAAAGAGGCTGACATTCTGGATATACGACAGCTGTTTGTTCAATCGCTGCTAATCTTCACGAAAAAGAAAATAGACAGTAGTTACTTTTTAGAACATAGAGTGAATACTAGATATAGCAGGAACTCTTTATCAATTCCGATATACAGAAAATCTATATGTCTTCGTAGCTATTCCTATTTGGCACCAAGAATCTATAATGAATTGCCATTTGAAGTAAAAATATAATTAATATTAAAAAATTCAAGTCTGCCATAAAGAACTGGATGAAAACAAAGGACAGATGTATGATTCATCGACTGGTAAACATTTAAAAGCAAAAATGGTTGTAAAACAATATATGATAGTGTACAAATTTTTATAATATTGATATCCACTTTTCCTCAATATTTTTATCAAATTTTTAGATTAATAAGTTTTTTCTTGAATCATTAAAATAGATACCTTGATATGAATGTAAGTATTAAATATAGCAGATAATAATAAATGAACATTATTCGTACTCACCACAGGCTATGGTCTTTGTGAGCAAATTATTATCTTTGTTTAGGAAACATAATTGAAAAGATAGATCTTAAAATTAGTATAGTTACTACTGTTTTACCTGTATTACGAGAATCTTAAATAAAGATTATTATTATTATTATTATTATTATTATTATTATTATTATTATTATTATTATTATTATTATTATTATTATTATTATTATTATTATTATTATTATTATTATTATTATTATTATTATTATTATTATTATTATTATTATTATTATTATTATTATTATTATTATTATTATTATTATTATTATTATTATTATTAATTATCTTGATGAGAGCATCTGCCGATATACAATATTTTTGCTCTTTACATTCACGTTTCCAACTGAAAAAAATTTCTAGTTGCTTTATTTCTACTGAAAAAGTATTAAAAAACAATTATTAAATAACATTAAGGATGCGCAAAACAAATTTCAGCATTCTCTTTTTAAGCTCTACATTCTCTGAAGCAACCAATAGAATTCAGATTTAATCTTCAAATATATCAAAATAATCAATCATCATTCAGAAATAATTTTTATTGAATGAAGATTCATAGTTTGAAGGCGTTGGTTAAATCGAATTTCAATTAACAGGTATTATGTCTGATTGGTTTTTCCAATATACACAACAGAGAAATGAAGATTGAAGGTTAATTTCCCCTCGTTTTTTATCAAATATACAATCAAAATTAAAATCTTCTCAATATATTCCAACTCATCAATGTTTTCAGTAATGAAATCCCTGAAATTAATCGAAAAAACAGGCTTTATATTCACATTTTTGCCTCGTCGTTCGAACAACTTATCCTTCTCCCCTTTAATTTAGCCAGAAAATTCAATTAATCCTTAATTTGAAGACACCATTCTCAATTTCCTGCTGGGAACTTGAAAGGATCCGTTCTCTCCGTATTACAAAATCTCTTAAAATTCAAGATAGGTCTTTTACGATGTTTTTCCTAGCTCCTTTTCCTTTTCGTAAACAGAGGTTTAAGGTTGTTTTCTTTCTATGAATTTCAAATGTAGCTTTATCGCGAGCCTTATCGTTCGAATTTGACAAAAGTTCGTCATTACATTGCTCCTTTTCGTTTCAAATTAAAATTAATGAATTTAATAGCAGGTGTATTCGATGACTTAATTCGAATAAGAATTGAGAATTCGAAAATGACAATATAGCCCGGAGTGAGTCATTATCTTGAAACTCGATAATAAATGATAATAATGATAAAAATACATTTAGTCCCAACAGAAATACATCCAATTAGAGGAAAAAAATAACAAATTGAAAACAAATGATGATAAATAAGAAAAAATGAGAACAAAAAATTATATAAGCGAATATATTAAATGAAAATAAAATTGAAATTAATTAAACTATTAATACAATAACCGAATGAAAGAAACTTAAAATAAAAAGTTATCTATTACAACCGAAGTTGATGAAATATAGTTCATTAAGTGAAAGAAATGAAAAATAGAATCAACTGCTATAGTGATATACAGTAACCAAACGAAACAAACTGAAATTAAAATATTATATGGTACGCAGTCTTTTGTAGCCAAGAGAAGTTCATGAAAGTATCAGGACATCCCATTGCGCTGTTCTGAGTGTCATGTAAAAATCACTGATAGCTGATCAAAATAGATATCACATCGACAGCAACACCCATCATAAAGATTAGATATACAGATGATAGGAGAACGTGACATAGCATTTGATCTGCTGTAATTGACATAAAATGTATTATTCCGTCTCAGACTAAGCCTTGAATCGCGAATATTTATTTTGATGAGAAATGGTCGGTCAATCGGATTGTGCAAAATTTTTAAGAGAAATGTTAGACCAAAGTGGTTCACGCGTCAACTTCAATAAAAGTTCACGCCTCATACTCATCTAAACGTTACTAAATAGTCATCAGTTACTTTAGTCATCATTTTTATAGTTTTATACTAATCCAGTCGGTATTTTCCATGTTCTTAACAATAAAATTAGATAGATGAGTTACTTTGTTTTAATGCATAGTATTATAGAAAAAATGCACTTTGATTCTGATAACTATATTTATTATATTACGCCTAAAGTTTCAGAAAAGAAGGATTAAAACTCAAGGATGAAAATGTGGCAATACTATAAAACTGCAGTCACAATATAATAAATATAGTGATAAAAAACAAAGTCTATTTTTCTCTTGAATCGTGAGAGTTATTTCGTGACAATAGTATTCGAAACACTCATACGCACATACTGAAAATTCCTTCTGTGTTTATGTATCTTTCGATGTTGGAGAATTGAGACGAATAAGATTGATTTCATTTCAGTTGAAATTATTTAAGTCTTTCAAATTACAACAAATCATTTGAAACTGAAATACTAAATTAAAAAGATTCAAAGTACCACAATTTATTGAAACTAACATACAAACTTAGGAAGGTAAAATCATAACAAATGCTGTAATTGTCCTCTATTGTATTCTTCACATCTTCCATCTCGTTGTTGATTATTTCAAACTGATAATAGGATTATATTGATCGTTCTTCGTTTCCAAGCAAGCTCCTTGTATCCTTGCAATGAGCGATCCCGTGTTATTGTTTGAAAAGAGTGCACTAGTGATTTCAAATGACCCTAGATATGAAAATTTTCAGGATGAAAATCAGGTGATATTGAAAGACAGTTAAAGGGTGTTTTTTTAGAGGTATAGAACTTTAAATTGCAATTAAACAACGATGGATCATTCGATTGACACGAATTTTATTTTGATTTTGAATTTTTTATTCGAAAGATAATCTTGTGGCATTACATTGTGAATATGATTTCTGGCATATGACCGCCACGGCCGGCTCGGATGTAGTCCAATCTGGACGTCCAACTTTCGATAACTTTTTCCAACATTTGTGGCCGTATATCGGCAATAACACGGCGAATATTGTCTCCCAAATGGTCAAACGTTTGTGGCTTATCCGCATAGACCAATGACGTTACATAGCCTCACAGAAAGTAGTCTAGCTGTGTTAAATGACAAGATCTTGGAGGCCAATTCACAGGTTCAAAACGTGAAATTAGGCGTTCACCAAACGTGTCTTTCGATAAATCGATGGTGGCACGAGCTGTGTGACATGTTGCGCCGTCTTGTTCAAACCACAGCATCTGGACATCATGGTTGCTCAATTCAGGAATGAAAAAGTTAGTAGTCATGGCTCTATACTGATCACCATTGACTGTAACGTTCTGGCCATCATCGTTTTTGAAGAAGTACGGACCAATGAATCCACCAGCCCATAAAGCGCACCAAACAGTCAGTTTTTCTGGATGTAACGGTGTTTCGACATACACTTGAGGATTATCTTCAATCCAAATGCGGCAGTTTTTTTGTTGACGTAGACATTCAACCAGAAGTGCGCTTCATCGCTAAACAAAATTCGCTTATGAATATCGGCAACAACGGCAATCTCGTTTTGGGCCCATTCGACGAATCTACGCCTTGCTTGAGGCGTTGAAAGTTCTATACCACTAAAAAAAACACCCTATATAAGGGCCGCTTCGGCAGAATTACCAAAATTCTTATCGAGAAAATCTCTAGCATAGCGCCTATAATGAGGTAGCTAACCGTCAAGTTGGAAAAACATATCTGCAATATCAACATGTTTGCCATGTAGTAAAACTGCTAACCGATTTTGCAAGAATTCGAAGAAGTACAGCTCCAGTTGGATTCAAATAAAATCTAAAGTAATTAATATTAGTATTGGTATCGCCAATATAACTATAACGTCAGTTTTTCATTATATTCGATATCATTCTATACAGGCCATTTCCGATCTTCATTGGAAAATCCCTTTTAGGTTGGCCAAAAAGTCCCTTCCTTCAATTTCAGTTATTTCAATAAGTTCAAGTAACTTTTTCTCTGACAATTCTCTCTATGTATTCGAAGTAATGAAACAAAACAAATAACTCGATGATATAATTTCGCAATCGCGAGGCAATAATTTTATCTGCCATTTTATCTAAACTTTTCGTTATCTGTTCATCCCATCCGCCTCCAGCGGACAATACGGTATAATAACAATCGAAACTCGCTGTATTCCCAACCGTCATTTTATTACGGGCGTAATAACGTAACAAAGGATGTTAATACATCTGGAACAAACGTAGTTTATGTATTGCACGGCCTGACGACAAAAGCGATAATTTCGGCGTAATGATACTGGCTAGTTGCAACAACAGCGAGACCATCAGACCGGATCCGGAACGCAGCTTGTAATGTTCAGTGTTTCTCATCGATGTTTACATTGTGTCTAGTCCATAGAGCGTTGGTTAAATTAGAATCACGATTGAAAATGAATGATGATAATCCATTGACAGAAGACTAATTGCAAAGTTATCGACTTGATAATCTGACTGAGGATATTGTTGAAGCATTTATTTTGAATTTAATCCGAAAATGAATTGAAATGAAGGAACTAATTTTTTTAATTCGAAAAACAAATCAATTTACTTATCTAACATCATTTTCAAGTACCTAGTTGAAGTATTGGCATTTTGTCACTCAAATGAAGAACATAACAATCAAACATCACCTTCAAGAAGCGATATTTGAAGCCGTTGCAAACTGAAATATATGGGCAACTAATTTACTTTTTCTTTATTCAGTGGGCCAACTGTTTAACGCCGGTTCCGAACGGCCATTGGGCTTGTAATTAATGTACATTACCCAGCATATATCATTATTTAAACTACTCAAATCATAGACAAGCACCCATGCCTTCACCGGGGCTCGAACCCGAGTTCTACCTCACCATAGCTGGGTGTTTTCCCGACTAAGTCACGGAGACTGGCTTCTAATATTCTTCTTCACTATCGCATTTACCGTCTAGACTTGACACAAATTGTAATATCCAAGTCTCTCATAAAAATCTATAGAAACAGAAAATGAGCTTCGGGAAAAACTGTAGCTAGAGATCAAGAGGTAGTACCGTAAGAGAAAAACAGGAAGAATACCTATAAAAATGGGAGAAGCTCATAATACATAGAGTGCGCTAAAGAAAACCAAGACTCCCAACTCAGTTCGTCTACCGCAAAAAATTAAAAGAACCATATAAAACCAAGTATGTAGGTTGATTTGTTGAGTTCCTACTTCAAGGATCTTCTGTTTTAAGTTATTACCTGATTAGTTAAACCTACATCATCTGAAGGTGACCAAATCAATATCAAGAAGCTTTTATGTTTCTGATAAAATAATATATATGTATACATATTATAGATTGATAGTGATACATTATGTTTTCATACTATGGCCGAGTCAATTTATTTCATTTGGAACGAAACAACTATTTTATGTCTATATGGTCAACATAAGATGTTGCTAGGTTAACTAATTACGTTATAACGTAAGACGAAGTAAGTTAGACCT
Organism: Henosepilachna vigintioctopunctata; assembly: GCA_030704895.1. Classification (NCBI taxonomy): domain Eukaryota; kingdom Metazoa; phylum Arthropoda; class Insecta; order Coleoptera; family Coccinellidae; genus Henosepilachna; species Henosepilachna vigintioctopunctata. Next base: position 1,743,433 of record JARQZJ010000097.1, read on the forward strand.
TCTGTATGAGACAGAAGGTCCTTGAGTGGGTACTGAATAAATTCACCTTCCACAAGTATTTTTTCCACAATTTATACGTTTTTGTTAGTTTCGTTTTTGATGGCATGGTATATTTTCATGAATTTTTATTATTATTAATTACACTATGCAACAATGAGATTCCTCCGGTCTAAAAATTAGTACTATCCTATGTCTTCTCGTTTACCGAATGCAAAAACAACCATTCAAAGAACTGATTAGCTTTAGTTTTAGAGATACAAGCTACTTTTTATATTTTATTAATTTGCCTCCTTCAATTCGCACAAAATTTGTTTTTTGAAATTGTCAACATTGTTAATTGTCAAAATACACATAAATATTGTTTGTCACATCATAATCTAACTGCCACAAGGTTACTTAGTGATAAAAGATTACTAATAAGATTTATAGTATTTCGTGCATATCATCTTGCTTTGGAGCGTTTAAACGAGAGAAATCAACGTGCTATAGGAATTTGTGAATTCAATCGATAATTTTTTTTACATTTGTTACGAAATAGTGTTTGCCTTACAGAAACGCAATTGGACCCCTCGTGTGAAGACTGCATATCAATATTTTTCATTATGATGGTAGGAAACCAAAATAAGCCATGGGTTCCACAGATATGTTACAATTCTTGTTCAGTTATGTCACTAGAATGGGTGAAAAATAAGAAACGATTCATGGATTTTTCTGTTCCTATGATTGTGCAAGAACCCACTTATGACATAAACGATATATCTATTTGCTTGATTCCATCTATAGAAGTCCATTCTCCTTCTAAACATCCATTTGCCCCACTCCCATCTTCATTTTTTAATATAAGAATTAATAATTTAATTAAGAATTTTTAATATAAATATCATTATCGGTAGTCAAATAGTGTTATCATACGTTATTCGTATATACCTATTTCTTAGAAACAATAATTTTTCATTTATATATCAAACAAGTAAGGCTAATAAATTTACTTCTTTGTCATATTCGTTTTTCCAACGTTTAACCCAACGTTAGTAAAAATTGACTCATGAAGTAAAGGAAACGTTCAATTTTTTTTGTTGCGCAGTGTTATCAATTTCATGAGTTATCATCTTAACTAACAGTATATAATATCCACAGCTGGTGAAAAATGTGAACTAATAAAATGACAATTAACATGTAATATATTTTTATTGAAATTTGAATCAATCTCTGGGCTTAATGTTTCGCAAATATGCTGCGGATAATATATTTATGAAACATTAAGCGAAGAGTATGATTAAAATTTTTATTTAATCATGTTTCAACAAGAGGAAAGCAAAAATTCAATCTCAATTATATATTTTTATGCCCGATTCAATGATACACATTATTCTCGCAACTGGTTCAAAATATCTTCGGCAATTCTATTTCGCGCAGGATTTACATCGGAATTGACGCGGCTATTGCATTTGAAATAGGAGAATGCTAATCAACTCATATTTACCAAGTAAATTGGAAACGCCGTCTGTGAGCTCGGAACGAACCCATTTCCTCGGGGATCTCGTGCCAACAAGTAAACATCATCACATGATACGACCATGATATATGATTGAACTAGAAAATATCGAATGTAAACACATATTTCCACAATCACATTTTCCTTGCCATTACATTTGTTGATAGAAAAAGGATATATAAATACTTATTATTGAGTGGTATAATTTCGAATTCTACGTTTACTCTGAAATTTTGGTTGAAATATTCAGTATCTATTGATCTCACAGAAAATTCAAATCGCCTTCAATACGTTGTGCTACCAGCAGAAAAAGAAAACTTCATAACCGGCTCGAAGGACCAAAATGTTATGTCTTTATATCCGACTCGAAGGACCAAAATGTTAGGTATTTATCTTAGTCTCGATGGACCAAGATGTTGTGTTGCCTAAGTGAACTCTATATGTTAAATTGTTGAATTTTCTAGTATTGAAAGAACTGTGTGATCCTTCCAATATTATTTCATTTAGTATTAGCTTTTTGTCGGAGCTCTAAAAAATACTAACATATACTCAAACTTACAACAATGTTTTTCTTTATGTAAGAATCACCCTTAGACATGCCATTGAGAACGATACTATCTTCCACTCTGTACAGTAGAACATGACCAGGCTCATTCTTGGCATCCTACCTAAGATTGAAGTATCTATAGAATTGTGACTTAATTTGGGTTGTTACAGGTAAACTACATCCGTATCAACGCATAGTAGCAGGTATACGGTATTATTGAAATATGATTATATTTCAATGAAATTTGCCTCAACAATATCCAAAAATATTATTGTTCGCTGCCATGCAGAATTGAGCCACTGAAAATGATAGTAGTTCATATCATGAATTTACTAAAATTTTTATTGATTTCTTATTCAGAATATTCACCCAAATCGAACGATGATATAATAAATTCTTTATTCTCAACAGGTATAATACCCAATTACAGAAAATAATAATATAATGTTGAATAAACTACATAATTGAAATAAAAGGGATAAAACAAAGAGCTAAATCTTATCTGAAAAAACTAAAAAAGTAATTCATAACTAAATATTAGCATTTAATGAAATATTACAAAGAACGCAATCTGAATCAATTCATTTTGGTCAATTACATTTGTTCACATAACACCTAATATGTAATAACTTCTATGGAGTCAAAGTGAATTCTACAATTATTGGCAATTCTATTGAATGCAGACTCCATAAACCAGTTGGGGGATTGTATTAGGGAGTTGGTCCTCCTTGAATCTCTGGGTGAAATAATTCTGTATTACGAGAATTTTGCCTAATAACACGAAATTGCAAAGCGGACATGAGAGGAGGTTAATCAATACTATTGTGCAGTAATTTGTACAAAAATTTGAGCGATAAAGTTTCTCTCCTGCACTGCAATGGGATTAAACTGAATCGACTCAATAATTCGTTATGATTGACTCCTCTCTGTGGATAAACTTTATTCTTCCTCCAAACTGAGAATTCCAAGAACCTCTGAATGATCCTCAAGATGGCGTTGATGGCAATTTTAAATAGTATGCCAGATCATGCTGCCATACTCCAATCTTTCTACGGATTAGGGTACTAAATATTTCTCTAATTATTGAGGAATTATTGAAATATTTGCCATTGCTTATAATGAATCCATATATTTTCGAAGATGAGATAACTCGGGTGATGTGTGGAATGAAGAAAAGCTTCCGATCAAAGACTATACCAAGATCTCTGACCCTATCACCACGGGAAATAACCTGACCACCGACGCTATAATCACACTCAATTCGGTCTTTTTTCCTTGTGATAGAGACAGCATTACACTTTGACACATTCAAACTCAAATATTCATCCTCACACCAACTAGCAAGAAGATCCAGCGCGAGCTGAAGTTGAACACAGTTTTTCATAATAATATGTTAGAAATTTCATGGATCAAGTTCGAAGCTCATGAGTTCTTCATGTCAGTCTATTCTGAATTTTTTTTGTCCTCGGATGTAATGTCTACATAGTCTGCCATCTCTGAAAATGTATGACCGAATTAATTTTACTACATCTGAAAGCGTTGATCATGTTTATTGAATAAAGGGAGACTCCTGGGTAGTAATATACGTTTGTTGCCTCTTGAAGATATAAGAATCTTGTGCGTTTAGTGAGGTCATCGAAACTTGATTCAATACCTTCCACTGATGTTCTCCAAAATAAGATGAAACAAAGCTGTATGGTATTTCCAATGAGTTCGATATTTCTTTGAATGCACTCAACATCTACTCTCAAAAGTTGATAATTTATTTTTTTTTTTGAAAACAGTCAATTCTTCGATGATGGTTTTTTGAAACCGTCATCGGTATGAAACCTTCTTCTTCTTCTTTCAAATAGACCTATTGGTCTGTTGCTTGCTGAAGCCGTCTCTGGATGGTTTATTGCGAGGTGGACTGCCAGCTTTACTGTCACCTTTTTGGGGGTCTTCCTGGTAGGCGTTTTCCGTGTGGCTTGCTCTCCATCATTATATGGAATGAAACCATCATTCGGTATTTGTACCATGCAGTGGCCAATAATGATGAAGAACTTTTGAGAACACTCTAATATAACTCACCCAACACTTCGATTTAAATTGAGCAAAATGGGCACATCTGATGTAGGTAAATAGGTTGCTGGATACATATTGAAAAAACAATAAATGTGTTTCATAATGATTTTCATTCAAATTGAGGTTATTTCGATTCAGATCTATATCATTCTTTAAATCAAAACTCATTGGTACTGAATATTCAGACCTATGTCGACCGGACATTCAGTACGAAACGGAATAGTATTTCTCTCAAGCAGAACGAGCTTTCTGAATATAATAAAGGTTGCTATACCACATAGTTACCAGACCATCCTCAACCTTCATTGATCGCTGATACATCAGCATAGATGTCCTACAACAAGAAGCTAAAATACCACACCTCCATGAATACGTTAATGAAACTGCTAATAAGTTCAATGAAAAACAGCTAGTGGTCAATGAATTCACTGAAGAAATAACCAAAATAAGACAGCACAACGTGTACACATATAGACCCGTACAAAATAAACCTTACCAACATCTAGCAATCTTTCGATTTTGTAATTTTGTATAGAAAGTTGTTGAATATAATCATAGCAGCTCCGATAAAAAGTGTTTCAAATAAAAATCAATTGTCCAGAGCACTTTGTTCTCAAATAGATTTCTTTATTAAAATAATGATGAAAATAATAAAGAGAATAATCACAAGTGAAATGTAAATACTTAATTACCACAAAACAAAAACTTTATACTATTTCAACTAAGATTTTCTGCAACTTAGGTAAGTTGAAAAAAATAATATTCTTCAGTAAAATCAACAAGTATGAACTAAAATAAGTCATATGTAAATACATAGGTAACTACATATGTCAGTAGACACCTCCATGTGAATACTTTGTAAATAAAAATTTTGTTGTCTGAACCTATGACGCTTTCGTTTACTGCTGCTGGTGGGTTCGATTCCTACCGTGTTCTCTGAACTGTTGAACTGTGGGTCCATCTTTCAAAAAGAAAGAATAACTAGCATTCATTGAAATACTTCAAAAAATGTCATGGAATAAGGATCGATCAAAAACCGCCATATGAATTGATAGTTCCGCCATAATTTCAAATCAAATAAATCGTACAAAATCCTAGCGGAATGAAATTGTTGACGATTATTTCAGATATTCCTCTGCATTGTTTTACTGGAAGGAAATTCATTTATTTCATCTGCGAGTATCTTCTCCGCCCTGAATCTAATTTTAATGAAGCACTTGAATAAATAATTCTATTCGAATAGATTCAGAAACTTGCTTTTACAAAGGCAATAAATAAACAAAATTCGCCGTAGGGATTTCACATAGCAAAGCTAATAAAGCGCACGAAGTATGAATGAGTATCTTCCAGTTTCCGCAGGGCCGTATCAAAATGCCAAAGAATATTGTTAATCGTAACCTTGTTCAATAACCTTGCAAACTGAATGAACAGAATATTGAGACTTAAGGGTCAGCAAAAGGATGTTGCAATCTGAAACCACACTCCCAAATTCGTTTTTGGAGTATCTAGCCGATGGGTAGATGTTTCTCGAAAATTGAAGTGATAAAAGATATCGAAAGTATCAAACACACTGGATATCCTGAGTATTAGTTTTTGAGGTCTGCAAGATCATCTTGCTCTAGGGCTTATTCGTCCCAAAACATTTCCGATCTATTAATTTCATTACTCTTGATAATATATAGTGATTCAATAATTCGTACTTCAAGTTTCCCAACCTTCTGCCATGGTGTCACAGATTTATTGTTTTTCAGATGAAACAAATAATAAATGTTTGCGTTTTGTTCATGGGTATTATGGTGTAAACACTTTCCAAAAACTGTTTTGCGCTTGATATTGGTACGTAAGATACAAAAAATAAGTAATTCTTCTCCATTTTTCTTCATCTTCTTCTCCAAAGGTGTAAAGCCGTAGTCTTTCGTCCATTAATATGATAACAACCTTTGTGTATTTAACGTACTTCTCATTTATGAAGGAAATTCACGATTTTTTTCTTGCTTGACATTTTGAGTGTTATCAGACATATCAAATAGCTGAGGAAATTTTTGTGAACAGTTAAATAAAGTGAAATATTACAAAGTTACAACCGAGAAAACTGTTCATGAAGTATCTTGATTAATATATTGAAGAAAAACCACATTGCTCATTTTTACAGAAGTCATATTGATTGTTTAATAATAAGGGTGTTAACTCATTTTCAGAAGCTAAACTGCTAATTCAGATTTTATAAATAGGGCACACCCCGGAAGAATTGTCAAGCAATTAATACAACTTTTGTGAAACCAAACTCATAACTTTTTATACAATATACATTCTCATTACTGTCAAGAAGAAATTTCTGAATTGATGAAAACGAAATGAAAGTCACCCCTCATCTCTCAGATAATATATAGACATGATCTATGTGTCTATATAACATAAATTTATGAATACTGCAACCGAATACTTCAATATTTTCTACAAATCAGTCATTCCTCATACATACCAACAAAATAGTATTGGTTGAAATTTAACTTTATTAAACAACCCTATTGTACACAACGGTCATACATATTCATCAGCTCGTTACAAGGATCGATTCAGATCAGTTTACATCCCTGACAAAATGGATATGATGTATACGCTCGTAACGAGTATATATTCGACATGCTTCACTGATTCATCGGACAAATGGGGTTGTAGAAGCCCTTGTCGTTACACACAGCATCTGTCGTGATTAATACAACATTAAAACCTACCGGGTGAGTTTCACATGTAAGACAAATCATAAAATTTGACTTGTAAAGTTTCACATGTAAGTCAAATCGTGAAAACGTCAATTTTCGAAAAAATCAAAAATGTTGACGTTTCATATTCGGAATTTGAAATTTCATAATGTTTAAATTGAAATTATCAACAGTAATCTGGTTTCCACATATATTGACACTCCCAACAACAATTAAATGCATGTTTGAAAACATCGAAGTCACTGTGAAGTACAAATTGCGGTAGTTAAATATCAGATAATAAATAATATAAAATTTTCAAACGTCAATATTAATACAAGCTTTTGAAATAGTTCACGAATCTTTTAAAGTTAGTCAATACTAATCGATAATACAATTTTTAATCGAAATATTTCAAATGAAACTCTCAGGGAGTAGTCCACATAGATGTCAACAAAAACATAACCTATCTCTTTCCAATGAAAACGTCGAATGTATTCCTAAAAACTCATCTATACATATTCATCAGCTCGCTACAAAGATCATCAAACAAAAATGGATGTAATGTATACGCTAGTAACAAGTATATATTCGACATGGTTCACTGATTCATCGGACAAATGGGGTTGTAGAAGCCCTTGTCGTTACACACAGCATCTGTCGTGATTAATACAACATTAAACCCTACCGGGTGAGTTTCATATGTAAGACAAATCATAAAATTTGACATGTTAAATTTCACATATAAGTCAAATCATGAAAACGTAATTTTCCGAAAAAATCAAAAATGTTGACGTTTCAGATTCGGAATTTCATAATGTTCAAATTGAAATTATCAACAGTAATCTGGTTTCCACATACATTGACACTCCCAACAACAATTATATGCATGTTTGAAAACATCGAAGCCAGTGTGAAGTACAAATTTCGGAGGTCAAATATCAGAAAATAAATGATATAAAATTTTCAAACGTCAATATTAATACAAGCATTTGAAATAATTCAGGAATCTTTCAAAGTTAGCCAATACTATAGGATAATACGATTTTTAACATAACACTCCCCGAATAACTGTCGGGGAGCTATCTACACATATGTCAACGAAAACACCACCTATCACTTTCCGGTGAAAACGTCGAATGTGTTCCGAAAAACTTCCAAGTGTGAATTGAAATAGCAGGATTGAATGGAAATACCATACAACCCTGTTTCGTCCTCTTATAGAAATCTTCAGTCCATCGAATCATCAATTTCCATGGTTTTCCAAATGCACCTGCGACCTATCTCTTGAAAATAAGGCAAACATCGATTAGTGAACTTATCACTTGAGTTCCCTCTATGAAAGAAACGACATGAATTTTCTCGAACATGGCAGAGCATATTCTGATGACCAGTACGCACTGATCTTGTCGCGAGAATGCACTTGTCCATTTAGTTAACGCGCTTGTTTCATAAAGGGAACACACGTCACTAATTTACTAATTGATGTTTTAAAAGAGATGGCGCCTAGCTGCGCCTGGAAAACCATCGAAACTTGTTTGTTTGAAACAATTATTTCGATATTTTTCGGAACTCACATTATATTTATTCTCGAAAGTGATAGGTTATGTTTTCAATTGACAACATTTAGGTACAGATTCCTGGGAGTTTTATTTGAAATATATCAAATAAAATCTCAGTATTCACTCCAATACACTCACCACACACACACACACACACACACACACACACACATATATATATATATATATATATATATATATATATATATATATATATATATATATATATATATATATATATATATATATATATATATATATGTGTGTGTGTGTACGAGGGTGGAATGAAAAGTTTCCGAAGTTTCCGGCCTGACCAAGAAGAACGATTATTTTTTTGTTTTATTTTTCAACATAATCTCCTTCAATACTGGTACATTTCTCATAAAGGTGTTCTTATTTAGTTATATCATTTTCAAACGGAGTGAGTTCGTTTCAGTCGGCCGGGGTAGTCGTGTTATCATTAGCTCTTCGAAATTCGAAAATTTCAGAGGAATAAATCGCGAGTATACAGTGAAATTCGGTATCATTACAAATATAAAGTAGCAGAGATTACATAAGTGTTTTTAATTGTTGTATATACAAATAATCTACCGAGTTATTTGCAATAATATTCCTCAACAATTCTAAAATTCAACGTCGTGATACTGGAATACAATTATTTCGGCCGTACCTACTTAACATCTGGCAAACATCTTAAGACAAGTGCGAGTCACCCCTAAATCTAAAGGGGACCATCCATTGCGAAGCTTTGCGAAATCTTTAGGAAACGTAAACACGCGTTTTGTGAACTCATTCATCAGCAACGGTACCCATTCTGAGAAGAAAATATTATAATAATCATGTCGCGCAGTCATGGAATTCAGTGCTCTCAGTGTAGTACTAAAATTGATAGGCATGATGATTCCATAATATGTAAAAATTGTAAACTTAATTTCCATACTAAGTACATATTTCCATCCATGAACGATTTTTATAAAAGACGGGATGGAAATGACGGTAAACAATGGATGTGCGAGATCTGTCTTGAAGTTCCGGACAAGTCAAACACAGGGACAAATTCAGGAAATATAGCTGGCCATATTTGTGAGTGTTTGAATAAAAACGATTTGTTGAGTTTCAAACGTGAAATCACTAAATCTTTTACTGCGGAAATTCGGTCATTAAGAGAATTGATAGTTGCTCAAGAATACCTTATTCGAGATTTGGTATCTGAGATAAAGGAGCTTAAACAAAGTAGAAACCTTTCAATAGTAAATTCATCTGGTAGTGAGAATTCGCACGGTCAGGATGTAGATAACCGTCCTTGCGACTTACTACCAATTGAACATAGGAATTCTGTAGAGAGAGTATCGACGGATGATCCTCATTCTCTTGAATCGACTCAAACGAAAATTATGGTTGACTTAATGAACGTGGAAACTAAGAACGATACTGCATCTACGTTATTGAAAAAGCAATCTGATTGGGCATTGGTCACATCAAAGAAAAGTACGAAACTCAATAAACCTGTGAAAAAAAGAATATTGGAGATAACACATCCATGTCAACAGGTAAACAGCAATTGAGATCTGAAAAGCCTCCTCTGCCTGTTGTTGGAACAATGAAATCTAGCTCATTGATCACAGTCCCTAAAAAGCAGTATGCATTTATTCACGTGTCCAGATTAAGTCCAACAACGAACGTGGATGATCTGAAAACATTTATTGGTTCAAGAATACCTGGCGTTACCTGCGAAAAATTGATCTCTAGGAATCCTGATACCTATTCCTCATTTAAGATAACGTTGCCTTTAGAGTCATTAGAACAGGTCATGAACCCAACATTCTGGCCTGAGGGCGCTGCTGTAAGGCGTTTTTTCGTGAAACGCCGTCCAAGAACCATGCAATCTTAGGCTCAGCTACAATATCGAGTTTATCGTGTTTCTATCAGAATGTCAGAGGCCTTAACTCCAAGACTCATCAATTTTTTCAATCTATTTGTGCATGTGATTATGACATTATTTGTTTAAGTGAAACGTGGTTGCAGGATAGCGTATACAATTCCGAACTATTTACAGACAATTATTGTGTTTATAGATGTGATAGAAATCTTCTATTATGTCAAGCATCTACTGGAGGAGGAGTAATATTAGCAGTTGATACCAAATATCAAACAGAACCTTTAGATCTGTCGCAGGTACGGAACTTAGTCCCAACCATCGATGTGGTGGGTTGTAAAATATATGTCGACCAGTTGTTAATCTCTGTGTTTGTTATATACATACCTCCCGCCATAAGTAAAGACAATTTCGATCTGTTTTTTGATGCTCTGACCTCTATGAGTTTTATAGTCGATACCAATGTTATTTTAATTGGTGATTTCAATTCTCCGCTGTTTGCTGGAGAAAGTTCCACTGATCATAAAGCCCTCACATTGTCTGCGTTCTCTCAAATTATGGAACTCAGACAAACCAACAACATTCTCAATTGTAATAATAGAATATTGGACCTGTTACTATCTAACCTGCGGTTATCTACACCTGAGGAGTCAGCGGGTCTAGTTGATATTGATCCCAATCATCCACCTTTCTGCCTGCATTTTGATGGACGCTCCCTAAACAAAATAATTTTGGAGCAAACTTTTCACCTAGACAATTCAACTTTAGGAAGGCTGATTTTAATACGATGTATTCGATGATGTGTGGTGTGGACTGGTCTAAGATTATGGAAATTGATGATCCAAATGAAGCTTGTAATATGCTGTATGAAATCCTCGAGGATATTTTCAGGTCCACTGTTCCTTTTAAGAAAGGCAGGACTCGGAGATTTCCACATTGGTATACATCTGAACTAATAAAGTTGATACGTATGAAAGAAGTTGCTTATCGTAACTACAAAAAATTCAAGAAACCTTTTTACGGCAGACATTATAGTTCTCTCAGAGCCATGGTGAAATCAGAGATTGGTTCACTCTACAAAGCGTATATTGCTACTTCAGAGCACTTCATCAATGAAGATCCTAGTAGGTTCTGGTCCTTCATTCAGGATAAAAGGGGATGTACCAGAATTCCAGGAATCATGCAACATGAGCAATCTGTTTATAACAAGCCGAATGATATTGTGAACGCATTTGCGGATTACTTCAGTTCTGTGTATTCAGATGCTTCTGCTAATTGTGATATTGTTGGTGAAAACTCTGGAAACACTCTCGTTTTCATAGAGTGTATCACAGAAGACATGATAAAAGTAGCTGCCAGAAAACTTAATAACAAGTTGACGGCTGGTCCTGATTTGATTCCAAGCTTCATTGTGAAAGACTGTATTGACAGTCTAATCATGCCGCTAAAGCATATATATGATCTCATTCTGAAGACCAGCATTTTTCCTACAAGATGGAAGGTAGCAAAAGTTATTCCGGTGCTCAAGAAGGGAGACTCATCACATATTGGTAATTACAGGCCAATTTCTATACTGTCGAATTTCTCTAAATTGTTTGAAATTATACTTTTTAATAGCATATATCCTAAGATCAGAAATAGTATTGCAATTGAGCAGCATGGGTTTATGACTAGGAGATCTTGCACTACAAATTTGGCTCAGTTTTCTCAGTTCATTTATGAGGAGTTGGACGGAGCAGGGCAGGTTGACGTTGTATATACAGATTTCCAGAAGGCTTTCGATAAGATAAACCATAAACTACTTATAGTTAAAACTAGGAAGCTTTTTGGATTTTCGAATAATTTATCACTTCTCGTGGAGTCCTATTTGAGTAATCGCAGTCAATTTGTGCAAATAGAGAATTGCAAATCGAGAAAATTTCGAGTAACTTCAGGAGTGCCGCAGGGATCCAATCTTGGACCCCTACTATTTGTCCTTTTTGTTAACGATCTCTTAGAGATGGTGGACTGCATGAAGGTAGCTTATGCGGACGATATTAAAATTTATAAGAGCGTGTCATCTATGAATGATTGTTTGAGGCTACAAAGTGACCTAAATGATATCAGCCGATGGTGTAACAATAATTGTTTACATTTGAATGTCATGAAATGTAATGTGGTGAATTTTACTAGGAAGAGAAATGTGATATCTTTCGATTACAACATTGAAGGTGTTAATCTGACTCGACTTCAGGAGGTTAAGGATCTCGGCTTAGTATTTGATCAAAAACTCTCATTCATACCTCATATCAATCAATTAATTTTATCATGTAGCAAAGTTTATGGTTTTATCGTCCGCAATGCTAGATTGTTTTCGAGTTCGTCAACACTGGTCCATTTATTTAATGCCCTAGTGAGAAGCAAACTTGAGTATGGCTGTCTTGTTTGGCGACCAATATATAATTGTCACATAAACCGCCTGGAGGCACTGCAGAGGAAGTTCTTGAAATGGCTCGCATTTCGAGAGGATGGTTTATATCCACCTAGGGGTTATGATCACGCTTGTTTGCTATCGAGGTTTGACACTAGAAGCCTCCACACCAGGAGAAGTTTGAATGCATTGAAATTTTTATTCAATTTGCTCAATGATAATCTCGACTGTCCTGAGCTTCTGGGCAAACTTAATTTCTTCGTTCCTCCTAGGTGTACTAGAATAAACCAGACATTTTACTTAAAAACCCACAGAACCAATCTTCTCTCGCAATCGCCGCTTAGCTTTGTATGTTCTACTGCAAACCAGATATCAAGCTGCTGTGATTTGCACTGGGACTCACTTGTTTCTATCGTAAATAAGTACTTAAATCTTAACAGTGAGGTATCTTGATTTCTTCCAATGGAGTTCTGAGTGATTTGTTTCCTATATTATTGTTATAATTGAACATTTAGATATTGACATTTTAGTTTTAGATCATCATATTTGATATTGTTTTTTTATTATTATAATTATTTCATAATGTTGTATATCTATGTGGTTATTGATATTTTCAGTGACCAAATTTATTCATTATGTATTTTCCTGTAATTGGGTAGTTACCTGTTGGAAATAAACGCTTATTATTATTATTTATTTTCAATAAATTCTTCGTTGCTCTCAAATATTTTACCATCAAGCCTTTTTTTGAGGTTAAGAAACAGGTAATAGTCGCTGGGGGCTAAGTCTGCAGAGTAGGAAGGATGCGGCATCAATACAAACTTCAATTCGTGGATTTTGGACATGGCAACAATCGACGAATTCGCTGGTTCGTTATTGTGATGAAACAAAATTTCTTCTTCGCCAAATGAGGTCGTTTAATTTGTATCTCGTCCTCCAAACATTGCAATAAGTCTGGGTAGTATTGACCAGTGACAGTCATACCCTTTTCAAGATGATTAATGTGTATAATTCCTCTCGCATCCCAAAAAACAGTAGCCACAACCTTGTTTGCCGATAAAATTGTTTTTGCCTTCTTTGGAGTTAGTTTCTTCTTTCCAATCCACTGTTTTGACTGTGCTTTTATTTTCAGGAGTGTACTGGTGAACTCAAGTGTCAGGAACAGTTATGAATCGTCGCCAAAATTCGTTTGGATTACGTCTATACAGCGCCAAACTTTCGGTAGAAATGTTTTTTCGAATCAGTTTTTGGTCGAGCTTTAGAAAACGTGGCACCCATCTTGTATACTGCTTTTCTATGCTCAAATGGTTGTGCAAAATATTTCGTACACGTTCAGCTGACATTCTACAGATCTTAGCTGTCTCATGCACATTCAATCTGCGGTCTTCCAATACTGTTTGATGGATTTTCTCAATCATTTCTGAAATTGTGACCTAAACGGGCCATTCTGAGTAAGGCTCGTCAGAGTGTCACACGACCCATTTCGTATTCAGAAACCTACTGCTTAATAGTTGAATATGATGCGGAGGAGTCTCATAGTGTTGAATCCATCTCTTCTTTCATTTGTTTTGGTGTGAAACCTTTCGAAGCTTTTTCATAATATCATCATCAACCTCTGTCAGTCCACTGCAAAACGAAGGCCTCCCCTGTTTTTGCTAAGATTCCCTATCAGCAATCTCTCTCTTCCTGACAACTCCCAGCCAAGCCAGAAGCTCCTTATCTCATCATCGTGAGGGCGCTTTCTTGGTCTTACCCTAACTCTGGGCTCCCAATCACCAACCATATTTTCATATATATATATATATATATATATATATATATATATATATATATATATATATATATATATATATATATGTGTGTGTGTGTGTGTGTGTGTGTGCGTGTGTGTGTGTGTATGTGTGCATAAGCTTGTGATGGATAAAAGGTTTCTATCGTTTTTATACGATGATTTTAATTGCTGTGCAGTGCCGCTGCAATTAATTTGGGAAAAAACACGATTACAAACTTTGTTGAATAAAAGAATTTTTGAAAGAATATTGCGTACTCCTTTCAGTCCCACAATCTACTCATTAATATTAATTTGCGGGGATAAACACAAAAAAATTTCAAGCGTAGAACGGAAATGATTCAAACTAAATGTAGTGAAAACCTGACAAAAAGCTACGAAATTCGAAAACAATTTCCGTTGAATTCACTCCACTCCTGCCTAATTCGTCGTGCTCGATTTCTTGCACTTATTTCACCACTGACGCGAAGATAAAATAACATTTTCCAGGCCGAAGACGGTAAATCTTGTGTGACCGGATTTACTCTGTCGCTCGACTGAATACGGGCGACAAACATTATCATCCGAAATTAAATTCCGGCCCGGAAAATTAAACACAAAAAGTTAATTTATGTGATCCGCGTGATAAAAGAAAACACACGTGACTGCTGACGAAATGACAGGCATTGTTGACAGTGCTGTGTTGATTTAACGCGTATTAGAAGTGAGACGAAAAGAATCCAATCAGCACATTTTGCGTGGTACCGAATTCTGAGGGAGCTACAGATGGAAACTACGAACATAGAGTAGAGTAATCTTCATTGTAGAGGAAGTTTTTTCTTCAAGTGGTAAGAGTTGGGCGGATTACACTAGGAAACAATTTGTAACATAATTTCTGTTGACTTCGATTTTTAGGCTGTTTTAGAGGTAAATTAACATGCTGATTCAAAAACTATAATCAGTTTTTTGCTATCACGTCAAGTTTTTTTTCTACAGTTGTTGCCCATACTATACGTATAAATCACGTCTATCGAAAACATACACACACGTTTTATGAAAACAGTCCGTTGTATATGAGTTTTAAACTTTATAACAAGCTTCCTGTAAATATAAGGAGTATTGTATATTTGAAAAATTTTTAGCAAAATGTATTTCAATATTTAATTTTTCTTGAACCTTATACAGTGAGAGACTATTTGTTATAATTTATCACCATCTGAGAAAAACTGTTTATATGTTTGGTGATTTCTGGTATACTTGATTTAACACAATTCCAATTCAGGTCATGAATTAAATATTCATGAATTGTATTTTGAAATGAAGGTTATTATTATTATCACTCTGGGACAAGTGAATATCCATAAGAGGCCTTAGATTGTCAAATCTACGATATGGGGATGATACCACTTTCTTAGCCTCAACCAAAGATGACATAGAGACTCTGCTTATCGTCTGAGACCACAGCAACGGAGTTTGGACTCGCTATTAACCGCGATAAAAGCAAAATTATGATCGTGGACCGCCCTAATAACAACCAGGTGAACGTTCAAAACATTGCGGGATATGGAGTAGTCAACAGCTGTGTATATCTGGGATCCAAGATCTCAAACGCTGGCAGCTGCAAGGACGAAATCCGGAAGCGTTGCGCCATAGCAAGATCTTCAGTGGAAAAGCTCACAAAGATTTAGAGGAACCGCAGAATAACCAAAAACACAGAGGTTGGACTAATGCATTGCCTAGTCTTTCTTATCTTCTTGTACGGAGCTGAGACATGGACATTGAGGATGCAAGAACGTCGCAAATTTGATGTGTTGGAAATATGGTGCTGGAAACGCTTGCTCAGGATCACGTGGATTGCACATCGAACCAACGTCTCGATTCTGAAGGAGCTTAACATCAAAGAGAGGTTATCGTCGACTGTGCAGTTGCGAATCCTTGAATTCTTTGGACATTTAACCCGAAAGGAAGACTTTATCGAACGATTGGTGATCCAAGGGAAAGTCGAGGGCAAAAGATCGCGTGGGCGCTATCAAACTAGGGGGACAGATCTAATAAAATCTGTGACGCATTCCAGCATCAATGAAAACTTTAGAGCCGCTAAGCATAGAACAGTGTGGAGCCGTATCGCTTGGGACACAGGGGCACAACACCGAGACACGAACACGACTACTCTGCCAAGAGTGAACGACTGAGAAGAAGAAGAACTCATCATTACACCTGCGTGTTTGGGAATGTGGGCAAAACGAGCTCATGGTGAACTTCCGTTTGGTATACCAATAATATAAATTATTCTAGTTTACCGTCAGCTTTATGCCCTGTGTCGCATTCAGCTGAAATTCCACTGCCAGTTTTTCAAGAATCAGCCTCTTCAGAAATACAAGAAGATAAGTTGAGCGACGACCGAAGTGCCTCTCCTCCGACTTTCTTTGTTTTTCATAATATTGTGGACTGAGTTTATTGAACTAAGCTGAAACTGAAATTAAGCTGTACTGAAATTATAATAACTTATTTAAATTATAATTAAATTTATAATTTATATACAATTCTAAAAGAAATTAGAGTACTGAATTAGGATAAAAACTTATTTTTGATCTACTGCCACGTAATCCTCTTCAAAATTAGCCATTAAATAAATAATCATTCAATTTCATCAACCATTCAGGCTGAATTCTATTTGTTTCAAATTCTCAATCAAAACTTGTTTTGTGTTGTACCAATAAAATAAATATTATTCGATCATTTATTAATGCATATCAGTGGCAATACTTTCAACTGAAGTAACGGTAAAAGCTGCTATCGATCAATTCGAGTTAACGGTATATCCATATCAAGTGGTCATCCCTTCGAGTTCAATTCCCTGTACGGATAATCTAACGCTTATTGTATTCCAGCACTGAGATTAATCTATCTTTGCCAGATAAGAGAATGACTAATAGGGAAATTATTTGAACATCGCATGGGGGATCCGCTTATGCATATGGAAATGAATGCTTGATGCTGGTCAATATCACTCAACAGTGATATTGCTAGGCTGTCGTGTCTTGTAGTAAATGAAGTAGATCGGTTATTAGTATGATTTATATTTATGGAAGATAACTTGTACCTCAAAGTTTTGCTAATAATGAAAAAAAATAATTCTTGTTTCATGTCAGCACCAAAAATTGCGAATCATTAACGTTGAAGGTCCCTAGCAGAGGAGAGCGATTTTTTCGTGAAACATTACATCAAGTATTCAATCTAAATTCATATTCAATCATGTTTCACCAAGAAGTAAGCAAGAATTCAATTTCAGTAATTTTTTTGATAAAAACTTCTATAAATTCTCTGACATTTTGACAACCATTGAAACATATGAAAATTCAGACAAAAATGTATATGACACATTGAATATTGAATATTGAATATTGAACATATTGAAGACACAGAAAGATGTATCACCCAAAATTAAATATTTCTTCGATACATCTTCTGTTGTCTCATCGTTTATTACTCTACTCAGTTAAAAAAACCAATATCATCGAGCAAGTCATCTCATGACAATCCTAAAAATCTTTTTTATTAAATGCCAGTCCCGCTAGATAATCTTGCGGAAATTCACTATAAAAGAATGAAAGTTTCTCATTCCAAGGATATATTCTTCAAGTGAATTCAATAACCCACTTTGCTATTTCTCCCGTTTTTCATTACTGGTAGGTATATCGAGAACTAACAGACTCAAATTGCAAAGTTATTTTCAGATTTTTAGATTTTCTGCGAATATAGAAAGTGTACTTACCTTTATATACCAATATATATGTATATATATATATATATATATATATATATATATATATATATATATATATATATATATATATATATATATATATATATATATATATATATATATATATATATTTCAAAATTTATTTATCGCCTGTTCAAGATAGTTTGTTTTCAATGTTTTTAGCAATAACAGGCTAATTATATATATCATAATGTTAAAAACTTCATTTTCGATGACGTTTCGTTGTATATCACAACTTTGTCAAAACTCATAAAAAATTTAATTTTATGAATTACTATAGATGTCGAAACGTCACAATTATTTTTGAAAAAATCAAGTTAGTTTTTTTGTAATTTCACATATTCATTTCTAGTATCAGAGGAATATTTCTGGTTTAGCATTCGCTTCGGAAGTTATAGTCTTTTTCACTATGAGGAAACATATATGTATATATATATACTAATATATACATATATGTAATATATATATATATATATATATATATATATATATATATATATATATATATATATATATATATATATATATATATATATATATATATATATAACTATATTTAGAGAAATATAGATTTATATAGAAAAGACTATAACTTCCGAAGCGAATGCTAAACCAGAAATATTCCTCTGATACTGAAAATGAATATGTGAAATTACAAAAAAACTAACTGGATTTCTTTAAAAATAATTGTGACGTTTCGATATATATATATAATTACATCTAGTTGAGTTTTATACTTATCCAGAATATGTATATTAATTGGTTTATGTGTGTGAAATTGAAGGTAGATCTGAAAAGAATAAGTTTTGAGATGTGATGTATGGTGATTGATGTTTATTCATTTTATGAGTGTTATTGTACAATAAGTTACGGAAATTTTAAAAGAAGTTGTGGAAGAAAATATTTTATTATACAAAAGATATGTTGATGATTGTTTAATAATAGCAGATAAAAGATCATATTAATAATATACTAGAACGTTTCAATAATTTTCATGATAAATTACAATTTACACTCGAAGAAAAAAGTGTAAATTTTAATTAGGATATATTTCAACTCCAGGGGGTGTGCGCTTACAAGCGCACCCACAATATATAAAGATAAAAGATATATTCAACAACCAAAAAACTAATCAGTAGTAATATTCGCAATCAGAACCCAATATCGGAATGAATGAATTTATAACAGGAATATACTGCTTACTTACATCGGTGCATTTCGAACTACGATTATTTCATGAGAGGTGGACAATTATTTCTTCAACCAACGGAAGGGATTTTAAAACGTTACAACCTATACGATGTTATGCCTCCACTATCCTTCAAGGGATAAATGTTGAAAAATATTGATATTATTTTTTCTGTAATCTTTTCATTGAATTTTTCAAATGCGTATTTCAGTGTTTTCCTTAAATATTTCTAACAATATGTATGTGTGTGTGTGCAGAAATTCGTGCAAATTTTACCGCACAGAGTTTCAAAAACTCAGATTTTTCTGTTCAGTTCAGTTTGATGATGTGATGTCGAATTCAGAACGATGCGAGCAGAATTTAAAAATATAAACCTTTTTCTATTCTTCATGAAATAATCAAAAAATTCAACAATGTTGCAATTATATATTAGTATTCACTACGAATCAGATACTTCCCTTTGTTGTTTTAAGTAAATATATCATCAAATCTCCTTCATTTCATTGGTTGACAAATTGTTGAATTGTTAACGGTGCGACATTCATATTTATGGAGAGCTGTTACAACAAAAGCCAGGAAAGATAGCCCATTGGTCTGGGCTAATGTATTGTTTGGGTTGCGGATGGTATATAAATACTCCTTCATTTCTTGGAACAATGCACTGCAATAGCCAGGGATACAATAGCTTATTAACGTCGAAAATATCGTGATGAAAAACTTCGAAGGATGATAAAAAAACTTGTTCCTAATTGGTTTGCTCTTTGTGTATTCGTGAAGAAAATTCAGGAGATGTGAACTCTTAAATTGTGTAAATATTTTTTAATGAATGGACTTCTTAAAAAAGATTCATGACTTCTTGTGCTTATTTTACTGTCGTATTTCTAATATATTATTTAAATAATAAATCACAGTGTAATTTATTATTTCACAACAGCAATTTTGTTGTCATAGATCTGTGACTTGTTTTTGACTAAATGTTGGTCTTTGCATTCAAAAATATCAATTTTTCTCTACCGCGTCAAGTTCTTGAACTACAGGATACCTCTCTTTGCCCTAAAAGTCATACAAAATGGGCATACAGAAGATTATAAAGTGGGTACTCTTCAATCATATTACAATATCTTATTCATACAAAAGTTATTATAATATTAAAAGTATTTCTTGTGTTTATACAAGAAATAATAGGATATTAGGGGAAAAGTTTGGCTTATAACTTTTCCTAGAATGTTCAATCTGGGTACATTCTCGCTTGTTACTCCAACAGTAGTCATCCATCAAACTGACTTCCCATCTACCTTGATACCTTGCCTCCATGACCTTCAAATCTCGATGGAATCGCTCACCCTGTTCATCAACTAAGATCGCCAAAATTTCCTGGAAAGTTAGCAAGATGGCAATGTAAGATATGCAGTTTGATACTCATGTTACAGTCAAGTTTTTCAGAGCTTTCTAAGATTTTTTGAACAATTTCTACGTAATTCTGGGGTCATGTGTTTCCAAGAAAGTCATTGACAATACTTTTGAATGCCAACCAAGCATTCTATTCAAATTGGGTCATTGTTTCAATGAAACGTTCATCTTTAATATGTTGCCGAATTTGTGGCCCATCAAAGACACCAGCCTTCATCTTATCATATGCCAAGCTAAGAAATGCCGAAATGAAATACTTAAAACAGTCCCCTTCAGTTGACAAACCTTTATCAAATTGCTTCAAGAGACCTAGTTTTATATGCAAAAGCGGAAATATAATATTTTTTTTGTCGACAAGTCGCTGATTCAGAATGTTTGAACCACCAGGTTTCAGGTCAGATCTTGGCGGCCACTTTGACTGCACCCAATGCTTCGCACGAGTTCTGGTGTCGCATATACATAGAAAACATTTGGTATATCCGCGTTTCTGGCCAAGAAGGAAACAAAGCATTAAAATGATCCATTGGTGTAAGTTATATTGCAACAAGTCATTAACATTTTTTATGTCTTCGTATTCTTGATGCAAAGAAACTGAATGAACCTATTGGAAATGAACCATGTAAATTTCCATTGTGGAGGAGAACAACCTTCAAGTTCCGCCGACAGGAGTGCTGTAGGGCTTTCTGTAATTCGCGTTCAGTTCCGCGAAGTCTAATAGTATAACTAAAAAAAACTTGAAGAGATAGAAAACAACTGATTAAAGTTTTGGAAGCATTTCAATTTGCCTCTAAAACAGCCTAAAAATCGAAGTTAACAGAAAGTATGTTACAAATTGTTCCCCAGTGTTATCAAGATCAAGATTTGATGAAATCGTTTCAAAGAATATAACTTCGCGTTTTCAGCACATTGATGGTAGGTTTGATTTTCATTCTTTCTTGGTTCTTTAGTAATCCCCATTAAACTGTCGATCCAAACTTTGAAGCTATATAGATAGCTCATAAATAAATTAAACGCATTTCAAAATTTCAAAAATATTTATATATTGTCCACTACAATATTGTTTCGGTATATATCTTGGGTATTTTCAACACTTTTGGTATTACCTTTTCGGTATCAATCAGGTGAATGAAAACTTTCATCCACCTCATGAAGTTATATAAATTATTTTTGAATTTTAAAATGTGTTCAATTTATTAATAAGTTGACAATACATAAGGTACATACATAAGGTATTAAAATACCTCCGCTCTTTGCGGAGGTATTAAATACCTCCGCTCTTTGAGCAGTAATAATAATGAATCTGAAATCAGAACACAATTGAAACAGTTGAACTTTAATTATGAAGAGAAGTTTACTTATTTTTATGAGTATAGTAAAGAAAATTATTCGTGCTAACCAACCACGTACGGAAAGGTAGAACTGTATTATTTTTTATAGTGAAAATTCAGAATCAAAGTTACATCTAAAAGTTTTTGGAACTCGACTGGGATTCGAACCCAGGTCTTCAGCAACCTGATTTTCAACTAGCTATAAGAAAATTTCGAGAAACTTTCAGATGTAACTTTGACGATTCTTTAATTAAGATTAATAATCTAAGAGTAAGATTAATTGACAAGATCTGAATTTTGAAAGAGGTAAAATTTAATTGTCACAATAAACCTAATATTCATGATACCATTTCAAACAATGGTCATTTAATCATTATCAAATTGAAATGAATATGTGAAGCATCATTCAAATTCTAAGGGTGAAATCGTCATGTCGACTTGATATCGTCCGAAATCTCCAATAAAATCAACTTTCTCAAAATAATTGGAAAAAACCTGACGACATATGTGAAGGTGTTGCTCTTTAAGTCAATAATAATCCGACACTTTGAATATTCTTCCACTCTGTTATTGAGATAGAGTAAAGAAAAAACTCCAAAAGTTACAGAATTAAGCTATGCGAACAATTTTGGAATGTAATAGATATACTCCAGTCCAAAGTATGCTTAATTGTTTAGAACTAATGTCAGTTAAACAGAGAATAATTTTTGCTACATATATATTCATATTTTAAGTTAAAAACAATTTGTTCCTATGCAGAGTAATAATATAACATGTGTCAGTGATATGCACAGTTATAATACAGAAATTCCGACAATTTTTACATGCAAGTTTGTAAGCTTTCTAAATATAGAAATAATATATTTTATGAAGTATTCAACGCATTTAATAAATTTGCCTAGCTCCATAAAAACAATTAGTGACCTTAAGATATTCAAGCGTAAATCCGTTTTAAACATATAATTGTGAATAATATATTTTGAACCTAAATGTATATATGAGTTTGTAATAGCTATTGCTTTATAAATATTATTATTATTATTATTATCAAATCCTGCTCAGGCAATCACGTACCTCTTTAGATCAGGCCTAACCTTGTAGTGAGTGACTTTATGTTATTTTTCCTTCCGTGTTCCTCACATTTTTAGTGGGAAAACTCTATGTTGTTTTTAATTCTCATTTCAGTTTGTAAGTGTTGTACAGATCGGATTTCTTCAAGTTGTTGAACTAGTAATACGTCTCCGATACGAGTGCCGACATTGTTACTTTTCATGTCCTTTCTATGTTCGTTTTCTAATAAACTTTCATTATTTCAACACAGAATTTCATTTCGAGCTATGTAGACGGATGTAGGAAAATTCATTTTTAATGTTGTACGTCTCATTCTCTATATATTTACCGCAATTGTATTCAAAATATACATTATTTGGGTATTCCTTCTATTGAAGTATGAATATTCGCTCAGAAAAAAATCAATTATAATAAATAAATTTTTTAATAATAAAATCAATTTATTGAGAAACATTCTTTACATTGTAGAATTACATTCATTTCATTTGATACAATAATTACAACTAGGAAGAATGCTCTCGAAATGGCTGAATTCAGTTTTGAGTCTGATCTTCCATTCAACCCTCGAGTAAAAATATTGGTTCAAACAAAAATATTGGTTAAAATTATATTTACGATAAATACAACTTTATTTGAAAAGAAAAGAAAAAAAAACTCCAGAAATATTAAACATTTGAGACAATTTCACATGGTGAAGAACATTTGTGTTAAAAAAATATAAAAACATATACAAAAAATTGATCATACATTATTGCCTACATTCGAATAATCGAAATACTCTGCCACATTATAGTATGCCTTTGTCGAGAGCAGAGATTTAACTCTCCTCTTAAACAAATGAGCTTTCACTACTTTCAAATTCGATGGTAAATGGCTGAAAATTTCAATTCTCCCAATTTTAGCTGTTTTATGCATAAGGAATAAGAACATCCCTGTTCCTTGTTGAATACTCATGATTACTATTCAATTTAATAAACCTATCTTCATTTTCTTTAACATATAACAAACATCTATAAATATATAAACACGTTAAGGTGTGTATGTAATTATTAATTAAGAAAGTTTTACAAGATGTGCGTTGATGAATATTGAATATTAATTGAAGTATTCGCTTCTGTATAATAAACACCCTATTTATTTCTGTAGAGCAGCCTCACAGCAGAATATTATAATTTAGATGACTACATACAAGACTGTAACACACATTCATAACACAGTTTCTAGGTACGATGCTCTTAATTCTAGAGATTGCAAAAAGTGAGTTACTCAATTTTTTACATAAGACCTCAATGTGTGTGTGATCTCAAATTTCTGTCTACATATATTCCAAGAAACTTTGTTGATTGGGATGATGTTATAGTGTTGCCCCCATGTTTATTATCCAAGGTACTAATTCCATTGCCCTTCAGAAAAAAATGAACAAATACAGTTTTGTCAACGTTCACCATCAGATTGTTCATTCGACACCAACCAACAAACTCTCTTACAATGCATTCACATGCCTCCAGAAGTTCTTCAGGAGTCCTGCCAGAAACGACCACCGATGAATCATCGGCATATAGTGTCACCAAAAACCGGTACAACTTCGCTGGCTGATAGTTTATGAACAACATGAATAGAAGAAGACCGAGCACAGAGCCTTGCGGCACCCAAAGAACAATGTCATGTCTCTGAGAATAACTTTCGCCTATTTTCACTATCATTGTTCTTTCTTCAAGATAACTACGTAACCAATTCAGAAAAATACCTCTAAAACTTAGATTGTAGCATTTATCAAGTATAAATTCAAAGGATAGTGAATCAAATGCCGAAGATAAATCAAAAAATAACCCCACCACAAACAAGTGTTTATCCAAACACTCGTAGAAGGATTCGAAAAACTCAACTGCAGCTGATTGAGTTGAGTGGCCGCTTCTGAATCCATGATTATGAAATCATGTCTAAATTTCACAAACCCAAGTTTTAAAAATTCAGATTTTCAACTGAATTGACAAATTTCCATTCGGAATTACCTTGATCCTGTTACAGGAAGGACAATTATTCACAAAGATTGAAGAGCAAGACGCCAAATCCCAGGTGAATCATTTCTAATCAGAGCCGGATAGGTCTCTGGAGATGGGACGCAATCTTCCGACATCCCAAAATGTCGCCTATTTATATTCCCATCACTGATCCGTTGGGGCGACCGAATCAGATCCAAATCCGTCAATCAACGCCGAAGAATATCAAACGAGAACAAAATCGAATTAGGAATTTTGATTGAATTCCTGATGTGAATCTTTCGTATCATATTAGATGATAGCTGGCTGATTGGTTACTTCGAGATGGCGAAGAATCATATTATCGACTACTGATATTTCTTTATTCCAGGAATCGATTGAGTTATGTCCCCTCCGTGGTTTAGTCGGCAATACAACCGAAAATAGTGAGGTAGAATTCGGGTTCAAGTCCCGGTATTAAACCTATATGCAGAGAAACCCTAAATTAAAAATAAATGATTGAATCAAAAAATGATTTTTCGGTCTCTGTAATCCTTCAATCTTCAGGGTCTGTATGATTATCTTGATAAAAAAGATGGTGTTTCAGATAACTTTGTCATTCCGATGTTAACCATTTCTTTCCGAAACTCTATAAGAATAAATCTTAAGTATTTAATCCATTAAACGTTGTGACTTTCTGTTTTAGGGTAGTGTGTATGATTTTCATATGAAATACCTTATATATTATCAATTTGTATAGGACAGACATTAAAATGGACAGCGTGGGTGCTTGTGTTTGTCTATGACTTAAAAAATTATACATGGTCAATTGTTGGGTAATGTACATAGATAGAAAACCATTCGCCATTCGGAACCGGCTTCACACTGTAGAAATCAGTTAAATGAGAAGTTAAACAGGTAAAATACTATATAGTCTTCCTCGGAATAACCAACCAGTCTGTTTTTCATGGATTGTGGGATTTATGCCATCGAGAACAAAAGTTATGAAAAGAGCAAATCCCGCAACTCGATTCTCTATCAAAATGTTGGGATCCATGTAATACCAAGTCGATTCAACCATATTATTTATAGTGACCATAATACAAATATTTTATATTCCATACAAAAAAGAATGACTTGTCCATCGAAGGAAGACAAAATGTAGCAGTACAAGTGATGCTTACTATGCTGTTCGAATTAATTGGGACAAACATTTCTTTTCTTCGTTTGAGTTACTGTAGTAAGTATGTGAGTACCAGGATGGCCCAAACACCCTCATATCTGCTTGTTTACTACCTGAGTTGACTTGAGGGTTCAACCTTGACCATCATTTACATTCTGACAGGTTTCAGTTTTGATACATCCGGGATTGTCCTGTCCAAAGATAGAAATCCCTCCGAGGAAGCGTTCCAAAATTATCGCACTTAATGAACACACATCAATGAATGTAAGAGATATAGCTAAAGTTGTTGGTGTGGAAAGTCCAGCGTTTTGAGAATATTAGAAACATTTGAAGAAAGTGGCTCATCGTCTCCAAAAAGAAAAAGAAACTGTGGCCGCAAACGCAAAACTATGCCAAGAGCAGACAAATTGTTGATAAGAAATAACGTTATTAATCCGAGAAAGACAAGCACTGATCTTCGAAGGTATATAATAGTTTCAGCTGTGAAGATGAGCAGCTCAACTGTGTGAAGACGACTGCTGGATGTTGGCAGTAAGGCAAGAATACCAAGAAGAAAGCAACTGCTTACCCAGAAAATGATGAGGAAACGTTTGGCATGGGACAAAAAGTACCGTGCGTGGACTGTGAACGACTGGAATGAGGTGGTTTTTAGTGATGAGTCAGATTTGTTTGTTGAAGGGTACAAATCGAGTGTTGTTAGATGAAGTGATGGGGAAACAAGACCTGGCTCCCTGCCGCAATTCCAAACAAGTGCAGGCCTTTATGCATGAGAATGAAATCAAAGTACTCGATTGGTTGGGAAATTCACCTGATCTCAATCCCATTGAGAATATATGGAATATTTTAATGAAGCGACTGGCAAAAATGGATTGCACTACAACAGAAAATTCAGGTGTGGTTTCATGATGATGAATTGAAGAAAATCTGGCCACGCTAGTGGAATCGATGCGTAGACGAGTTCAAGAAGTTATTTCTACGAAAGGAGGACATACTGCATATTAATATGAAGTATGAAGAATTAACGCTATTTTGTATGTATTTACTTCACTAAAAGGTAATATTTCATGAAAACATTGTTTTTTATCCATTGTCCCAATTAATTCCAACAGCATAGTATTATATTGAATGAGATTGCTTAGTGCGATTGCAGAGTTAATACATTTCATTTGAAACATAAAATATTCTTAGTATAGATATGGTCACTACGAGATATTGTTAGGTTGTAAAATTACGACAGAAATAATTAAGACAGAAGGTTGCTTGTGTAGAAACTGAACACATTAACTGACTTGGTATTATATGGATCTCACAACTTTTTAGGGTAGAAAAACTGGGTAGCGAGATTTTATATTTAGTGAGTGACAACGTCAAGAAACTGTGTCAAGTTATAATTTAGCTACTAGTTCAAATTGAATGTAATTTGTTATACACCATGTTGTGTTTATGCAATGCCTCCTTGATTACTGTTTTGTTATTAGATTCAGACTTCTAGTTTCATCCACAACGAAGTCGTAGGGGGTCGAAAATTACCTAAAATGCTTAGGAAAAAGAATGGTATGACCGTACCGCTTTTTTTCTCGTCTTGGTGGGGGCACTCCAGTTTTCACTTAATATACCCGATTACAGTAAATCGACTTTACTTAGAGCGCTTCCCTTTCTCTACAGGTTAGGAAACATCTTGTATTTTTTTCAAACATTTTGGTTGTTTTGCATATTAAATCAATTAATTCGGTTTCTCAACGAAATATATTTTTTTAAATAACTGAACTATCTAGTTGAAGGGCATTTCCTTTTCCTTGTCCTTTGGGAAACTCTAATATTGGTGTTATCCACTTGATAGAAATTTCAATAATGCGTCGATAATATACAACTACATTCCAAGAAATCTAAGAGAGCAAAGAATTAAGAAAGCGATAGTATGTACGATTTTATGTCACTACATTCGTTTGAGAAACTCAATTTAATCCTCATTAATCTGGGAGGCAATAATATATCATTTCTTTCAATGGAACTAACAATATTTATTCGAATTTCATTTTAATTCTGATTTTAAAATAGTTAATTAATATAATTTTCGCTGTGTATGCAAACCGAGAATACACTAGAGGATCTATACTCAAATTTGAAGATGAAATATTGAAAACCATTCTATTCAAAAAGGATTTCAAATTATATTGAAGGAAATTTATTATTCCACTTCGATTAAGAAGAGATTCCAAAGAAAATTATTCAACTGTATTTTATGTAAAGATTTCGATGAAATTGGTTTCAAATTCGATAAAGCTATTCAATGGCCTAACTGATTCAGCAGAAGGTAAATATTTGGAAATCAGTAGGAAAAATCTTACATTCTTCTCGTACACATCATTACAATTAGAATCAGATTTATTTGGCTCTAAAAGACTGTTTCACAAAAAAGTCGATTTTTGGAACAATAAGCAAAATAAAATATTGGTACGACTTTGGGCTCGATGGCTAAATCTAACAACCATAATATTCATCGAATTATTCTTTCATTTCCAAATGGAAATGTCAAATAAATCAACATTTACCAGATTTTTCCTTACGCATAACTGTCAGATTATAGAAATATTTCTATGTGAGATAATTTTCTTATAATTGACTGCTCAGATAATCGAATCGGTTTGTTGAGAATTCAGTTCTGTAAGATTTGATCTTCAAAACGCATATAGTCGTTTTACAAACATTCAAGAAAGCACATGGTGTTACTTCAATTATTTCCGTAACAATTAGTTACGAATCTTCGATAAAACTCTATAAAATGTTGGTTCGATTCATCCTTGAATACACTTGATGAATACATTTCAGATCAAATATTTTGAGAAGTGTACAAGGTCAGCCATCGAGCTACCAGAATGTCCTTTAGTGATACGGGTCCGAGCTATTCAGACAAACTAAAAGTGGCTGATTTACAGAGTTTATTCGATTATCAGTAATGTGGAGACGAGATTCTTTCTTTCCGGATGTTGAAAATAAATTAAAGTTACCTCGGAAATATGTTTCGACTCAATCGCGATTCCCGTGTTCCAGGTCTTTTCTTGTTTTTCTTCTTCAGCCTGGTTTCATCCAATGTCGGATATGGGCCTCTTCCATGTTTTGCTAAGCTTTTTGATATCTGGTTCTTTCCACCCATTGTCTTCCCACCACCTCTTTTACATCATCGATAAATCTTTTGCAGGACGTCCCATAATTCTCCGCGTCTCTCTAAAATGTTATTCTGTGAGTCTATCTCTCCGAATCTTGTCTCCCTGTATGACCTATCCAACACCACTTGAACTTTGCTACTCGCTTTAAAAATCTGTTATCCTGGTTTTGTCTCGTAAGTTACCGTTTCGTATTCTATCTCTCAAGGCTATGCCCAACATCAGCGGTCGGCAAACTTTTGGCGAGCAAGGGCCACGAGGTTGCTAAATAAACTGAAAGCCGGCAGCACTTGGGATATTAACCATAGAAACTCAATATAACTACGTATAATTGATCATATCTCATAAAAAAAATAAAAATGCTATTAAAATTTTCCACAACATACGGAATTTCATTTCAAATTGTAAGTATTTACACCTAATACTTACAATAAAATCATTCAAAAATTGAATCTACAAAATATCTAAATAGGTAACTGTTGTTATACTTCAAGTGTGATACTCGTATGTGAAGTTATTTCTTGTATGTTAGCTGTTAAATTTGTAGTAACACTTCGTAGAATGCCTCTTATCTGTTAGACGTGAAGCATATTCATATTTTCCATAATTGACAATTCAAAAAGTTTTTTCGCATAAATAAATGAATGTTCGCTCAGCAAACCTTTTTCAATTTGTCAAAATCAGAAGACAAACTGCTATAAAATTCAACACGATCATTGATGTCATAGAAAGGCCCCCTTACGCTCCGTTCATTTGTTTTTTACCTGCCAGAGCGAAGCGCATTCTTAAGAGGTTCGCACTGATTAATTAATATAGTTATTCAGATAATTATAACTTATTTGCAAAACATTCGCGGCTCACAAGTAAGACGACAGCTGCGGAACATAATTCTATCCATGGCTCGTGTAAATCTTAAAGGTTTTTCTACCTACTATTCTTCTTATGACCATGGTTTCAAAGCAGTATGTGATTACGGATAGAAATATATAAATTCTAAATTCCAGCTAATGAAATTAAATTTGAAAAAAACTATTAACTACATGTAAAGACACACTTTCTATCGAAATGGAGTAAACAATGTCTGGTACTCTTTGGACGGAAAAACAGTTCCGACATTGTCATTTGATATGCTTAAAAACGAAATTGATAAGGATTTGTTCTCCCAGTTTTTGAGTCGAGTTAATTTCGACAATATTATTAGTCTTTCAGTTGAATATTT
The DNA here is from genome assembly GCA_030704895.1 of Henosepilachna vigintioctopunctata. NCBI lineage: Eukaryota > Metazoa > Arthropoda > Insecta > Coleoptera > Coccinellidae > Henosepilachna > Henosepilachna vigintioctopunctata. The sequence continues at coordinate 1,774,187 of JARQZJ010000097.1, forward strand.
GGATACACAACAGACGACTTTCTAATTCAGCTATGTTATAGGCTATATCTTCAACCTCCGCTGTTACGAAATTATAGATACCGAGGAAAATAAGTTACAAATATTTTAGTAACATACTTCTTCGTTCTCCCTTCAATTTCTTCTAGAAATTTCATTGAAGAATTTCTTTCGTTTCAATCTTTTGTAAGGGTAAATGAAATGTGTACTTTTTATCGTTCTTAATTATACCTACCAATTTTTTTGTAATTCAAACAAGTCATTCTATGAATGTGGATGTACGTTTAGTAAAACACGTTTATCACTCTCATAAGTTAGGTATGTTTACTTACATGCGAGTCATTAGTTTACATCGATAATCACTCCTACGTAGTCGAAAGTGTAGCTACGAACGAAATATTCCATTTTGTCGAGAAAATGGTTCAACCTGCAAGCAAGATAATTTGCGATTCAATCAAACCACTTATGTGGCCTAGAATTCAAGCTATTCCCGCAATAAATTTCTGTGTGGTATGTGGCAAATGCGGACGCTTCAATTTATTCATGGAAATTAACCGGAGAAATAACTATTTCCAGCCCTGCATGTAAGTTCATAAAATGTTGTAAACGTCGCAAAGCGTAGTATACCTATGTGCCAGCATTAATAATAAAAGTGTATACTCCACCTATAATGAGAAATTTATGAAGTCCTCCGTCTAGGAATAACCTCGAAAATTTGTAATTTAGAATTTGAAGTTGAAAATCGAGCAGAGCTTCAATTCAAACTCTAGCTGAACAGAGGTTTCAAATTGGATCTTGAGTGTTATAATCTGGGTAACTACTCGAAAAGTTTAATGAAAAGTTCCTGACGTCTGGTCAATTGATCAGATTTGTGAGTACCATCAAAAACAAAACTTGTAAAACAAACTAAGTCCCACAACTTAGTTTTACAATCGTAAAACGTTGTGAGATCCATGTAATACCACGTCATTCAATTTATTCAATCTCTACTCGAGGGACTTTCTGTCTGAAGTTTTTACGTAATAAGATAACCTTACAAAATTTTTCTGACCAGACTTCTAAATACCATCAAAAACAAAACTTGTTAAAAAACCAACTCTCGCAACTTTCAATCTCAAAAAGTTGTTAGATCAATGTAATTAATTGTAAGACAATTAAATTTCAGGTTATGTCGGTTTAATTTTCAATACCTGCTTGAAGAACCTTCTGCTTTATGTCATTACGTACTTAATGAACTAATCTAACAGTTTCTGAATATTGACCATATCAATATTGAAAATCTTTTATATTTTAAATGAAATACCTTAACAATTTCTCTCAAAAAATCATGAATGATGGTTAATATTGATAAAGTTAGAGAGAGATGTTGTTAGATGAGGTTAGCTAATCAGGTAATACCTTAAGCCAGATGGTCCCTTGAGTACGATCTCATGAACTTATAACGGTTGATAAACTGTGTTGCAAAATTTGGTTTTTTTACCAGATTTGTTTTTAATGGTATCTCATTTCTTTTTAGTAGACAGTCCGAATCAAATCAAATCAAAGACGTTTATTAATTTCTTTTATTTTGGGATACATTGTTTTGTAAATATATATTCAAAGGGCGGGAGGCTATAAGGTTTTGCAACATTCTTCAATCCGAACTTTAATTTCCTATTGTCTTCGCAGAAGATTAGGATGAAATTTTTATATATTTACTATAGGGGACTAACGGCTGTGGTCGTCTTTTGTTGATTTTCATTAATTACGTGCCATTCTGTCAAATGTCCGATTGTCAATTCATCTGACATTTGATGGTAAAGGAAACCACACAAAACTTTACTCACGTAATGTATTATTATTTTATTGTGTATAATGTCTTATACCTAATTTTAATTTTTTTAATACAATAATTCATTCTAATGAAAATTTTAATTTACAGTCTTTCATAATGAATAATTTTGTGTGGAGGTTCGCGTTTGTACGCACTTTACTCGCGCACTGTTGACTTTCCGCGCACTACACTATTTTCGCGAACTCTCGCTCTTTTATTTTCATCAAACGGATAACGGAACATTGTTTTGAACTACGCGTTCTACCGCAGTATTAAAGGGATGTCGAGGACTTCTTCGGACGGATCTTCTAAACAGCGGAGTATTCTAGCTGGCGGGAAGGGTGCTTTGTTCTTTGGCTTTCTGCAGAGTTGACGTTCCCATTGAACTCCAGGTGTCAACAGAGTGTTTCGGGCGTTCTTGTTGGGTCCTTGTAATGTACGTATGGCGTAGCCAGCTTGGAGTTCTTCCATAAATTTAAAAATCGTTTCAATATTCGCGAATTCATGCACAAGCATCGAAGGATAGAATTTGTGGAGTCTGAATATACTACGGATGATTGCTCTTTCGAAGTTTTCCATTCTCGTTACGAGGCATTTTTGAAGTGTCGCATATAGCACACATGGGTACTCAGCAACAGGCTTATACATGTTTTATAAGTTTCAGACTTTGAGGATTGCATCCTCGAATTCTAATTCTGAGTGCATACATAAGGTTTGCGCTATTACGAACCTTCTTGAGCACCTTTTCTATGTTTGATTTCCATGAATGATATTTTGTATAGACAGTCCCATATATACAGGTACGCTGCAAATGTAACTTTGCAATCTTATATATTTATATGGGAGTGCAGTTGGTGTATCTAAAAAACTGGACTAAATGTAAAAATATTTCAGTTGTTCCTTGATTTATACCCTAAACACTATATGTCGTTCATTCAATGAAGGACAAAACTGAGAAACTTTGACTAGTTATAATTCTCAAACTACAGGTTCAAATTGAATGAAACTTGAAATATACCCTGTTTCTACAATACATGCTTGGTTATGAATTCAGGCTTCTAGTTTCATCCACAACGAAGTTTAAGGTGGTCGAAAATAGCCTGAACTGATTCGAAAAAAAGACGGTGAAAGCCTTTTTTCGACTTAGGAAACGTTTACAAATTAGGTAGGCCTATTGGGGCTGGGTTAATGATGGGAAATGTTTCACTAAACTACACGTAGTTTAGTCTTAAAAATGAGCTCACGTTCGAAACATATTGACGAATTGATGTGTTAAATATAATCGAGAAACATTAAGCCAAGAGTTTAATTTAATTTAATATTTAATTATGTTTCACCAAGAGATAAGCGAAAGTTCAATCTCAGTCTGGGTACTGTTGAACTTAAAGATGTCAATGTCGCAAACAATGAAAATAATGATTGAAATCAAACACATGGAGATTTATGTAAATACAAATACTACCCATTAATAATATGATTGTAAATTGATAATTGTTTCAATTAAATTGTATAAATATTTTGTCATGATCTTGTACAGCTCGAAATATATTTGAATAACAGAAAATCATATAAACACGCATATATATATATATATATATATATATATATATATATATATATATATATATATATATATATATATATATAAGGATGCTCGGAGTGGCAACCGATGTTGCCACCAGATGATGTGAAAACCAGATTGATATTGATAATTTCAATTTGAACATTACGAAACTTCAAATTTTGAGTCAGAAGTTCTGAGTTTTCAGGTTTATCGGCAGTCCCTGAAATCAAGTTTTTTCATAACTCTAGGAATTCATATTCTCCACTAAAAGTTATTGTTTCGTTACTTCATAACTTTCAACATTTCAATATATTCCTTTCGAATTATACGATTAAAATTGTAATTACAAAGTCACACTAGAGGAATCCTGTGAGGATGAACACTTCGGACAATACTAGAGAGGATAGTTGCCAGTTGTTCAATTATATATACATTGCTCAATTTCTGAAGTAGGTATTTATTTCGATTTAATCTTCCTGGAATCCTACCCTCAGCTTTTCAGACCCTTCACATCCCCCAAAACCAACTTAAATGCAGAACTGGAAATAGTTTGGTTCGTGCTTTCCTACGTTCACCTAGGAACTAAAGAGCGTAATTTAATCCTCGAAAAGTTCACTGGGGAACTACGTGCCACATGTACAGCTTACACACAAAGTCTTTGAACATAGATTATATGAATATCTTCCTTCCGTCCTTCTTCAGATTACGCAGAATTACCAGTAAAAGAAAAAGCATAGGTCTGAGGGGATTTTAGGACTTCTCTAATGAATTTTTCAGCCAATATTCGAAATAATTCACTTACATGATGAGTAGACTCTTAATAATAATAATGACAATTTTTATTCATCTGAAGCCATACAAAAAACATACATATTTTAAAATGTTAATTTTGAATTACATACCTATCTCATTATTCGAAATATACTTTCTCATTTAATGCTTATTATTGAAACCATTAAATCCGTTATGGTATATGCTATTTTGAGATTTAGAAAGCTTACAACTTTGGATATGAAATTATCAGTATTTCTAGTAACATACCCATGCACATCTCATATTTACATTCTTTTATTACATTACATGGAAGCAACTGGTTTTCAAATTTGAATATTTTTATATATGACGCATATAGTATTCTCTGTTTAACATACAAGATCTCTTTAGTTCCAAAGAGTTCAGCATAATTTTAACAGGAGTATACCTATTCGAAACGCAGCACTTCAGTCAGTATGTGAAGAGGTCGAACGTCATTCTCTAAAGTTTGAAACAAAAGACTTGCACATGAAAATGAGACTTATAACACGTCAGTTCAAACCAAAGGCATGTGCCAATGAGAATAAGTCAGGCAAAACCATCACTGAAATGAAAGAGATTTTTGACGTCTGGAAATGCTACTGTATCTCTCTTTACTGACGTAACATCAGGAACCGCGGCGACCAACGAAAAAGCGTATGATTACGAACCAATGATGCTCAAAGATGAAGTGTGCGCTGCCACAAAACACATAAAACGGAATAAGGCTGTAAGCGTTGATGAGATTCCGATCGAAACAATAGCGGCCATGGGGAAGTTGGAGTAGATATGCTGCACTCAATCGCATTTGGATCACTGGAATCTGGTCCCACTCTATATTCATCCCACTTCATGAAGAGGAATCGACAAAAAAGTGCAGTAACTACAGACTAATTTCCCTTATGCCAGTAAAATCATGCTGCATATTCTGAATACTAAGTTCCAAGCTTGTTCATCTCGAGAGATCTCACCCGAGCAGGCTGGATTCGGGAAAGGCAGGGGCACCAGAGAACAACTTCTCGTGATGCGACAGATTGTGGAAAAAGTTAAAGAGTTCAACTTTACCCTCTATGTGTGCTTTGTTGACTTTAGTAAAGCCTTCGATACTGTCAAATGGTGGAAATTGTGGATAATCCTGACGGAAATGGGTGTACCACAACACCTCGTACAACTCATTAAAGTCTCTATGAAGATGGCACAGCCGCAGTCCAAATTGACGGTGTTCAATCCGAACGACTTGAAACTGGAGCCTGCGTCAGACAATATTGTATGTTATCCCCACTATTGTTCAACATATATACTACTGAATACATCATGTGGATAGTTCTCGAAGACAAGGGAATATCCGTAGGGGGACGTAAGTTGTCAAATCTACGATATGCGGATGATACCACTCTCTTAGCCTCAACCAAAGATGACATAGAGACTCTGCTTATCGTCTGAGACCACAGCAACGGAGTTTGGACTCGCTATTAACCGCGATAAGACCAAAATTGTGATCCTGGACCGCCCTAAACACAACCAGGTGAACGTTTAAAACATTGCGGGGTGTGAAGTAGTCAACAGCTACGTATATCTGGGCTCCAAGATCCCAAACGCTGGGAGCTGCGTCAGGACGAAATCCGGAGGTGTTGCGCCATAGCAAGGTCTTCAGTGGAAAAGCTCACAAGGATTTGGAGGGACCGCACAATAACCAAAAACACAAAGGTTCGACTAATGAAATTCCTTGTCTTTCAAATCTTCTTGTACGGAGCTGAGACATGGACATTGAGGATGCAACATCGTCGCAAAATTGATGCGTTAGAAATGTAGGTGCTGGAGACGCTTGCTCAGAATCCCGTGGATTGCACATCGAACCAACGTCTTGATTCTGAAGGAGCTAAATATCAGATAGAGGTTATCGTTGACTGTGCAGCTGCGAATCCTTAAATTCTTCGGACATATAACCCGAAACGAAGACTCTATCGAACGATTGGTGGTCCAAGGGAAAGTCGAGGGCAAAAGATCGCGTGGGCGCTTTCCAACAAGGTGGACAGATCTGATAAAATCTGTGACGCATTCCACCATCAATGAAAACTCTAGAGTCGCTAAGCATAGAGCAGTGTGGCGCCGTATTACGTGGGACGCAGTGGCACAAGGCCAAGACACGACCACGACCACTCTGTCAGGAGTGAACGACTTAGAAGAAGAATACCTATTGCACTCTAAAATTGTTAGCATGGCTCTATTCTCTAACTTATGTAATTGTTGTATTTGTTCTTTATTCGAACCTAATAACAAAGTGAAGAAATATTCGAACCTAAAAGAAGAAAAGTTGAAGAAATATTTTTTTATATAACAGCCGACATATGTTTCAAGGTTATTGCCTATCGTCAGAACGGCTTACGTTGAAAACCTACACATTTTTTTATATAACAGCCGTTTACATATGTTTCAAGGTTATTGCCTATCGTCAGAACGGCGTAGTTCAAGTTAAAGATGAAAGTACTTGAAGAGATATATAAAAAATTAATATATAAAACACGAAACACAGTTTCGTACACGTTTTATACACCCAAAACATTTGGGAAGAGTCAACACAACGTTGCAGACGACAATGAAATACCGTCCGGCTATTATGAGACTTTTATAGTTTCTGGAACTACCCAGATAATCTTAACAATAAAATAATTATTCTAAGAATTATATTTAATGCAGGCAAACTTAAATTAAGTAAAAGAAGAAACTTACGTTGAAAACCTACACATTTTTTTATATAACAGCCGTTTACATATGTTTCAAGGTTATTGCCTATTTCATCTTTAACTTGAACTACGCCGTTCTGACGATAGGCAATAACCTTGAAACATATGTAAACGGCTGTTATATAAAAAAATGTGTAGGTTTTCAACGTAAGTTTCTTCTTTTACTTAATTTAAGTTTGCCTGCATTAAATATAATTCTTAGAATAATTATTTTATTGTTAAGATTATCTGGGTAGTTCCAGAAACTATAAAAGTCTCATAATAGCCGGACGGTATTTCATTGTCGTCTGCAACGTTGTGTTGACTCTTCCCAAATGTTTTGGGTGTATAAAACGTGTACGAAACTGTGTTTCGTGTTTTATATATTAATTTTTTATATATCTCTTCAAGTACTTTCATCTTTAACTTGAACTACGCCGTTCTGACGATAGGCAATAACCTTGAAACATATGTAAACGGCTGTTATATAAAAAAATGTGTAGGTTTTCAACGTAAGTTTCTTCTTTTACTTAATTTAAGTTTGCCTGCATTAAATATAATTCTTAGAATAATTATTTTATTGTTAAGATTATCTGGGTAGTTCCAGAAACTATAAAAGTCTCATAATAGCCGGACGGTATTTCATTGTCGTCTGCAATTCCCAAATGTTTTGGGTGTATAAAACGTGTACGAAACTGTGTTTCGTGTTTTATATATTAATTTTTTATATATCTCTTCAAGTACTTTCATCTTTAACTTGAACTACGCCGTTCTGACGATAGGCAATAACCTTGAAACATATGTAAACGGCTGTTATATAAAAAAATGTGTAGGTTTTCAACGTAAGTTTCTTCTTTTACTTAATTTAAGTTTGCCTGCATTAAATATAATTCTCAGAATAATTATTTTATCATTATTATGGATTTGAACAACCATAATTCCACATATGTATGTCGACAGATTCTTTAAAAAATAGATTTTTTCAGAGATCTCCGGAGATATGAAGTCAACATATTCATTGAAACTCAATTTTCGACTTACACAATGGTGAAATATTTTACGGTGTCTACTCTTCTAATTTTCTGTACATTACTTTACATTAAGTAATTACATTACCGTACATTACTTATGTACTATGTACATGTTATGTACATGTACTTAATAGGTAAATCTTTCTTCTATTTATCTTGAGGATTATACTTGTACTCAAAAGTATGAAGTTAGATTTTCGAACATTTAGAGATAAGCTATTGTAACATAACCATTAATTAATTGCAGAAAGGTCTGAATTGATCCACTCTGTCTTATTCTCAATATCTTTGCCACATATATAAAGCATAGTATCATCAATGGCGCATTTTTTCACACCTTATTTGAAATAGATTCTGATCGAAAAAGCTTCATACTTGTTATAGCTCGACAATCCACACCATTACCAACTGAAATGATATTGAGAAAAATTAACAACCGTTCGAGTTAGAGCTTTATTAATATTAATCTGCTACACCTTGGAGACACTCAATTGTGTAAAATGGCGAATGCGCAAGTTCAACATTCTGTAATCATCTTACCCGCAATTCTTAGTTTCAATTCATAAACAGAAGGATGTTTGATATCACGGTATTAATTATACACTGGGTAGGCTGAGAGCAGTGCTTCAATTCAGCTCGATTGAATTCTGATTTAATTTTCTATGATAAAGCATCGCGCAAATTCCATTTTTATTTTATTCCAATTTGTATTTTATAACTGTTTATTATAAATATTCATGAAATAGTAAAACGAATATTTATGAAACGTCATGTGTGAACCGTCATTGACACAAACGGATGAACAGGATATACCGAAACCTAGAAATAGAAAATGGTATTTCTGATATGCCAAATGTAATTTTACTGTATATCAAACCCACTGCGCAGAAAATTTAACGAATTTTGCGCCAAAACAATATTCAACCTGAACACATTAAACCCTATAATAATAATAATAAAATGTCTTTATTTTTAAGGTTCAAATCGAAATTATAACTAGAAATTGAAAATTAGAATATTATAACTGGAAATGAAATATTAATATTGCAACTAGAAGTTAAAATTAACACAAATATGTAATTGAAATAATTATTGAAAAATATACTGAAATATATAATTGGTGATTCTTTAAGAGTTAAGTTTATCAAGTTGGCGGCACTGATTGGTAATCCTAATCCACTGGGCATCCAAACGTCATCTGTCATAGTGAAAAGTTTTCATTATACTCTGCCATTTCATCATAGAAAGACTTACAAACGAGCAGCGATTGCAAATTGTTGAAACTTTTTATCAAAATTCGTGCTCTGTGAAAAATGTGTATCGTTTGTTAAGACCATATTATGGTCGTCATAATCGACCTGGTTAATCAACAATTCATGCTGTTATTACCAAATTTCGCACCAAGTTTACTTTGTTGTACATTAAACCATTGTCTCGCATGTGTACAGTGCGTAGTGAACAGAATATTGCAACCGTAGCGTACAGTGGTAATGAGGATCGTAAAACGTCAATTCGTCGCCGTTGTCAGCAGTTCGGCATGTGTTACTCAACCACATGGAAAATTTTAAGCGTTGATTTGGGTTTGAAAGCCTATAAAATTCAACTTCTGCAAGAATTGAAGCCGAATGACCTAACAAAACGTCTAATTTTTGATGAATGGGCCTCAGAACAGCTTAATGAAAATTCGCAGTTTTATCGAAAAATTGTGTTCAGCGATGAGGCTCATTTCTGGCTTAACGGATATGTAAATTAACAAAACTCTAAATTCACGAAAAAGTGACGCAAAATTGGACCTTCCGAATGAACCATTTGATACGGAGCCGCGGACAACATTTACATGAAGAATGGCGAATGCGCAAGTTCACCATTCAGTAATCGCCGTACCCTCAATTCTTAGTTTCAATTCATAATTTATAGATACTCAAAATGAAAAGTACATCAGATGGAAATTCTGTGACATCCATTCTATACAGTAGACTTGTAGCTTCACTACTATGGATATTTTGTTGAGGACATAATTTCGAAATAATTATACGCATTTCAAACATAAAAAATAGATGAGAATATAGAAGCTAATATTGAATTTCGTGAATTCCTTATTTTTAATTGTACGGAAAACTTTATTTAGAATCGAGAAATTTTGCTTTTGTTGATTCTTAATATCAATAAACTTCATATGAATGATTAATATATGGAAATATGCAGATGTTCGTTTTCAACATAAAAAAAAAGTTTACAATTGGCAAACCCACTACCAATTCGTTGATTCTTTGTACAAATAATGGAGTTACATTGAAGAGAGAATCTGAGCCATCAGATATTTTATAATCATTTTTAATGCGATAGAGCAGATACCAAAACTACGATGGTTATAAGATAAAATGAATAACGTTAGTTGCGAAGGTACGATGGAAAAAATAAAACAGCATCGAAGACCGATGATTCCCAAAATAAGATGCAGCGTTGTGTGGTTTTCCCAACGAGTTCGATATTTCACGAAATGCACTAAATATTAACTCTCGAAATTTGATAGTTATTGTTTTTGTTGACAATATTTGTTGTGCAGGCAATTTTATTTCAAATATCTCGATTGAATATTTAATAGTGTTGGCGTTTACTTGATGTAAATCCATTATAATTGAATATAACAGAAATTCAACACTTCAACTTATGATTTACACTTTATTGACTACATAGCATGACGCGTTCCGTCGTTACAAACGACTTCTTCAGATGCTTACAGAATAATAACTTAAGGTTATTATTCTGTAAGCATCTGAAAAAGTCGTTTGTAACGACGAAACGCGTCATGCTATGTAGTCAATAAAGTGTGAATCATAAGTTCAAGTGTTTGAATTTAAGTTATATTCAATCTCGATTGAAATTCTCAGAACGAACTGAATATATATATATATATATATATATATATATATATATATATATATATATATATATATATATAGTATTATTATCGACCATACTAATTATTGAATTTTATGATTTTATCGTAAAACAGTCTGTGGGGAAACATGATTTTTTAGCGTCAGAAGGTTGGTAACCCGATTATTATGCAATAAAAGGAGAAATCAAAAATTCCTGTATTTTAATTATCTTAGATATTATTATAATGAATTTGTACCAAGTGTTGTTCTAAGATTTGTAGGTGGGTTTACTGAGAAAGACAAAATTCCACATAAACTCACAGAGGTTAAAGTCATCTTCAACTTATTAAGAGAATGCGAAGCAATATTCTTCTAACAGCAGTCCTTTTTAGTTCCACTTCATTCAGTACACAAATCGTACTACTTATTTCGGATAACTAGAGACCAGATTTGATGCAACATTGAAAGCTTATTAGGTATATGCATGCAAATATGCAGGAAGAATTCTTGAAAACTGCACAAAATTTGGACGAATCTGCGAAATCAAATGATACATTTCAGGAAGGCGAATGAAGAGAAGAAAATAAGTCTTCATTTTTTTGTACTAAACTTAGCACAGCTAATACACTTTACAAAAGACAAGTTATATATACAACATCAAACAAAATATTTCACCCTAGATATTGTTTTTTACAAAATGATACAATAATTGTTTCATCTCATTATGGTTCTCACATAATTTTAGGTTCGGATATGGACTATTAAATACAATCATTCCTTTCGCACATAAATTATTTAGGTATTCAGATGTACTGCACTTATCAATATAGAAATCATTTTGTTCCCTGTTTGGTGACCTTGTTTGGTAACCATGTACATCTTCAACGTATTTTACACCGTCAAAGATATAGCTTGGAACCTTGCCCTATTTTATTTTATAAACAGAGTATAGAGTTTTATATACTATATGATTCCTAATCTTTATACAACTTAGTGTTTCCAACATAAGTGATACAGGTGTATACCTATTGCACTTCAATATATTTCTGAATGCTCTATTTTGGAGCTTTTGCCACTTTTGAATATCTTTTTGAGGCGAGGTGTATAATACAATTGAAAAAAGTTTATATGTGGTAATATTATCGACTTTTTCATTTGAAAATCAGCAAACAAATAACATATTATCCTTGTATAATCATCGAATTCAATAAAGTTAAACAATCAAGTATTTTTCCAAATATGCAGTGGTATGATCATGTCTTCGATCATTAAGAATATTTTTGTAAGTGGAAAATGTTCGTTTCACATGCAAAAATTAAGTGGACTGCTTTCGAATTTAGCATCTATAGTTTTTGACAAAAATTTTGCCGTCTCATTAATGAAACTATCAATTTTATACAACGTTGAAAACCTGTTCAAAACAACGTTCAAAAAAACGACTGAAGTCACAACTATCATTTTTCTGAAGCCTCTATATTTTCTGACTAGTAAATTTGGTCGGATTTATGTCGTTGTCACTTCTATCGCATTTCGGAACGCAAAGTAAATGCACTCCAATCATAAAAAGATATTTAACATATCAATAGTATAACCAGATCATACGTAAAATATGCAATTATCGCTGAGAATAGCTCGAATATTTCCTAAATATATCAAGTAAACCACGGATTCATGTCCCATAGATCTTGTATGAATAACTTTGTAACGTTCTCACAATTTGATTTAAAGAATCTTGACGAAAGGAATCGAGTTGATCTTCTACATACCGATTCAATGAAAGCATTTGATCAAATGAAACATATAGTTATAATGTACAAACTGAAAGCCAAGGTTTATCCAAAGATCTAGTTTACCTAATTGAGTATAATTAAGTCTTGTGTAAATGATCGAACACAGTTTGCACAATTTGAGGGTTATAAATCATATGAATTTACAGTCAACTAGGGTGTACCACAAGGCTCTAATTTAGGCCCACTGTTGTATCTTCTCTTTGTGAATGATTTAATGGATTGTTTAGCAATTTATAAGTAATCTCATGCACGCTGATGATTTAAAAATATATCGCAATATTGAGACAAATGAGGAATGCATAATTTTATACGATGGCCTCACTGCTGTTTCTGATTGGTGTTTTCACAATAAACTCAATTAAATCACATTAAAGAAAAGATACGGCCTATACAATGATCAAAACCATTCTGACCAGGGTCTCCGAAATTCGAGGCCTCGATATCCTATTTGATCGGAAATTCACTTTTGTACCTCATATAAATAAAACAATTTCATCAGCATTCAAATCTTATGGGTTTATTGTGCGTAATGTTGGACACTTGTCGAATACAAAAACACTTATAAAATTATTTAATGCGCTAGTAAAGAGCAAATTAGATTTCGTATGTTTGATTTGGCGTCCCATTTACAATTCTCGTAAAAATCATTTAGAGTCGATACAACGAAAATTTCTCAAATTTCTAATTTGGAGGGATGATTACATTTATCCGGCCAGAGGATATAGCCAAACTGATCTGTTAAACAGGTTTGGAGCTATATCACTAGAAGTTGACAGTGATTTGTAGTCTCTGAAGTTTCTGTATAACCTCTTATATGGTTATATTATATGGTTATGGTATTATGGTATATATATGGTTACCCTTATTGGTTCTATTGATTTTCATGTTCCTAGACAATATTTACGTTCAAATCAATTTTTTTCATTGGGTATTCCGAAAACTATTTCCCTCGTACAATCATCCATTAGATATATGTGTTCGCTATTCTAGGATGTGTCAGACAAATATGATATCAACAGTGACTCTAATTATAATCACCTCTTTTATTGATAATCTTTTCTTAAACATTTGCATTATATCATTAGATGTTATATCAATAGTGTATATTCGAATATAAACTTAAATTCAAACACTTGAACTTATGATTTACACTTTATGGACTACATAGCATGACGCGTTTCGTCGTTACAAACGACTTCTTCAGATGCTTACAGACTAATAATAACATTTTGAAAAACACAGGTATAAATATCAGGGAATTTTGGCGTTCTATGGTTTTAGTTTTACCTAAGATATTCCATTGGGAAATAGTGGAAATAAATCGGCTTAAAAATTCTGGAAATTTGCTCAATGAACAGATAGAATTAAACAATTCACCCTTGTTAAACCTTTTCAGGTAATAGAAATTATTTTTCAGAATGGAATATCTTAGGTAAAACCAAAACCATAGAACGCCAAAATTCCCTGATATTTATACCTGTGTTTTTCAAAATGTTGTTATTAGTCTGTAAGCATCTGAAGAAGTCGTTTGTAACGACGAAACGCGTCATGCTATGTAGTTAATAAAGTGTAAATCATAAATTCAAGTGTTTGAATGTATGTTTATATTCAATTATAATGGATTTACATCAAGTAAACGCCAACACAATTAAAAAGTGTATATTTTTTGAATATTTCCTGTAACTGGGTGTTTTTACCTGCACGAAAAAAAAGACTTTTTATTATTACATTATCAGATGTTAATACTGTACCTATATATATTTTGAAATATTTCCTGTAACTGGGTGTTTTCACCTGTAGGAAAATGAAGACTTATTATTAAATATTCCAATGCACATGCATATATAGAAATGCATATAATCCGATCCAAATTGATAACATTGACAAAATAGCGCAAAAAGTCAAAGACTACTTACTAAAGCACAACTTCCAACAAATATGAAAGAAACAAATAAATTATTTCAATATTTCTAACGTTTAATATCAATTATCGAACCTTTTCATTTATGAAAGATCTTTATCCACTTCTGCATACCGAGCGAAATCGGTAAAGAAAAACAAATTTCACCAAATGTAAATCGGGAATGAATCTGCAAACAATGTCCTATACACATCGATGGTAGGGGAGGCTGTATACGTGTATTCGACATGATTTGACTACATTATTCGAATGGAATCCATTTGCATTTTTATTATCGTTAATTATTAAACGAGTATGCCAAATTGGTGAAAATTTCCGCCTAGTCTAATGAGTCCGTTAATTTTCCGATATATTTTTATCGAAGGCGCGCTAGTTTGTGCGAATGAAAAGCTGAAATCACATCTCGCTTGTATAAACACTTTTGTAGAAAATAATAGGCCGGTAATGAGTAGTTTTACATGAAGCACGATGTTTGATATCACGGTATTAATTATACACCGGCTAGACTGAGAGCAGTGCTTCAATTCAGCTGGATTGAATTCTGATTTAATTTTCTATGATAAAGCAACGCGCAAATTTCAAAAATTCGTATTTTATAACTGTTTATGATAAATATTCATGAAATAGTAAAACGAATATGTATGAAGCGTCATGTGTGAACCGTCATAATTAATAAATTTATTCTTTTGCAGGATTAATTGCAAACTTACAATTGAATGGCATATACTTAATACATTTGTAACAAGAGCCTGAAAACTAACAGATCGGGAAAAAATTCAAAACGACGGCGGATGAATAAAATCTTACATGAACAGGATAGAACGAAACCGATAGAAAATAAAATTTCTAATATGCCAAAAGTAATTTTACTGTACATCATACACACTGCGCAGAAAATTTAACGAATTTTGCGCCGAAACAATATTCAACCTAAACAGATTGAACCCTATAATAATAATAAAAGGTCTTTATTTCTGAGGTTCAAATCGAAATTGCAACTAGAAATTGAAAATTAGAATATTATAACTGGAAATGAAATATTAATATTGCAACCGAAAGTTAAAATTAACACAAAAATGTAATTAATATTGATAAATATACTGAAATATATATATATATATATATATATATATATATATATATATATATATATATATATATATATATATATATATATATATATATATATATATATGTATATATGACAAAAAACACAATTATCGGTATAGCCCGCAACTCAATTGGAAGCAGCCGTTGACACGTGTTTCGAGCTTATTGGCTCTCCTCAGAACGGCGTAGGCAAGTTCAAGGTGTACGAACCTGGAGATTAAATCAACAACAGAGAAACACACCTGCAAACGAAGTCTCTACTGCTACCAATTGAGTTGCGGGCTATACCGATAATTGTGTTTTTTGTCATTTATACTTTTCACCGAAAATTCTTCATTCCTTATATATATATATATATATATATATATATATATATATATATATATATATATATATATATATATATATATATATATATATATATATATAACTAGCACATTTATCTTTCTGTGAATATTTTTCAAAAAGCCGGAAAGACATGTTCTACTATTTGTGCTACACTATCTTGTTTTCAATATTTATCCTGTGTGGAGCCCAGGGACTTACTTACTCACTTTACGAAGGGACTGCAATACTTCCTGTTATTTAAAATCAGTCAAATTATCTAAAAATTCCTATATTAACACGATTGATGTATTGAAAGTTATCAACCTGTCCGTTGTATAGTTGAATGGCATGTTCCTAATTTCGTAGCAATTACTTGTCCCATTTATCTCATCATCAATTATATGGGATATTTGGTAGATATAAGTCAAAAAGTGTTCATAATTTAGTCCATTCCCGGAAACCAATGAATATAGTGGCTCTGGTGGCTGTACCAATACGTCCATTTGAATTGACTTCGCGCAATATTTTGTCGCATCATTGGCAGTATTTTCTTATCAATAACAATAACAATCAAAGTTTGCCTTGCAATATTGACACACAACGTTCATTGGTCAAGTAGCAAGATTTGCTGTGAACTGTAGTATATTTCAACGTTATAATTGAATGCAAGTCGATAGGAGATAAACGCAAACTTTTCATATTGTTAATTTCGATTCCATCGATTCTGTTCAACTTCGTTTCGACCTTCTCGTTGCTCGTCAGTTTGACTTGCTCTTTTATATCTTTGACTTGCTGCATTGCGAGTTTTGCGAAGTATGTACGTCTAATGGCTATCATTTTCAAAAACGAAATTTCAACTTTAAATTAGAGAAAACTATGTATTATTCTTATCAAAATACTCTTACCAAAATTTTATATTAAATTGAAGTTTTAATATTGGTCGTAATATCTCTGAACTAACAGAGATGTGTGATAAGATATGCAGTTATTTTACATCCTCTTTTTGAGAATTAATAATTATCTCTTACTTATATTATTATTTCAGAATAAATAATTATTATAACTTATATAATTAATTTAGTATTCTTAAATTTTATAATTTTACACGCAATTTTTCAAATTGTTTCGCTGACAATATCAAACACAACAAAAAAAAATAGTGGAATCCATCCAGCCGTTGACTCTACATTTTAGTTGGAAAACTTTTGTATGGAAAAAAATATGGGCTGTTTTTCGGGTTTTTTCGGCAATTATTCGAATATTTCTGCGAAAAAAACATCCTTGGACTTCAACGAATATTTTAAACATTGAATTGGCAAAATTGGTCTACGCGTTTTTGAGTTATGCGCTTACCAACGCATTTTGCAATTCATTTTTATATTTTAGATATATACATATATATATATATATATATATATATATATATATATATATATATATATATATATATATATATATATATATATATAAATATATAATCCTTTACTTAGATGATACATTTGTACAGTTTTCAGCGTCTGATATCAAATAACAGGAATTACTTTTAACTTGTTTCAATAACGTGAAAACTAATTCAATTTAAATAAATTCAATTATGCGATGAGACACAATGAATAATGTGAAAACATCACATCCTTAATATCGAATTAAGTGAGAGGTGCGCTTATCTTGATATAAGCAATACGTAATATATATTTATATATATATATATATATATATATATATATATATATATATATATATATATATATATATATATATATATATATATTTTGAAAGTTTTTAGCATTAACAGGCTTTTTTAATATGAAAAAGTTTATTTCTGTTGACGTTTCGTTGTTATATTACAACTTTGTCAAAACTAATGAATTAGTTTTAATTAACTAATTCATTAGTTTTGACAAAGTTGTAATATAACAACGAAACGTCAACAGAAATAAACTTTTTCATATTAAAAAGCCTGTTAATGCTAAAAAAAATAAATACCTCAAACAGGCAATAAATCAATTTCAAGAAATATATATATATATATATATATATATATATATATATATATATATATATATATATATATATCACTTTGTGTTTGAATTAAATTACAAAAAAATTAAAACACAATGAGTTTATGTTCAAAAAGTGTATATACTATTATTATCATTAAAATCAATCGTTTTATGTCATTGCAGTATTTTATATTATAATCTTTTTGTTGAAAAAATCTTCCACTTCTTCATTACGTTCTCAACTAATTTTTTTGTCTTTTCAGGTCGGCCAGTTGTAACTCCATCTCATAGAAATATCACAGCCGTCTTCGGGCAACCTCTCACATTAACAATGGAATTCTGTGCAAACCCTCCATTCAATAAAGTTTTTTGGATAGCCAAAAATAAGGTATATGAACCAGGCGACGCTGACTCCACTGTGATTGCTTATGGAATAACGGTAATAAAAAACTTAGTAACGACTGAATAACATAAGCATCATTTTATAACAGATATAATATCAGATTTTCTGATTCTACAACTTGAAAATTGCATTTCTTTTAAAAATTTCAAAAATGTTTGAAATATTTCCCACTACAATGTTTCCATACTCCTATTAAACTTAAGGTTTAGTAGAGGGAGTTATTAACCTCCAGTTCCTCGTGAAGTGTTGAACCGGTTTTCTTGTATCTATTAATTTCCAGATCTTCCAAGAAGTTAAGTTTCGGGATTTTGTCTTCTTTGTGTAGGATCTCGTAATTGTTGTTGAAATTATGTTTGTTATCGTACACTGGTTTTCAAATGTAGAATCACATTTTTTGTTGTGGTAGCATCTCAGGTGTTCTCTTATTATTGTAATTGCAAGCAAATTTTCTACTTGACTGTCTAATGTTACATCTCCCACTAATATAATATGGGTATATAAACTGAGTAAATTCATTTTTGCACTCAGTTTTCATCCACCTGATGAAGGTATTATTCTTGTAGCAAATGTTCTACCTGACTGTCTAATGTTACATCTCCCACTAATATAATATGACTATATAAACTAAGTAAATTCATTTCTGCACTCAGTTTTCATCCACCTGATGAAGTTATTGTATACCAAAACAATATTGTATACCAATATAATATTGTAATTGACAATAAATGAAATATTTTTGAAATTTTTAAAATGTGTTTTTAAAATTATTTATTAACAAAGTGCTATACCTATGTAAAACTTCGAACTGTTTCATTGGTGCCACAAAAAAGAACTTACAATATATGTTGTGATATTTTCTTTTCTCATTCAATCAAACTTTTGATTGATAGTGCTTCTTCCAACAGAATATTAAAATGATAAAATGAATTATATGAACTCAACTGCCAACCCCTGCTAATTTATTTAAAATCAAATGTTTCAAATTAAAATGTTTTAGTCTCACTTAATCTATTTGTTAAACATGATAATACGAAATATTGTTATTTGTTAACTAACAAACAAAACTGATTCTTAAAATTTTTCAGAATTCATCTGCACCTCACTGCCATCAGGCCGTGTTATTTCTCACCAAAGTGTCAACAGCAGACATAGGAGAATATATTTTTATGGTACGATCTCCCAATGGAATATCTGAAGGGAATTTCTTTGTAAATATGACATACGCCAGCGGATACGTTGTCCAAACTACGAACACAATATTGTCAAGTAACTCACCAAGTAATTCTGCCAAAATATCCCATATAACTGTTATATTTTTATTACTAACTTATCATCGACTGAATTAGACGAAAATTACAAGCCATCTAGTGTATCTCGAGTCAATTATTCGCTTTGACAGACACATTAAATATGACATTTTATCAGAAAGCCGTCAAGTAAATAGTTGCTGATTAAGCGAATCAAATTGGTTTCCAACATTATTTAGAAATATTTTGAAGAAAATTTTCAATTTTGATATATATGAATATCAAAAGTTTCAAAGATGTGAGATTAGATTTAGGCCGAGATCATTATGTTCCATATATTTTACATATTATACAGTTGAAGATAAGAAAGTTAATTTTTTTGTATATTTTTAAGTAATGAATGTATAGTTTTATATTGGTTCGCGATTTTATATGTATAAATCTGTTAATAGGTGAAGCTTAAGTGTTAAGATAAATAAATGTAAGAAACGATAATGATAATAAAATAAACGTCCAAATGTCTATTTAAATATTTCTTTGGGTGGCATGTATTTTTATATTTCCATAAAGCTGTAATTCAATATTTCTTTATTTAAAATTTTTATAAACAATGCAATGAGGTAATAGGTATTACTGTTAACTGAGAATAAAACTTAATAATATATAAAAATAGATCATCTTTGGTAAAATATTGTAGATTGGGTGAGTGATAAAACATCTCAACACTCAGAGGAGCTTCCTAATCTCTTTCTCGTCCCTTGCAGTGCTTCTGAATCTATTAATGACACATCGTCTTCGGAAGAGGAAGTGTCTGAAACAAATACCACAATCAATAACGTTGTAAACAAATAATAAAGTTGTAACACTGAAATATAAAAGAATTGCAGCTACATATATTGAACAACTCTTCTTACACTAACATGCATTTCAGGTAAAAAGCATTATTTAAATATATATCTATATAATGCAAATATATATATATATATATATATATATATATATATATATATATATATATATATATATATATATATATATATATATATATATATATATATATATATATATATATATATATATATATATATATATATATATATATTATTTTGAAGTTTTTTTAGTAATTTTTTTAGTAATTTTATATATATATATATATATATATATATATATATATATATATATATATATATATATATATATATATATATATATATATATATTTATAATTCGTTTAGTTTTCTTGTGCTTTGCTTAATAACATAAGTGTGAAGGTTTCTTGGGAATGAGCACAGTTTAAAATTGATGGAGTAAAATGAATAGTCTATTCAGTTTTACGAAAGATTTGTGAAATTGAAGTCAATTTCCAACCAACAATGAACCTATAATATTCTTGAAAAAAGCCTAGAGCCGAAACATATGTCGAATAAATAATTACTCCATCAATTTCAAACTGTGCTCATTCCCAAGAAATGGGAATTCCCACGTTGTTATATTACAGCTTTGTCAAAACTAATCTAAATTAGTTTTAATTAGTTTTGACAAAGTTGTAATATAACAACGAAACGTCAACAAAAATAAACTTATTCATATCAAAAAAGCCTGTTATTGCTAAAAACTTTCAAAATAATATATATATATATATATATATATATATATATATATATATATATATATATATATATATATATATATATATATATATATATATATATATATATATATATATATATATATATATATATATATATATATATATATATAAATACTATATTATTCATATACTAACATTGTTATATGTTCACACAGAATTGGATAATAAAAATGTTATTATTATCCTTTAAACCCGATAACAAATACATCGATAATAAATAATGATAAAAATTCTTCATCCTGTATAGTTGAACGGCACGTATCCATATGAATTTATCTATATGAAATGGGTTTTCGGGCCTTTTGGCTGTGATCTTAATTCCTCACGTTTCGTCTACTACTGTTTATGCGCCATCTTCAGAGTCAACTTTTTTCTGAAGACGCCTTCCACAGTATGAGACGAAACGTCAGGATTTAAAAAACCCATTAGAACACGACTCAAAATCCCTTAAACCAATATTCATTTTTCATTGCTATTCATGGAATTGATATAACATAGAATATAATAAACTGATAAATATTATCGATTAGTCAGTGTTAAATAATATAACTCCAATACTAATAGAATTTGAGATGTGAATGTGTGAATTCAAATTCATTCAAGGAACAAATTACTTACCATCATTTAGGGTGAACTTTTTCTGATTCTCATCATCTTTTACTTTGCCATCTTGTTTTTTCAAGAACTCCAAATATTCCTGAGAATTAATAATTTGGTACCAGCTTATCATACTCACAATAGCGATAAAAAATAAGTTAGAGGTGATACCTGCAAATATGTTTTATTCAATGCAAAAATTTGGGAGTGGAAAATATGAGAATATAATGGAATTTGATGACATTTTTACAATGTGAACACTAGAAATAAACAACTTGATTATCCTAAAATATTAAGCGAAATAAGTGTATTGCAAAGAAAAAATTGAATCATTAAAAATTGAAATTATCAATTTTACTACCAAAATCTTTTTAAATATAAAAGAAAGACAATCATTCAAGAATGTGTTTAAGAATTAAATTAAATAAATTTAAAAAATTAATGTTTGTCAATATTCCAAAATTTTATTATTATATCAGTTCATTCACAAAGGTCTTTATTTTCAACAAAATTTAACTCATAAGTTCCCAGTAAGTTTAACCCAGAAATAAATAACAAAAGCCAGGGTGTAATATTTTTTGCTAGCAGTAAGATGAAATAATTACCTACCAACTGCCGCAGAAAGTATAGGCCAATGAAACATCATATACCTCAGTCCAGAAAAATTGGCATTGATTGTAAATTTTGCTGAATAGATCTCTATATTTCTAGTTTGTACTTCAATATAGATATTTGTAACTTGATCATCCTAAAAAATTATATATCATTACATTGTCTATCTAATTATTTATAAATTAATTGCTGGGCCTTGGTGATCCATAAAATCATGCTAACCACTAAATTCAATTTAAATATCCCCGCTTGTCTGTCAAATTCAGTGTAAATGACCTGGAATTACTAGGTACCAACACACACTCTCCTGTTTGGTGAACTATCTGGATAATAAATCATCATTTTTATTATGCTTTTGCAAAATCAATATACACCTTGAGCAATTTTCTCAAAATTATTATAGGTGAATCTTATTAAGTTTTGAGTTATTCGAGTGCCAATCACAAACATCACGCCGTTTCTGCAGAAACTAAATAACATTTCAAAGTAGCCTTTCAAAAAAAAAGAGAGTACTATCTTGTTTCAGTGCCAACATATGCCTTCATGTTTTCAAGTCAACAATACCCAATTTCAAAATATTCAATTTGAAGCTTCTTTTATTTATGATAATTGGAAATACAAGAACATCAGTAGCGTTGCAATTGAATAAATTAAACATCATGTACGTATAAAATAAATCACAATTAAATTAAAAACACAGAAGAAGTACAAAGCTCAGTAGCTGAGCGGTGTAGTGACCACATAATGATTTCGGCTTACTGGTGCTGGTAGGTTCGATTTCCATTGTATTCTTGGGCCGTTTGGAATCGGCGTTAAACTCTATAGTAAACTCCACTGGACCTATATAGCTCCAACTGAGCTATAAAGGTTTTCAACCTCAAATGATAAATAGTGATAATAATAATAAAAAATATAGAGCGTACAATCCATGAACTCCTGGACACTATATGGTTCCATGTCAGTTAACATTGACTTTACCCAAATTTTGTGCAAAATTGAAGTGCAAAAGCAGAATCTTTGGGATCAATTTAACAACCATACAGATTACAAAATAGGTTTCTCCTTAGGATATTCCAAATTTTGGAATGAATACTTGACAATGAATCAAGTACACATTAAAAACAAATAAGTGTGTTAATCATGATTTCTACGAATCCAGTTCTGATTAATAATTTTGAAATACTTAGTGTAAAATGATAAAATTCTCTAATCTCTTTTTTTAACTAAAAGTACATTTGACTGGATTCAAAATGATATGAAAAAAATGAGTTCAAATATTTGGGTAGATTCTTAGTCAGAAATTGATCCAATATAAGATTCAATCAACATAAAACTGAGGTCAATTAGAACTAACAGAAATACTCAATACAGCATTTACTTAATGCCAGCAGCAGACATTGTACCTTTTTTAGTCTTTTAGTTGGTTTGAAAGTAAACTTGCAATAATTGACAAAGTCAAAAACATAACACAAAATATTTTAATTTGGAATTGCTTCAATATTTTTGTTAATTTTATGATCACATATTACTCACATCACTTTCTAAATAACGAGAAAATAATTCCACACGAACTGTTTGTTTCTCTTCCATATTACCAAACAGATAAAAGGGACTGTAAATTATTTTTAATGCGATATCCAACAATAGACTACGATAATGTAACATTGTAGATCTGCAAGAATTAGATATAATTTTTCCATTACTTCCATGGAAATCAGCACATACCATGAACATTCCTGAAAATATCAGTAACTTTCAAATACATCTCATAAATGCTAGAATAAGTATATGAATCTAGAATAAAACAAAATACTTCTAAAAATAACGCAATATATCTAGAGAAATTCAATTCTTTCAAAATGGATAATACAGTGTAAATATGTTAAATACTATTTCATAATAAATGTTAGTCATTTCAATGATTAAATTATCTTATTATAATTAATTAATTGAAACATATCTAAAAATTTCAAAAAATGTATATTCATATTCAATTGATTACTTTTTTTACTTATATAATTACTCATCTGATAAATTGAAATTAATGCAAATATTTCCAAAACTCCTAGTGAAAAGAAACATAAAACTTTAAAAGTTACTATTTTATAAATGATTATTTCAGGAATTGTCAAATTACAATAAAATAGACATTCAGGTAGAAATATTACAGCAGTATCTCAATAAATAAATTCAAATTGAGACTGAAAATAATGTTATATAAATTTGGTTAATTGTAAAACTGATTAGATAAACAATATTCAAAAATAAAATTAATAATTTAATTAATTCGCATATAGAGGATCATATCAGATCAACATGGAAAACTAATTGATATTCAGTTTCAAAATATAGAATATGAAATAAATACTCAATAGACCCAAATATAATTGAATAAATTATTTAAAAATAGAACTCATAAATTTATTTAATTAAATATACCATAATTTAAAATATCAGGGAAATTTCAATACAACAGATTAGAAATTTTATTTTTGACAAGGAAAATAATTACATTACCCAATTGTTTATTTATAGGAGATTCTGGCATTTCTAAATCCAAAAATATTTTATATGGTTGACCAACCATCAGAGAGTGTTGCTTGGGATTCAAATGAACATTTCCTGAAGGGAAACTACAAACACTTTTATGCATGTCCCATTTGTCACAAGATCTAAAAAAAGATTGTTGTTTTAGATAATTGGTATCAAATTGAAAAATTCAAATTTACCTAAACTGTAGATATACTGGTTTATTATGTGCAATAGCTGGTACATAAACATAGTAGAAAGCTACATACATAAAAATTGACAGCCATACCAATAAAGCGGTTACTAAAGCTACAATAGTTCCTCTAAATAATATATCACGTATATTATTCACACCAGTTTTAGCACGAGTCTTATAAAGAGCAACAGTATCATATACAAATTTGGCTAAGGGAAGTTTAATACGCTCTCTAACAAATTTACGAGGAGACGTTACACAAAAAAAAGCAGTATGCATAAAATTTTTGATTCTCAACATCATCGCACACCTGCTATTAATTGAATATTAAAAGGAATAAAAATAGCAATACGAGTGATAATTATTGAGATAATCTTTCCAGATAAACATATCCGGAACATTTAATATTCAAATAGGAAATACAACCACAGAATCAAAACTTTCTAAATAAGGTTAATAAAAAATATTCATAGCATTTAAGTTTCTTTATCTTAATGAAAATTATTCGCCCTTTTTATACAAGAGTAGGAAGTAGTGTGAAATTCGAAATTTCAAAAAAGTTTATCATTGAGAACGACTTATATAATTGAATGAGTTTCATCATTCCTGAAATTTTCCACTCTATTGGCGAGGAATAGTTCAAATATATCTTTTTTTCCTCTATATTCACTTTGGTTAAAAAATAACTATTTGAAAGCCATAAGTTATAAAATAATCTTATTTTTAGCAAATTTTTAAGTCATCTGTGGGTGAGATTTCTGATGAGTAATAAGAATTAAAAATATTTAACTATAAAATATTACTATTTAAATTGTAGATTGATATTTTGTTTAAATTCCTATGAAATGCCCAGAATGTTATGTAATATAGCTGATATATATCTATTATTTCATCATTAAAACTTAAAACTGAATTTACATAAATTAAAATTATAGATTCAAGGAACTAATTGTGTCGCAAATATTCTTGATTGAAGGAAACTGCCACATATCACTATTTCATGGAAGAAATGCAAGAATTGCTTTTGCTAATTTATTTCCGCCAAAGAATATTTGTGAGATGAAACAACAAAGAATATTATCTATTTTGTAGACCAATGTCAAAATCAAAAGAGTGACAGTTCAACTTAAACTTATTTACTAAAGTGTCTTGATACCCCTGGGCTTTACTTTGAAGAAACAATAAAATGAACATTGATGATGACTATGACGACTCAGGAAATGAAACCAGTGGTGATGATGTCGACTTTGCTATAGATGGTGAAACTTCAGCTAACCGAGAATTACAGAGTTATGATGATGATTACCAATATGAAGTACTCTCTACAGATGATATTGTTCAGCACATGGTGGACTGTATTAGAGAGGTCTGTATGAAAGTGTTCATTGGCACCAATAAGTAATAATAAAGATTCATCAAAAGTTTGAGTTCATTCCTTAATCAGCAGTATTCATTTCATATTATTGGTTTTAGGTAAACAGTGTTGTGCAAATACCATCTACAACTACTAGAATCCTTTTAAATTATTTTAACTGGGACAAAGAAAAATTAATGGAACGGTTCTTTGATGGTAACCAGGATGATTTATTCAAAGAAGCTCATGTTATAAACCCCTGCAAAAAATTAACAATTGTTGCCAAGCCAAAAATGTCTAGAAAGGTATTAGGGACTGAGGAGTGTGATATTTGTTTCATGGTTCATCCACCCTCTCAAATGACAGGTCTTGAATGCGGACACAGATTTTGCTACCAGTGTTGGAATGAATATCTAACTACTAAAATTATGGAGGAAGGAGTGGGGCAAACAATTGCTTGTGCTGCACATAATTGCCCAATTTTAGTGGATGATGAAACTGCTATGAGATTGCTCCAAGACCCTAGAGTGAAACTGAAGTATCAACATCTTATTACAAATAGTTTTGTGGAATGTAATAGATTATTACGGTGGTGTCCTAGTCCAGATTGCACATATGCAATCAAGGTATGTATTTATATTAAAGGTAAAATATAATATTCAATAATGAATGGGTCATAATAGTAATCCTTAATTACAAGTAATTATAATCATTTTAACTGCTTTATAAGGAAATTACTGTAAATTTTAAAATTATTTCTCGTTTATTACTTCTTCAATATTCTCATACTAAACATTACTGTTGAAATATATATAAAGGTTATAAATTGCAGAAAAAAAACTCTTTGTTTATTATAGCAGGGCTGTTCAACTGGTGGTCCGCGGTGCCATATGTTGTGGCTCGTGGAAGGGTATTGGACAAAAATTCAGAAATGTTTTTTTAAACACCATCCATGTCAAAAAATTGGACAAAAATTCAGAAATGTTTTTTAAACACCATTCATGTCAAAAAGCTATCAATTTAAATTACATTAATTATTATTAACATTCATTTATTTCTACATGGTCTGCAACCACATTAAAGGTTTCATTTATGTCTCTTGAGGCCTTACAATTTGGACACCCTTGTATAAGAGCAACAAAACAATTATTCTCAGGTCTGTGCATTTTATTGTGCAAGTCTTTCAATTAGAGAGAGAGAGAGAAAGAACATTTATTGGATACTTCCAGAAGGCTATCGACCTAAGTCTTGCAGCCAAAACAAAGGTTTCTTTAATCTGGGTTTAATTTTGATTTAACTGAATAAAATGTGCAATTTTTCATCTGAAGTATAGAGATGTGTTTTAGAATTCTATTTGTACTTTTAATCTGGTCATATAGTTTTTCTCTAACTATAGGTTTAGGACTGATATATTGTTATAGGGTCGTTTTATTACCCAACATTTTGTCATATTAGTGACTAATTCTGACTTTGGTTTCTGGAATTTTTATAAGCAATGTTTTGAAATATGTGCTTTGGGGATAGTCAAGAGAAATGAAGAGTAGTATTTGACAAGGGAAGTAGTACAGTGGAGTAAGGAGAAAACTGACTTTTGAATCTTGATAATAGTGACCATGTATGGTTATTGTTATTATTGACGTCATGTCTGTTATAATATAAAAGAACACTTATTTGTTAAATTTTAAATAATTATTGGTGTTCATCCGTCAAACGCCAAATTCTTAAATGGTATCACAAGTGGGATTTCAATAACCTAACAAAATATACGGGAAATGTTCGAAATATTCCTGAAAAATATGGAACAGTGAAGGGAAAAGAACATAAAGATATTAAAAGGCAAAATAACTAATATAAATGAAAATTTGAAAGTCAGCTACTTACTCTAGAAGATCATATTTAGTTGTGTTGAAATTAATGAAATTACATATTGCCAAGTCCAAGTCTTATGATTAAAATGATAAACCCTACTTTTGATGGAAGAATATTTTGGTTGATATGTAGAAACCTGTTCGAAGCAAGAACTACTGCTGAAATTATCTATAATGGAACTTGAAATTCCAGTGGAAATTAAAATACTAAATAATTAGTAATGACCAAATATAGTAAACTGAAAGACAGTAGCTTTATTGGAAACAATTTCTTTGATCTCTTGATGAGGAAGCCAATATAAAAATACTATCTAATAAAAAAATTTTGAGATCATGAAATTAGAGACGTCGAGATATTCATCACCTTATAAGTCATTCTAAAAGAAAGCGAGTTCTTCAATGTCTAAAAGCTAGAATGCATTGCTTCAGTTTCAAACTGTATTCATTCTGGTAATACCAAAAAAGAGAAGAATCCTTCATCTCATCATGAGCAGCTGTTCTATTCTATAAGAAAGATAGAGCACAAAGGTTTTGTATTAATTACCAAAAGTCAAGTTGTCACTTTGAATTACGGCTATTCATTACCCACAATATAGAAAAACATACTGGGATCACTGGCCGGTATGAAATGATTTTTGACATTAAATTTAAAAAGAGAAGATTGATTCTATTGAATGGTAGAGAGAAAAATGCCTGCAAAACTAGAAGTGAACTGTATTTTAATCAATGGAATGTATCTATGTAAAGTAAGACTATGACCTATGAGTTCTAAGAAAATTCTTAGAAGAGTTATTTCCATGTACCCTACCTGGAAAGATAACAAAAGAACTATTACAAACATGCTTTGTGCACAATGAGGCTCAGTAATTTTAGAGCTTTATTCGGAGAATCAAAAAACAAATTAGAAGAAACCTTCAAGGAAATGTATAGTGCATAAGGTAGAGAATATATTGAATTTGTTTTGATAATGTAGAATCTTG
The DNA here is from genome assembly GCA_030704895.1 of Henosepilachna vigintioctopunctata. Taxonomy (NCBI): domain Eukaryota; kingdom Metazoa; phylum Arthropoda; class Insecta; order Coleoptera; family Coccinellidae; genus Henosepilachna; species Henosepilachna vigintioctopunctata. The sequence goes on from JARQZJ010000097.1 coordinate 1,803,577, forward strand.
GTGTAGGAAATGTAGGGTAGTAGTTTTATGTAAATTTTTTTGTTATGTAATGTTCAATTTCAATGACATTAGGATATTCATATTAAAAATATAATTTTTTCTAATCATACAATCGTAGAAATATTTGTCTATCAATGTGCATTTGTGTCTACTATTGTTTGGTATCGAAATAACGCTATGTTATTTCGTCCATGTCCGTTAATTAATTTTTGTGATTATTTGTGTATGGGTATATAAAGATTAAGCGACTCGATTGTACAATGAAACATACTCCAAAACTGATGTCCATTTCATAATATTCATTTCATCAATATTCATTTTGGCCAAAGTGAATTTTGGCTTTAGAGCATTAGATTGTCAAGTTTTAAGCATTAGAGTACCAAGTCAATCAACGATTTTAGCTACATTTATTTGGATTTATAAATAATTTAGATAAAACTAAGTAGTTTTTCGATTTTCACTATAATTAATTCAAAAACATGACAATATCGTTTCGCCATCCCAGTGGCTTCATCAGATGTTGATGATAAAGAGATTATCATCAACATCTGATGAAGCCACTGTGTTGGCGAAACGATATTGTCATGTTTTTGAATTAATTATATTGAAAATCGAAAAACTACTTAGTTCTATTTAAATTATGTATTTAGATTTTCATCAAGTATCGGCCCAATCGATTAATGGATTTATAAATCGTAATTGAAAATGATTTCAGGTAGCCTACGTCGACTCCAAGCCGGTGGGCTGCCGCTGCGGTCACGTGTTCTGTTTTATGTGCGGTGAAAACTGGCACGACCCCGTAAAGTGTCAACTGCTCAAGAAATGGATAAAGAAGTGCGACGACGATTCGGAAACTTCGAATTGGATAGCGGCCAATACTAAGGAGTGTCCGAAGTGTAATGCGACCATAGAAAAAGACGGCGGCTGCAATCACATGGTTTGCAAGAATCAGAACTGTAAAGCCGACTTTTGCTGGGTGTGCCTAGGACCTTGGGAACCACATGGAAGCTCCTGGTACAATTGTAACAGGTATGATGAAGATGAGGCCAAGGCCGCTAGGGACGCTCAGGAAAAGTCTAGGGCTGCGTTACAGAGATATCTGTTTTATTGCAATAGGCAAGTATATTATTTTAATTAATTATTAATAATATATCAAATCACGCGTAGCATGCATTTCGTAGTACTATGCATGTTACGCGTGCATTGGCACCATACTTTGATTCTAACAACTCTAAAAAATGCAAATGTTTTTATAAAATTTTTACAGTATTCAGATGTAGTTGAAATTGGCTCAGTAGTAAGTATAGATATGCTCCTAAATTTCATATGAGCATTAGAAGCTCATATGAATTATATGAGCTCATCAGCTTATTTGTAAAGATTCTACAAAATTCAATTTCAATCGCTTAGGGGTCGTCCATTAATCACGTGAGGTTTGAATGTAGGAGGTGGTTCAGAAAAAGTCACAAATCATTACAAGGGGAAGGGATCTACTGAGAAGAATCACGTGTATTTAAATTTTTCGTGTCACGCACGGTTAGTTACTCTGATTTTTTCTAATATTTGTACTAAAAAATATACATGCGATTTTAGGTGGCAGGGAGGGTTTTCACTCAAACCTCATACGTATTACCTGGGAATTATTAACATAACTTTATTGTATATGCTATACAAACAAAATATGTATCTGTGCGAGTTACAAAGTTCTTAATCTACTGATACTTTGTAGATTCGAAAGATTTCTAAAATTCACGGTATAATTAGAGATGCAGGTCATTCTCACCCTCCTGATCACACGATAAGAGACAAGTCGATCACCTGTATAATGAAAGAATTAGCCTGTTCTTGAAGAGATCCTGTTAGCATGAAAAGATGATTAGAACCCATAAAAAATAGAACTGTCAAATACGCCTAAATCTACAATTCTATTTTTCCCTATAAAATCTTACCTTCTACCTATCCTATGCTGAGGGTACTGAAAGTTACTTGAGCATTAAACTTCTGATATTTGATAAATGCTCATAAAATAGTTTCGTATCAAACAAAAAGCATAAATACATTGGGCACTGAAGTATACATTTTACCATATGAAACAATTTTTTTTATCTTTTTACTCAATTTCGAATTCTTGTCGAATTCGAAAACATGTATATATATATAAGGAAATTAAATTTTTTTGTGCTTATGGCACTGAATGAAATATTTAAGAAAATGAACACTAGAACATTCATTTGAAAAATTGAAATTAATCAAAAGAATGTTATAGTAGAGCTAGATATGTGCACGTGTACGATGTGATGTCTCCATTATCAATTATTAATATAATATTATTATTATAATATCGATTTCAATATTTCTCTATATATATATATATATATATATATATATATATTATATATATATATATATATATATATATATATATATATATATATATATATATATATATATATATATATATATATATATATATATATATATATATATATATATATATATATATATATATATATATATATATATATATATATATATATATTCATAATTTTCTCCCGCGTTAAACATCCATGTCCAAAAAAAGGCGTGAACCAGTAGCATAAAAAGGTATTTGATGTTACTCGATCACTTAATTTTGTTTTTGTAATTTCTAGTTATAAGTGTTGTTTCAAACAGAGAAATTTGTCCTCAGGTACATGAACCATATGCAGTCACTAAAATTCGAACACAAGCTTTACGCTGCCGTAAAAGACAAAATGGAGGAAATGCAGCAGCATAACATGAGCTGGATTGAGGTTCAATTCCTTAAGAAAGCAGTTGACATTCTATGCGAATGTCGGCAAACGTTAATGTACACGTACGTGTTCGCCTACTACCTGAAAAAAAACAATCAGTCTGTGATATTTGAAGAAAATCAGAAAGATCTTGAGAGAGCCACAGAATTGCTGAGCGAATATCTGAGAGAGACATAACTCAAGAAAATTTGGTCGACATTAAGCAAAAGGTTCAAGACAAGTATAGATACTGTGATGGTAGGAGAAAAGCTCTACTGGTACATGTGCATGAAGGCTACGAAAAGGATTGGTGGGTTTACAGCGAATAATAAACACGGACAATCAAATTGCATGGTGTACCCTAAAACTATCAAAACGATATTTTTGTATGACATTGAGAGATCAAATGAAACTTCGATTCGACTTGAATATTTCTGGGTTCACCTTGTTCATCACTGATTTAGCAAATCCATTCTTTGAAATTATTGCAGCATGAAGAATTTAATTTTATTGGTTAGATTTTTTTGTAAAAACAAAGTGAGCTTAAAATAAATCCGGATTTTGGAGAGTACTTCAATGTATACAATTATTTTGGGAACTCTTGAATATGTACTTGATTTGAGTCACTTTTCTGCAATTGGCGAATCTGATGTGATTATTTTAAGTAATTTTTCAGTTTAATAGGTATTCTGTGAGAAAAGGTTGAAAATATTATATTTTACTGAATATAAGTTGAAAATTTTTTTAAAGATCCCTCCTTTGCAATCAACTCTGTTATTATAGATGCACTGGAAAAGTACAAATATTTAAGGAATCTATGACTTTAATATCAAAATGGGTTATACAGATATTTCATAACATAGCTGTGTAGATATTCAATTAAATTATTTTTATCATTATAATTATGAAAAGAGCATAAAATGGATTCATCTTATGAAATGAAATCTGTAATAATTTCTTTCAATTCTATTCAACTATTATCTAATCTTCAATCATTTGAAAATTTTTTATATAAAACTCACAAATGTAAGATAATTTTGCTTACCTTTTCTATTTTCACTTTTGATATTTGTATTTTCTAGATTGTTTAAGGAAAATTCATTTTGCTTATTTATATAATATAATCACCATATAACTAATTAATAAAAAACAAGAACAGTTGATTACTTTATTGGGGTAAATGAAATTTCAATAGTTTAATATCACAACATGGAATTAAAGGCAAAGTATTCCATGTATTATACATAGACCAAAAAAGTACAAGTATTTAAGGAATCTAAATGACTAGTGTGTCCAAATTTTTGGATAATTTTTTAACTAATGACTATAGATATATCATTAGATAGCTGTGCAGAGATTCAATTAAATTATTTTTATCATGATTGTTAAGAAAAGAAAACAAAATGGACTCTTTATAAATTGAAATTGTTAACAATTACTTTCATTTCATATATAATTTTATAATCTTGGAATATTCGAAAAAATTTTAATAAAATATATAATTGTCCTTACCTTTTCATTATTACTTTTTTATATTTGTATTTTCTATATTGTTGAAGAAAAGTTCAATTTAGCTCAGTTATATGATATAATCACCACAAAACGAATTAATAAAAAAACAAAAACATTTTATTACTTTATTAAGGCAAATGAAATTACAATAGTTTAAAATCACAACATAGAATTAAAGGTATGAACACATGATTACAACAAAAAGAACAGTATGTATGTGAATTCTTCATACACCAATTGAAAATTGAATAATATCCAAAAATTAAGTTAATGAATAAGTCTGTGCATAGAAGAACTGAACACTCTCATTGATTTGAACACATTTGTAACCAGCACATGTTATTACTTCACTACAATTACAAAATCAAAACTTTCAACTTGCAACAAAAAAGACACTTCCATTTGAAAACAATATTCTGTTATTTTAACTCAAATTTGGTCTACCAATTCTCAGAAAATAACAATTTTGATAGTGTCTGTCTCTAGCAAATTTTTTTTACTGTCAAAAACTAACAAGTTCAGTGATTTTGCACTGATTATGTATTTCATTGAATGAAATAATTTCAGAATTGAATTATTTGGTCCATGATTGAAATCTTGATCTTAATATCCTAGGATTCTGCCTGTTCACTCTCGCCTTTGTTATTATTGGTAGTAATAGCCAAAGCTACAGTATGTTGTCCTCCACTTGAGACCTTAATTATCGAACGTTGTTCTAATTGTTTACCACCAACAAGGGTAGGTTCCAAGCAATCTTCATCATTTCCAGTACCTAACTGTCCAGAAGTTCCCATTCCCCAACAGAATAGCTTTCCTAGAATAGAGTTATTTGGTAAATGAAGTATGTCAACAAATTAATTTTGTATAATTATATTTTTTCACAATAATATGAAAGGTTTCAAAAATTATTCAGTGAATCTTAAATGCTGCAGTCAAAAGCAAACTGACAACTAAATGAGTAACCAATTGTGGATTAAAAACACTAACCATCAAATATTTATTTGGGAATATCAAACAGCCAAATATCACTTTAGCATATTACAAGCCAATCAGAAATAATTGCTTCCAAAGTATATAAGGAAGACATGAAGCTGACTTTGAAGTTTATGAGTCAGGCTATTACGCTGAATTTTTAACTCTAAAAAAAGGAGAAAAGGTACAACATTAGGACTGCATTCCAGAGACAATTTTGGCAATTGGAAGGTTCAGCCTCTATTTAGGTTGCACCCTACAACCTCATAAAAGTAATCATCTCAATAAGCCTGATTGAGATGATTACTTTCATCTTGTTGATAAAAAAGCATGATTAATGAAAAAGTAAAAATACCACAATAGTTGAAGTAGTAATTCCAAAAAGCAGCAATCTGACTTGAAGAACGCTGAGAACATATGAAAGTATGGAGACCTGGAGGTACCCAGCATTGTCCATAACAATTGTTTGAAATGATTCATGGAAGACATTCCAAAAAACCTACTGATATTTATTAGAGAACTGGGACTTAATGAACATATCTACATGATAATAACGTGAAACTAAAGCAATCCATCTCTAAGACATGATAGTGATCGTCACCATGAAGACTGACACAATCCGATAACTAGGTCATGACATCCCGCCGATATTTAATAATTTATAGAAAAAGAGGAAAGTTCCTCAGGGGAATATTTTTGTTCTAGTGCAATACATTTTTCTAAAATTTCTGAAAAGATTTGATCTAAAATTTATGACATTATTAACAAATAAGCATTGGTTTTCCACAAACACATACAACTTTTACCAGTACAACAATATAAAGTTCACTGAACAGAAAAAAGATTAGATTTCATTACCTGTAAGGAGATGTAAATGTGAATACTTTAGTTAGTATTTTATCAACCTCTTCAAAGTTGTAAAAAAGTTATTTTAAACAACTGTCTATAGTTCAAACTTGATTAAACTCATTCATTTCAATATTAAATTGAGTTGTCCTAAAATGAATAATACAATATCCTTTATCGGAATTGACAAATATATAAAAATTACTTCAACACCATATATTTAATATAACAAAATATTTCATGAATTTAAAGTTTGATTCTACAAAAATACTGACATCAACACCAAATATTTCACCAACCATTTCATTTAAGATTGTAATTTTATGTATTTTTGCAGTTTTATACAGAAATAAAGATTATTATTATTATAAATATATAATTTTTGAAATTTAATTCAATACAGTAATTATTCTAAGTAATTATTTTATGGATGAATAGGTGGAGAAAAAAATTAAATCCGAAAAAATCCAAATTTATACTCTTTCATCATAAAAGCAACAAAAACTCTCCGACCTTGGAAACTTGAAACGCTACATTGAAACCATCACCTAACTGCAAATATCTAGGGATGACAATTGACAACAGGATGAACTTCAAAATCCATATCAAATCAGTAAAACAAGCAACAATCAGTAGAGCCAGTCACTTCCGATCACTAACCTACAAAGACCAAGGTATTGGAGCCAACACAGCCTGCAAAATCTATAAAATGATCTCTAGATCCCTTCTAAAATATGGGCATCAAATCTTGGGGCAATGCAATAAAACATACTTCAAGATGATTGAGATTGCTGAACGAAACAGTGTCCGAAAGATCACAAAAATGAGACCTCCCCAGAATCCCCTATATAACCCGTCGAACCAATACTTATATGAAAAGACCAACATTGAACCAATAGCTGATAGACTCCGCGAATTGAATAAAAAATTCATTCAACAACAGTAAAATATTGACCTGATAAGACCAAACTATAACTCCATCACCAAACTAAAAGAAAATTACCAGCGCAACCACTATTTGAGCACCTATTGTCTTTACTATAGTATCATAAGCACTTGTTTTATTTCTTTTGTTGTTTCACAGACTAAAATATAAATTCTTTCTTTTATATTATAACATGTATAACTGAACAGGAAAACCTAGGTTGATAGCCCTTTGAATTCTTATTCAAGAAAGTTGTTTTCTTCTCTCTCTCTCTCTATTTTAAATTCGGTAAGTTTGATAATGTCAATTTAAGATTGGATGGTATGCAGGTTAATTATATAAAGTTAACCGATAAAATGATATGTAGACATCCATTAGCATATGGACATTGTTTTTCAATGGAAGTAAGGCATTATTAAAGAACTTAGAAATAAGGGAAAGAACCAGCCTTTGTAAAAAAAAAAACAAATGCAAACAGTTAAAAGCAATCTCATAAATAATCTATCTTATGAGTTGCTGTATGAGGCAACACAGATAGAGCCTATAATTCACAGGATAAATACTAAGCACAAATTCATTTCACGTGAAAATAAAAATAAAATCCACTTCTCCATGGGCAATCTGCCCAAAACTAAACTATCTGTCAGCCCATTATTGTGTATGACGCCTTTTCATTATTATTTTGTCAATCATCGATTCCAAGTAACCATTATTTTTTACTAATCGCTTAATAATTGAAATCTACAGTAAATTTACCGGGAAAGTGGAATTGAAAGTAATAGGTGGATGAAGTATGGAATGCACTGAATTTAATTTTGTAAGACTTGGTGATGCAGGAACTAATAAGAGTATCTGAATATGTAGGTTTTGTATATATGTTGAATAATTAATTGTCGTTTGATATTGTGTTTCTAAATCTAAAGAAAATAAATTGTGTTGCATTTTCCATTTCCAATGTGAAATGAATAGACCTATAAAAAGAGTTTATTAAATATTGTATGAATTGCTGAAATTGTCCATCTGTACTTTTCCAAATACAAAAAACATCATCAACATATCTTTTCCAAAAGAAAAAAATTGTTACTAACTAATTTTAAGATGAAAAGAGCAGTTGAGGTAGAAATGGAAAATGGAGTAACACCCCTAAACAATTGTGAAGCAATAATTTTAAAACAATTTTGTGAAAAGAGCTAAGTGTTATTCATTCAATATGGTAAAACTTATATGTTTTACTTCTTCTCTAATTAGGGCTCATTCAAGTGCTTCAGTTTTTCCTTCTAGTTATCAACTAAGTGCACTCTGCATTTAATGTTTAAGAATATATCATTAATCAATTGAGCTGATACTTGATGAAAATCTAAATACATAATTTAAATAAGACTAAGTAATTTTTTGATTTTCACTATAATTCAGTTAAACATAACAATATTGTTTCTCACTCACTCCAGTTATAATTGGGATGAAGCCAAAATGAAAAATCTAACACATACTAAATGATAACTGAAAGCTACTAAAATTCATGAAGTATTCTACTTACAGTGATAACTGATCTTTACCTTTATCTGTAACAGCAAAAGAAGTACAAGATCCTGCAGAAATTTTAGTCACTTTAACATCACTGAGTTTAGGGATTTCGGTCAGTTCTGTAGCATCCTTTGCATCTGCACCTAGTCCTAATCTTCCATATTCATGTCTTCCAATCGCGAATACTTTCCCATCTTCATTAAGGGCTAGAGTATGATGTACACCAACACTTATTTCAAGAAGCTTTTGCTGAGAAAATATTTTACTATGAGCTGGAGCATACTGCTGTCCTCGATGATCCAAACCTTTGGAAAAATAAGAGATAATAATGTTTTTTTTTTGTTTTGTATACACTGATAATAGTTTCTATAATATTCAATTTGCCAACAATTATATACAACACATGATTAAATGATATTGAAATTGCGTAAATATGAAAAGTTGTGTACAAATCAATAAATTTAATGAAAGCTTCATTGTCTTTAGGATATCAGGATTAATATTAAAACTTTTACTCTATGGGAGATTTTTATCTATGAAACTTAATATACAGTCAACTCACCCAATTGTCCATAATTATTAAGCCCAAAAACATAAATATCGTCAGCTCCTGCTACTTTAGCATAGGTACCACATGCTCCGCACCAAATATTTTCAAAATGTAATTTTAAACTTGGCTTTACATTGATTAAGGCAGGTTTGAGTAGTCTTTCTGAAATCAATTGAAAGAAAAATAATTATGAGTTATACATTATGAAATTACAATTTAGTTTTAAAATACTAAATTTTGAAATAAAAATTCAAGTATATTCATATATAAATTCAAAATAAACAATGAAAAGAATCAGTATAATTTTTACTGAAAATTCAACAGAAAAATGTCTAACATTAGAGAATTATTCACCTATTTGAGCTTTGCTCATTCCTCCTCTACCATCTCGCCCAGAATGCCTTTCTGTAGTCCTTCCTAGTTGACCTTGTTCACCATTTCCACATGTGTAAACTTGACCATTTTTAGTTAAAAAAGCTATATGATTTTCTCCAGAAGCAACTTTAACTATTGGACCTTCATTGATGATTTCGCAAGGAATCCTTTCATTTCCTGATAACGTTAATCCCATATTACCATGTGTATCCTAACAAAAATATGTCGTAAGTTAAAAGTGAAAAAAAAAACTTGATGTACATTACCCTAAAGGTACCCCATGCATAGACAGTGCCATCTCCCAGTAATGCTACAGTGTGAGAATCTCCAGCTGAAATTTGTGAAACCTTTCCAGGTAAATTTACCTCTCCTGGCTTAAACTCAGAATTTTCCTCTTCATCTGTCTTCCTTCCAAGAGCCCCTTCATCGTTACACCCAAAAGTGAAAACCTAAAAAATTTAAAATAGATTTCACATAATAGCTTATTCAAATAAAGGAAAATTACAACTTTGTTTAGAGTTTGATAATAAAACCTAATTCCTCCTTCAATATATACCTACTTTTCCACTTTTAGTTAAGCAAACTGTATGCATTCCTCCAGCACAAACATCTACAATTTGCTGTTCAGGAATATCTAGTAACGCAAATCTATTTTTTTCCATTACTTCATCTCCAAGTCCTAACTGACCTACGTCATTTTGACCAGTTACTAAAACAACTCCTTCTGTTGTGGATGTCACGAAATTTTCATCTGCGAGAATAACTAAAAGTAAAATTGTATAAATAAGAGGCGATAATTTTCCAATTATTTGATTAAAAAATTTAATTACATTTAGTTCGTTTAACTTTTCTCTCGTCCGCATTTTGCAATTTCCTCTTTGGGGCCATTGTGAAATCTGCAAGATAATTCGAATAAAATTAATAATTAAACACATGCTTCATCAATATAAAAATATATCAAAATACTTACATGAATATTAATCAAATATTCAATAAAACTAAAATAATTTGTAGATTTTAATAATTTTTTCGTCAATACTCAAACTGCAGCCATAAGGCGGGAACCTAGAACAACAGATTTGAGAGGTTATAATTTGTCACAAACACAGAAATGTAGAAAATTTCAATTAATCATAAACCATAGAATTGTGGAATATAAGTTTACTTAGGAATCTTGATCGTCGTCGACCAAAGTTGTTATCCTTTTGTTGTCTTCACACTATTCACTTAATTTATTTCATTGATTGAACATGAGAATTATTCGAGTTAAATGAAGAAACCGTCTTAAAACATATTGAGCGAGTATTTTGGTACAGAGTATATGAAACTTTTTGAACGAGGACATTCTTATACGTCAAATAAAACATATTTTTAAAATTTTTGTTTTTATTCAACTGATAATTCTAAGAAACATGAAACCAAATGCTTTATTCACGCGATAACGATTGAACATATCTTTACTGAAAATGCTAATTTGTAACCTACCCATTTCGCTTGCTAGCATCTGTTTGAAGTTGTCATTTTGGCATTCGGCAAGTCATCGTGTTTTAATAGAATTATTTTTTATTTGTCTTGTAATTCAGAAAGAATGGCTCAAGCCGATAGCGATAGAGAAAAAACACTCCAAGATTATCGTAAGAAACTCTTGGAACATAAAGAAGTTGAATCGAGGTTGAAAGAAAGTAAGTACATATTGAGAACTTGTATACTTGGTATTTATACCTCACTACACTTTTCCAGTGAGAGATCAGCTCAAGGATCTTACAAAACAGTATGATAAATCAGAAAATGATTTGAAAGCGTTACAGAGTATGGGACAAATTGTGGGAGAGGTGCTCAAACAGTTGACAGAAGAGAAATGTAAGTATATTTTTTGAATGATCTAAGACAATTGAAAACACAAATTTCCTAACGTCAACCTGAATTTCAGTCATTGTAAAAGCTACAAATGGCCCCAGATATGTGGTTGGTTGTAGACGGCAGTTAGACAAAGCTAAATTGAAAGCAGGCACCAGAGTTGCTCTTGATATGACAACTTTAACAATCATGAGGTACTTGCCTAGAGAAGTGGATCCTCTTGTATACAACATGAGTCATGAAGATCCTGGTGATGTCACTTACTCAGCAATTGGTGGTTTATCTGAACAAATTAGGGAATTGAGAGAAGTTATTGAATTGCCATTAATGAACCCAGAGCTTTTTATGAGAGTTGGAATAACTCCACCTAAAGGTGAATATATTTAAGTATAAATGACACTCAGCTTTTGCTTGTTACTTGGTGAAACATTATAATAAATTGAAATTAAAACAGTTGGCCTAAGTTTTTTTACTGTATTAACAATTTTACATATGTTTTGGGTGGTTAGCCCATTATTTAGAGTAATAAAAATATAAATTCTATATTGTTTATATGGTTATTACTCTTGAAAACAAATTGAAATTGAAATACTCAATTTTTAAGTTTAAGTTTCCCTGATATTAAAAGATTATGGGTATACAGAGTGTTTTCTATTTAAGGATGTTTGCTGTATGGACCACCAGGTACTGGAAAAACATTATTAGCTAGAGCTGTAGCTTCACAACTAGATGCTAATTTCTTGAAGGTAGTATCTAGTGCAATTGTCGATAAATATATAGGAGAATCAGCTAGATTGATTCGTGAAATGTTTAATTATGCTAAAGATCATCAACCTTGTATCATATTCATGGATGAAATAGATGCTATAGGTAAGTTCTCACTGACGAAATCTAGAAAGTTAATAATAATAACTGATTTTCTTTTAAAATGATAATAGGAGGGAGAAGATTCTCTGAAGGTACCTCTGCCGATAGGGAAATTCAGCGTACTTTAATGGAACTTCTGAATCAAATGGATGGCTTTGATTCTCTTGGACAGGTGACCTCTATTCTGGTTTTGCATTTATGCGATCTAAATAGAGAAATTACTGTTTTTAGGTGAAAATGATTATGGCTACTAATAGGCCAGATACATTAGATCCTGCTCTTTTACGTCCTGGTCGTTTAGATAGGAAAATTGAAATCCCTCTACCAAATGAACAAGCAAGACTTGAAATTTTGAAAATTCATGCAAGTCCTATTGCTAAACATGGTGAAATTGACTATGAAGCCATTGTAAAACTCTCTGATTCCTTCAATGGTGCTGATTTAAGGTAACTTTTCCACATATGAAGTGCCACTAGTGAGATGAAATATTTTCTCTCATATCTTTACACATAAAATTAAAATTTCCTAATATTGTTACATCTTCATTATAATGAAAAAAATTGCTTGTAACAACTGAGAACAAATATTTAATGGTAAATCTTGGATATATATATATATATATATATATATATATATATATATATATATATATATATATATATATATATATATATATATATATATATATATATTGAATTTGAATTCGTAATTTTCATTGTAAATAGTCATATACAAATGCAAAATTTGACCAAAACAAAGCCAATATCTATTTTATAAAATTTGTAATTGTGTTCTGTATAGTTCTAGTATGGAATCCTCTTTCAAATTGTAATAGGTATATACCTACTATGCTGTTTGAATTAATTGGGACAAAGAATAAAAAACAATGTTTTCGTAAAATCTTACCTTTCAGTGAAGTAAATACATACAAAATAGCATAAGTTCTTCGTATTAATATGAAGTATGTCCTCCTTTCGTAGAAATAACTTCTTGAACTCGTCTAAGTATCGATTCTACTAGCGTATCACAGATTTTCTTCAATTCGTCATCATGAAACCACACCTGAATTGCACTTAAAATCATTTTTTCTTTTGTAGTGCAATCCAATTTTGCCTGTCGTTTCTTTAAAATATTCCATTAATTCTCAATGGGATTGAGATCAGGTGAATTCCCCGGCCAATCAAGTACTTTTGTTTCATTTTCACACATAAAGGCCTGTACTTGTTTGGAATTTTGGCAGGGAGCCAGGTCGTGCTGAAATGTTTCATCAAACGTTTCCATGAATGGGACAATCCTGGTGCGCAATATTTCCATATATTTCACTGAATTCATCATCCCTGTTATAGGAGCTAAATCGTCCATTGCCATTGGTTGTGATCAAGCCGCAAAGTTTTCCCCATCACTTCGTCTAACAACACTTGATTTGTACCCTTGAACAAACAAATGTGTCTCAACTGAAAACCACCTTCTTCCAGTCGTCCACATTCCACGCACGGTAATTTTTGGCCCATGCCAAACCTTTCTTCATCATTTTTTGGGTAAGCAGTTGCTTTCTTCTTGGTCTTCTTGCCTTACGGCGAACCTCCAGCAGTCGTTTTTGCACAGTTGAGGTGCTCACCTCCACACCAGAAGCCATTAAATCCCTTCAAAGATCAGTGCTTGTCTTTCTCGGATTAATTTTGCTATTTCTTATCAACGATCTGTCTGTTCTTGGAGTAGTTTTGCGTTTGAGGCCACAGTTTCCTTTTCTTTTTCGAGACGATGTGCCACTTTCTTCAAATGTTTTTGAAATTCTCGAAACGCTGGACTTTCCCACACCAACAGCTTCAGCTATATCTCTTACAGTCATTGATGTGTGTTCATTAAATAATTTTGAAACGCTTCCTCGGAGTGATATTCATCTTTGGACAAGACAATATAGCACACATCAAAATTGAAACCACCAACTGTCGCACCGGTAGGCTCAACTGAATTGCTGGCGAGGTAAAACCGGTCAAAATGTAAATGATGGTCAAGGTCGAACCCTCATGTCACCTCATGTAGTAAACAAGCAGGTGTGACGGTGTTTGGGCCACCCTGGTACTCACATACTTACTACAGTAACTCAAACGAAAAAATTTTGGCCCAAATAATTCGAACAGCATAGAAATATTGCTTGAATATATTCATATTGAATGATATTTCGAAAGTATCATTCTTATGAATTGTAACATTATTTGAAATAAATTTTACAATTGTATTTTCAGAAATGTTTGCACAGAAGCTGGTCTTTTTGCTATTAGATCTGAGAGGGAGTATGTAATTCAAGAAGATTTCATGAAAGCAGTGAGAAAAGTTGCAGACAATAAAAAATTGGAAAGCAAACTTGACTATAAACCAGTATAATTTCAGTCATTAATTTGCGTCCTGCTTAATACTAATTATATTTAAGATTAGGTAAAATGAATTTGTATTTCGTAATGAAATAAAATTTTTAATTTATTCTTTTGTTTTGAAAAGATGAAACTAACAATCTATCATAAGCAAGGATTGATTAACTGGGCAGTTTGTTTAACTTTGATAGAAAATCAAAGGAATAATCAATTTACTTTGATTACTCCTAATTTAAATGTTTAGAACAAAAGAAATTCACATTTTCAGGATGAAACTCAAAGCAAAGTTAATAGTTTCTTAAATATTTAATCTGATAAAACCTACAATTCAGATAGAAAAAAGATTTCTCATTCGAGTCGAATTGGGGAATCAGAAAATTAAAATGTCAGCTAAACATCAAGTACATTTCAATATCCTGAAGATGTTATATTATGCAAACTTTCAGCCCATCATGTTGTATGGCATTATCTTTTGGTGAGGATCTCAAGATATGGAAAATATTTACATAACTCAAAAATGGGCTTTGAGAACAATTGCCAAGCTTCCACGCGTTCACATATCTAGCTTTACTACAGCATTCTTATGGTTAATTTGAATTTTTCGAATGAATGTTCTAGTGTTCATTTCTCTCTCTCTCTCTATATATATATATATATATATATATATATATATATATATATATATATATATATATATATATATATACAGCATACAATCATAAGAGTGTCAATGCATTGTGATTTTACCATCAATAGAGCGTCAGCTGTAATACGGCGTCAGTATAGTGAGGCTCTAATGCACTCCTATGCCAAAGGGTTCAAAATATCACCTTCTTCCTGTTGAATCAATATTTCGATGACGCTATTTCCAGTTCGGCGATGTTCCGACGACAGCGCTGTTTAGGTAACAGTATACTTCGTAAATGAATAACTCAATATTTTCATTTGCGTATAAAGCGTCACTTATCTCCAAATTAAAAGGAAAGCAGCTTCAGGACATTGAAGTAAATTTCGAAAAAAAGTTGTTATGTGATGAAGAAAATAATGAGATAGAAGACGAAAGACTTTCAGAAGAAAAAGAGATAGTTCTGAATATAATTGGTCAGGTCGAGTTGGATCAGGAAAGGAGTCGTACAAAAACACATGTACTTTTATACCATGAACGCAAGTTCAGAAAAATATTATCCAGACTTTCTTTGCCGAACATATTACAAAGAAAAAATCTCTCAGGAAACGAGAATGCGAGCAATTGATAGAAAATTATCCAGAAGTTTTCACCAACAAAAACTGAAAGAAGATAAAAGTCTTCATTCAGAACATTTACACACGAAAAAATAAGTAGTAATTGGGAATGTTGCAAATTTATTAACACAACTTTAATTTTGTAAATCGAATTATGTTTTTAGTTCTAGTTTTTAACCTTTAGTTATGAAAATAATAATGTTTTTATATACCAAAGAATTTCGAATGTAGGAGTAAACAATAAATTGTATGTGAACAAAACATATTTAAATGTGAATGAACAAAAAACACATCCTCCTGAAATATTAGTATTAAGAAACATAGCGTACGTGAATTATGAAAAGAGTGGCATAGACTTCGAAATTTTTAATTCTTCATATGTTTCTCTGAAAATATCTGATAGTAAAATTTCAATGAATTACCAATATAGTCTATACATTGATTGTATCTAGTATAATGTTTTATACGCGTTAAGAATCGGTTGAAAAAATATTAAAAATTTCCTATACAATTGAGTAAAGATCCGGTCAAAAACAAATATCCATTGAAATTATTGATTATGCAGAACAAAAGGTGATTAGAAAAATTGATGAGTATTTTCTATATTTCACTTTATTGAATGACTGGAAGGAGAGCTTGTTAAAACACTCAAGATCAGCGGAGAGATCAAAATCACCAATTTTAAGTTTCGGATAACTTTACAATTTAACTTTTTTTTTAATGTAATAACTCTACTTGAGTAAATTTATATATATTTTATAAGATTCGAATCTGAAACAACTAATTTAAGTATATTTATTAATATTACCTATATATCAATATAGATATATTTAGTAATAGTAATATAGTTGTATTTGTAATATTAAAATTAAATTGAATGAATTAAACAAAATAAAAAGATACGATATTTATATACGGTAATGAATATTTTTTTTCAGATTGAAACGGAACTCTCTAATAAGTAGGTAGATTTTTGAAAGATCCTGTCAAATTTTCGAAAAAGGAAATGTAGCATTTTCATATATAAACTGTGTAAACATTTCTCATCCTATAGCTGAATAGACAGCACTATTCGTCAAAGGCAATTTCTAACACAAATTATGCAATTATTATTTGCGGCATACCAACAATATGTCGACTTTCTGCCACGAAATAGGTTGAACCACAATGTAAAAAGTATAAATTCATCTTTGCTTACTTTATGTCTATCTTTTCTCTTAGTGTATCCTAAAATTGAGCTTTGAATGATATATGGCATACCGGCAACGCTGTGTGACGATGTAGTGCCGCTTTATATTGACGCTCCATAAACGGTAGTAAATAAAAAACTGTTTATTTTGGTAGACGCTTTATTGACTCGGTAATGTAAAGACACGTCTTAGCGGCAAAACGATATACGAAATATCTGAAAAACTTTTCACATAATGAATATGATATTACGGAGTATATATTGCATGTTACCAGTTTCGACTCGACTGCATGTTACCAGTTTCGTTAGTGGTTATGCGTTATCTTGGTCGATTTAGTCCTCTCTCGAACCGCCGTCTCGACTGCCTGGTCGTGTGCTTGAAGTTCTACAACGCGAGAGTGGGGGAGGGCGCGATATTATGTACGCTTGTTACCATTTTTTGTTTTGGTTACTGTGATTGGTAATGTTAATGTTAGTATTCCTTAGTTTGCGTGCAATTAAAGATGGATGAGTGACGCTGCGTAATCGAACAACTAGGTACATGAAAAGTCATTCTCCTTATATACTATTGAAGAAAAAAGGAGATAATTAAAAATCGAAGACCAACACCTATTTTAAATAATTTCAAAAAAGTATCGAAAAAGTAGTTCGAAAATTTGAATTTAGTTGGTATAGTGAAAACTCTTGGTTATGTGGTTGCAAGAAAAATAGACTGTATTGTTGGCCATGTCTTCTATTTTTTACAGAAAAAAATGGATGGACCAGCAGTGGAGTCAACGATTTAAATAGTTTTAGAGTTCTAAAGAGGAGACATGGAATTTCTCCGTTGTATGTGAGATGTGTAGCCAATTTGATTCAGTTTGGCAAAATAAAGAATCGAAAGTTGTCGCAACCAAGCTTTTAAGGCAAATATTGCTAAATATAATGAAATTGTTAAAAAAATTGATATATTGTTAGCACACTTGAAGATGCTGTATGTTATTTGACCAAACAAGAATTGCCTTTTCGGGATCATTTTGACGGCTAAGACTCTGAGAATTGAGGCAATTTCAGGAAATTGTTAACATTAATTGCTAAAAAGGACCAAAAGTTTAGTCAACATCTAGAAATATCAACTGTTTTTTCGGGAGTTTCAAGTGACATACAAAAGGATGAAAGCACCGATATTTTAAACCAATCGCAACTTTCGGTCGTATTTAGATATGTTTGCCCCGACGGTGATGTTGGTGAAAGATTTTCGAAATTTGTTGATGTTAGTGAAGCATGTTCATCGGGACCGTTATCGGAAATTTTGTTTAGTGTGTTCAATGAGTTTCAGTGTGGAAAGAAACTAATTGCACAGACTTACGATGGAGCAGATGTAATGAGAGGGCATCAAAAAGGCCTACAAAAAATGGTTAAAGACAAGTACCAATATGCAATTTTTGTTTATTGTTTTGCCCATAGACTCAATTTGGTTTTACAGCAATCAGTGGAACATATTAAAGAGTGTAAAATATTTTTTCAAACATTATCAGGATTCGCAGCATTTTTTTCAAAATCGTCTGATAGAGTTGCTGCTTTGGATAAATTAGTACAAAAACGTTTACCTAAAGTAGCAGCAACTAGGTGGATCTATGCTGGTAGACTCGTTGAGGATGTTTCTTGTAATCGTTCAGAGCTTATCGAACTATTTAAAGAGATGCATACTAGCGCTGTAACATGGGATGGATGGACACGAATTTGTCCGAAAGGCTTTCACATTACATTGCAAGAATTTGATTTTAATTTCTTTTTAAACTTATTTCAGATTATTCTACCAAAATCAGAAATTTTGTTTGTAATTTTACCAAAAAATGTATGACGTTGTATTTTGCACGAGAAAGTTAAAGAATTTCTAGAATTTTTGCGGTTAGAGCAGAATAATTTTGAAAGTCTGTGGTCAAAATAAGAAAACTTTGTAAATAATAATGTACCCAAACCCAATGAGAAGCAACGAATTACAAATATTAACAATGATAAAGAGACATCTTATCGACGTCTTCTTTTTGAAATGTTTAACACCATGATTATTCAACTTAAAGACAGATTCTCTGACTTAGAGCATCTAGAATGTCTGGCATTATATGATTTTGACAATTTCAAAAATTATGCAAAAAAATTTCCAAAATTTCATCAACTTGTAAACCTTTATGGACAAAAATTTTACACAGTAAAGTTAAAAACAGAATTGACAGTTCTTTATAATAATCCAGATTATGTTCAAAAAAATTTGCAAATATTTTATCAATTTTTAGAGTCTTCAGAGCTTGATAATGCTTGATAATGCGTTTCCGGAAGCTTTTAAATTGGCAAACTTATTTGTAACAATTCGGGCCACAAGTGCATCCGTTGAAAGAAGTTTTTCAGCAATGAAGCGGATTGAGACATGCCTAAGAAATACTCAACTGCAATATCGAATGTCGAAACTTTCCTTAATTTCCATTGAGAAAAGCTTTTTGAATGGACTAATGAACAGACCAACTTTCTAGGATTCTGTTAGTAACATTTGTGCAAATGAAGAAAATCGCCGAATTGACTTAAAATATAAACAATAGTTTTCAAAATATGTTTTTTCTACTTTGTTCATTTGTGTTCTTTTTGTAGAAGGATGGTATATTTAGTTTTTTCATTGTTTGTTTTATATATTGCTTGAGAAAAGTGATTTGTTTTATTTTTTCCCACGGGCTTGGATTAGTCATAGCATAAGGCGATGCCCCAGTTCACTAATTTTTACTTTGAATGATTTTAAAAAATATTAAATAAAATATCTAAAATAAGCAGAAACCAATTTTTGAGACATTCAGAGTAAACTTTTTTTTGAATAAGATTTTTCATATCTGGTTTTGGTAACACTTTATAAAAAGTCACCCGTCACACTGATATATATATATATATATATATATATATATATATATATATATATATATATAAGAATATTGTATTGTGCTACATTCTACCATGGAGTTAATTCATAGATGCAAGATACCTCATAATTGTCTATTATATAATTATCATACTTCGACTAGAAAAGAGAAACAATATATATTTTAAAAAATATATTAAGTATCAAGACAGAGAGAATAGTGAGAAAAGATAAAATTCGTTGGAAAGGTTTGTATTTATATAGTTTGTTTTTATGTTACCAGAAATATTCATTGTAGTTTAAATTGGCTTACTACATAATTTCCATTTGATAAATTGACTACACACTATCCCAGATAATCAAATACTAAAGTACTTATATGAAAAATAAATTGAAGTGGTTTAAAATATATTATTGGGTCCAAGCAGTTTCACACATGATACAAAATACGATATTGCAAATTGAATACCATTATGTTGTTAACCTTTCAGAAAAGAGTAGTACTACTCATTATCTCATTTGTTTTGTGGTAATTCATTGTTCTAGGTCATATAGAAAGAACGCATTGTTTTAAAACAAATCTACAGTAGTTTCTACATCTAGCTATATAGCAACTGAATTGAATGTTCAGAGCTAAAGCGTCTATTTCTATGTTTGATATGGTCAATAAGTGTAGTCGATAGAATAGTACTGATTATAATAGGTGTTTTGTAGAATTACTTGACAGAATATTGTGATGAAACATGCAATGTTCAACATTAAGTCAGGATCAATATACACACAACAGTTGTTTTCATTATTTTATTCATTTTGTGGTAACTAATTGCTCTAGGTCATATAGAAAGAATGCACTGAAGAAAACACATCTATATTTGTTTATACATCTAGGTATATAGCAGCTGAATTGAATGTTCAGAGCTAAAGCTGCTATTTGTATGTTTAATATCATCAATAAGTGTATTTGATAGAATACTACTTATTATTATAGGTGTTTCGTAGAAATACTTGCCAGAATAATGAATGGAACATGCAATGTTCAACATTAAGTCAGTACCAATATACTACACAATTGAGATTGAACTTTTACTTACCTCTTGGTGAAACATGATTGAATAAAAATTCAAATCAAACTGTTGGCTTTATGCATCATTAATTTGTGAAATATTAAGTCAAGAGTTTGATTTGAATTCTTACTACACAATTCATTAATCAAAAAATTGTGTTAGTTAGTTACGAGCTTCATTTTAATATAAATATTTTAATCTTAATTTAGTATAAACAATTTAACAATAAAATATCTAAAACACAATACTTCGATCATAAAGATAAAAAGATGTTAGAACAATTCTTGCTGAATTGAAAATTCAATACAGTAGTGAGAGATGATTCAAAACAGTTTTAACTGTAGTAAAATATTGTTATTGATACTAGTAGAATAGATACATGATAACTGAACAGAATGATAATTGTATATTATAAGGAAAAAGAACAAGAAAACTTCAATTCATTGATGTTGCATTATGTATTTTTTAAAAAATGATGGCTGACTTGAATAAGCAGATATGACCTAGTAAAAGTTGAAAATGTTTTCCATAAAACATAAAATTCAGTGGAATATATACCAATGAGTGAAATATTTATGTTCTATTGATGTATTTTATATATTTATTCGTTTGGAAAATGGAATACCAACAATAGCATTCACACATTGAAAAATAAAAAAATGATAATGCATATATAACTAATACTTCACACATGCATATATAATTAATCTCTAACTAAATCAATGATGAATACTTAAATAAGCATTTGTGACCTGAGTGAAAGTTGGAAATATTCAACATAATCCATCATAAAATTCAGTGATATATAACCATTGGGTGAAATATTTATGTTCTATTGATGTATCTTATATATTTATTCGTTTAGAAAATGTAATACCGACAATGATGAAACCAACAATAGAATTTACATTGAAAATTAAAGAAATGATAAAGCATTTATAACTAACACATCTTACATTGCATATATAATTATGCTCTAACTAAATCAATGATCAATATATATTATATCCATATATATTATTTTCAATATTTAATACAATAAAAAATGATAAATTTTTCAATTATATTCAAAACTGAGTTAGATAACTGCAACCACCTTATGTTATTGCATTGAGATGATAAGTGTAGCTAAATTACTGAGTTAGTGTTGAAATTTATCATTATTTATGTCTTTTCTCTATACCCTTGTTCTGTATACCTTGTATTCTGTGATCAATATATATTATATCCATATATATTATTTTCAATATTTAATACAATAAAAAATGATAAATTTTTCAATTATATTCAAAACTGAGTTAGATAACTGCAACCACCTTATGTTATTGCATTGAGATGATAAGTGTAGCTAAATTACTGAGTTAGTGTTGAAATTTATCATTATTTATGTCTTTTCTCTATACCCTTGTTCTGTATACCTTGTATTCTGTATATATTTTTTCATGAAAATGTTGGAAAAAATTCAGCACAAATATCGTTCAGGTAAAACGAAATGATTGCATTTTAATATTTTAGATGAAAATATATACAATATGAAAAAAAAAATTGTATAATTAACGTTTTTGAACAACAATTCCGAAAATTTTTATGTGTTCTCCTGGGACTAAACTAAAACAGCAAGTTCATATAATCATACCAACATCCCAAGAAGTTGTATAAATGATTTTCTAAAACTTACACCTGACAATAATTTTCTGCCAAGCCACTTAATGCTAGATAAGTAGCTAAATCGTAACATATGTCATAAGATGAAATAAGTTGAATAGAGCTCAATTGAAGTTGAAAAAACTCAATCAGCACTTCATAATACATTTTTACTTATATTGAATAACTTACAGCAAACAAACAAACCAAATAAAGGAGTGAACTTGTTGGTGATTTTTAAATGAAATAAAACATGATAAGAAAACTTCATGTTCATTCGCAATTAATTCAGTATTTTTTGAAATGCAATTGATAACTGCAACAATTCGAAAACGAAAGCTTGACAATGAAACAATTGGGTTCACAAAATCAGCTTCAGTCAAAAATTTATATCTTAGGGAGGAAGAAGCTGCAAGAAAAACTCCTTGGGGTTTTGAACCATTGTTACAAGTCTTAGAATTTAGTGATTTTGGTTAGCTGACTGACCTTTTTTGTCTCAAATCAAAATGCTATAATTATTGCATGTTCAGAAATATCAAGGGCGAGGTGAAAAATTTCCTCTGTTGTTAGAGTCAATTCTGATTTTTATTCAAACTTCCACATTTCTCCTAATGAGATCATTTCTTTTCTTTTTACTATGTAGTGAGACAAAAAAGCTCAACTTGACTACCACAGGATCGGAGAAAAATTCAATGTAGTAATGAACAAAACTTCTAAAAGATATTCAGTCTTCACTATCGAGTGTGAAGAAATATAGAACTTTATGATTTGAGAAAAATTGATTTGAGTAAATTTTAAAGTTTATAATCGTTAAAATCTGTCAATGAAAATCCAACTAAAGTACATTCATCTTTGAAGATAAATATATTATATATAAATGTATAATATATGTGAAGTATTGATACTTCTAGAGAAAAGGAAGTTAGAATTCCTGGTGACTCACTTATACTTTGGTTACAAAATTACCCAGCATGAAGAAGTATATAAATATGTATAAAAGAAATCAATCGTGAAGTGTTATTTTTTACACATTTCGAGCATATAATGCAATATATAATAACTACCTAATACTTTAGAAAATTTTCGAACCATTTTATAGAAAAAGTTCGAAAATGAACAGCTATGAAAAACCAAATTTGTTTTTAACCCTTAAAAACTAAAAATAGACGTTAGCCACCAAATTTGAACGGACAATGAAGCTCCAGGTGCCAATAAGATTGTGTTAAGATTTTTGATGTGGAACATGTTCAGGTAATCAGGTTCTTGGTGTAGGTATCATCTGCAATCAGAAAAATATGTGTATGAAAAATAATCGATGAGGACAGTAATACCATAACAATTACAATCAGTATTATGATTTTATGTAGGTTATAACGCTATTCCTGTATTAAGTCCAACTAGTAGTAAATTTTCAAATTACATAATTTCTCCACAAAACTACTCGAGATTGCTTCAATAATTAAATTAGATTACTTCAGTTATTAAATTATCTGGCTGTCGTTCGAAAGTCAAACCTGATGAAGTTATAAAATCATCAAAATTTTCAGAAATTCCTTGCGCATTTCTTTCATCGAGCAAATTTATAGGAGCGAATATATTTCACCAATATTTTTGCAATAGTCTTTTTGCATCTGTTATTTTGGATCTCTATACCATGATCTATGTGTCCTATATCTAACGATATTTCAAATCCAGGGGCATATTTCTTTTGTTTTTCTTTTTCTTTTGTTTTTTTGTAACTTATTAACATCATTTCATTCATGATCTCTGTCAAGAATTCCCTTGTTATTATTTGCCATTTTATTGTTGATATATTGGCATCAAGAGAATGAAATTATGCAGATGTTTTCATCCGTCATTTTTTCTCAATTTTTTTATGAATTTTCTCGGTTTTTGCATCTGAACAAAATTCATCATGGTCCACAAGAACAGAAACACAAGCATTTATATTTCAACAGTAAAAACTAAATATTAGGAACGGTTCCAATTGAAAATATTTAATTTATTCGTCATGCCTATTGATTGTTGAGTGTTAGAGGCACAAAGCCGTATTGAATAATATAGGTTGAAGAGGTGATTTTATTGAGTAATAAGTTATAATTGAACTAAATTTTTCGAGTCGATGAAATGAAGAACAAAATCACTAAATAACGAAAAATACCTGATGAATTGATTACTTACCTGCTTCCAAATTTTCTTTCACCAAAGGTTCAGTACTTAATAAAGTTGTTAATCAATGTCTTTCCAATTTTTTCTGCAATCAATTGCAAAAAAGGAACAAAATTTTTTCCTCCATAATATTTCCATGATAATAATTGAAGGTGGAACTTGTGTCACCTAAAAATACATTGAATAACAAAAATAGTATACCATAGACTTAGTTATTTAATTAGTGAATAATTGAATTAAAAGTAATAGATAGCAAAGATCATTCATTTTACGTATCAATCAGACATGAGGAACATTCTTGATGGAAAATTATCAATGTCGTTACTTGAACATAAATTACTAGGGTGTACTTTCAGAAGGGATATAAATCGGAAAGGCACTTAACTAAAACGAATACAACGAAAAGTACTAATTTGTTGAAGTAATTCATTTTTTCCGGTCACCTGAGACATTATTTCTCAGCATTGCTGGAGAATATACTTTTTTGGCTTGTCAAATAACATGAAATAATGACCCTTAATTACTTAATTGCGATTTCAATTGTAAGCTCTGTTAGGATATTCATTACACGTTCAAATGTAGGGCTGAATAGATTGGAAAAAAATGATTGAGAAATAAGCAATAAGAATAATATTTTATGAAATGAATTCAAACATTTCCCATATAGTCATGAAATAAATGGAGCTCGTATAACAAACATTCGTATTGCTATTAATTATTGGAAGGCACATAATAACCTAATAGTGAGAAAAATCTAAAAGTTCAACTGTTTGAAAAATAGAAGGGTTAATAAAAACGGAAATAAAAGTTGGTAAATGAAATATTATCCAGAAGAAACTGATTTATAAACAATAGTTTGGGTTATATGATTTATCATTTTTTGACCAATTTTTTTCAACGCTAAAATTCTGAATTGTATGTTTAATACAATTACAAACATTAACAAAAATGTAAATGTTTAATAAATATCCGAAAATTCATCAATGAAAGAAAATATTTGATATAATTAATGTCGTGCAAGTACTTACCCGTTTTTTCTGTAGAACTTCACGATAAATTTTCATCGGTTCATAACTCAACTTTCACAAAACTGCTAGACAATGGTATGTTATATTTGACTGAAAGAGAATAAATTTCACAAACATTCACGAAAAATACAATTAAATTATTTCACAAGACTTTCGTGTAACACGCTTAAAGTTAGACTGGCTCGGTAAAATATACCTACCTACACATATTTGTACGAGGTCACTTATCTCCAGATGTTCTCAAGTGCCCTACGAGTGAAAATACTAATATGGATCTCGGACCGCATGGTTGTTGACATTATACGTAATAAATAATGTCAACAAGTATCGATTACCTACTAATGTAATCAATACAACAATTAGTTCAATTCGTTGGATATTTTCTGAATTCAAATTTTTCGTGAAAGAATAATTTAAAAAATCTCGAGAAATCTTTGCGTCTTAATAGATCGTTAGGGGTCGTACGAGACAAGGTCTGTTTCGGCAAATATAAAGCAATGGGAAATCAAGATGAAAAATAAGAGAAATCTGTAATTTATTCCAAATTAGCTAGTATTTTGATGCCTAAACCATTTCGCACTCATAGTGCGAATAAGTCAAAATTTCATTTAAACAGACTTGTACAAATTATTTGATTGAAATGCAAATATCATATCAAAGTAATGAAGCAGAATCCCTTCAATTTTTTCGGGTATTTCTGAAATGGAAGTTTTGAAGAGGAATAATTCGAGAAAATATGGTGAATTTATTTCTTTATTTCCGGTCAATATTTAATTTTTGAAAGAGCTTAATAAAAATACTTTTAATTTTTAATTATTGATCTAATAAACAGTAGGGGATTCAAACGATAGTTTTACTTGATCTACATTGTCAAGAAATGAAAATGTGTAATAAAATGTTAAATTTATACACAATAAAAGAGCCTTGCTTCAATCGAATAATCAAATATCGGTTAACTGCTCATTATATTGTGAATTCATGCAACCAATCCCTTATAAAACAAAACTTTCGATTTGCTTCAGCATTACGAAGTACAGTTCATACTCGTCAAACTCATGGGGAAACGAACTATATGAGTGCATCGTTCGAACGTAAAATGTTTCATAAAATATAGAATATAATATCGATTATTTTCCATATAAGTACCTACCAATGAAATCCTGTCGAAAAAATTCTATGAAGATATAATTTTATTCGATATTCATTGTTGTGTTAATTAATACATTTTGAATGAAAGTGATAAATTGCCATGTGTACTCTAGAAATACATTTTTTTCAAGTATATTTCCATTGAATTTGAATGGAATACAAAGTTCGTTCGAAAAAAGGTGAATTTTGAATTTTTCTAAAAGTATTCAATTATTTATAAATATCCATTTTATTTCCTTCAAAGTAACCCCTTTAGGTATAGTGCTCTTATGGCAGCGCTTCTTCTAATCCTTGAAGCTCTGAAATGCGCTATTCCGATTTTATGTCATCAATTGTGGCTTTCCTTTCATTGATTGCTTCAGTCATTGGGAAAAGGAAAAAAGCAAATCTGGTCAATACGGTGGTTGTTTTTGTCCAAACAATCACTAACAAGCATTGATATGTGAGATGGTGCATTATCATTCTGATTCCTATCGTTTGAGCCGTACCGCTTTACGCAAACGTTGAACAACTTCTTTGTAGTAATCCGTATTAACCGCATGAGATATTAGGAAGAACTCATGGTGCATCACGCCGTTGTAATCGAAGAAAACAGTGAGCAAAACCTTCACATTGGATTCAACTTGGCGTGCCTTTTTCGATCTAGGCTCTTCTGACCGATTCAATTGGGATTATTGGGCCTTTGTTCCGACGGCCTAACCATGTATTCACGTTATGTCACCAGATATGCCCTTTTTGAGCAAATCTGATGCAATACGAAAGCGACCTTGCTTTTGCTCAACATTTTGCAATTTCTTAACAAACTTCGCTACCTCACGTTCCATGTCCAAAACATCCGAGAAAAGTGCATGGCACGAGCCGATTGATATGCCAACGTTCTGTGCAACATCCCTACTAGGGATTTGACGGTTTTCCAGAATCATTTTCGTGATTGGTTCGTTGTTTTCTTCGTTTTTTGAGGTGGTTGCAACTCCAGGATATTCTTCATCATCAACTCCTTCTCGAATATGCTTGTACCACTCATAAACAATTTTTTGTGACGAATTAGGTTCTCCGTATGCCACAATCAATATTTTAAATGCGTTGGAGCACTTTATTTCATTTCAACGTAAAATTTAATACGGATTACTTGAGCCATTTTTTTGGAAAGTAAAAAATCGAAATAACATATGAAGATCGTGACTAACCTTTTCAGTTGTCGGAAACAAACTTTTCATCTAAAAGGGCTGATAATTGCAACATATTTGAAATACCACCTTAACAGAAAAAATTTTGATAATCGAATGTGTACAGCCTGCAAAAATTCGAAATTCACCTTTTCTTTTGAACAGTCCTATTATGCAGTTGGAAAAAAGTCTTACGGCAGTTTTGATATCTCAGTATTATGTTTTGAAAAATTGCAATTTGTATATCTAGAAAAAAATAAGGATTGTCTTTCAAAGAATTTAAGTCTAAGGAGTTACTGTGAAAAGTCCACTGTGAAAAAGATGTAGCAGATGAAGATACGATGAAGTCCTATTTTGATAAAGCAGTTGAAAGCAGCAAACTTAGTTTTTTTTTTGTTTTCTGCGATAAACATTTGCAGTTAATGTATTAATGAGAATAATTGAATATTAGTCGTTTCAAATTCGAATTCTAATACTTTCGAATGATATCATGTAAGGAATCGATCTAGTGAGCAGATATTTCTTCCTAAAAAATTTAGATTAAAATTTTTCTGTTCGATAACAACAATGAAATAATTTACAATTAGCTGAACTTTCAAATCACATTTAGAGAAATTGCAGTTTTTCATCTAATATGTAATTGAATTAATGGTAATCATTTATTATATTCACTCAAATGCTATATTTTTTTGTTGGTTATGTTGTTTTTCATTACTTGAACCACAGATGATTCAGAACGTTTATAGGGGAAGGTGAGGTATAATGATCCCCTAAAGGGAAAAACTTAACTGTGGCTACAGTTGAAGGCAAAATCGCAAGATTCCTATTGTTGGAAATAGTGAATTCACTTATCTTTGCAAATGAATACTTATTTTTTATTATATGAACGTAGTTTTTTTGTATTAGAGGTTTTTGTTAAAGTTCAGTGAAGGATCATTTTATACACACCTATGTATAAAATGATCCCTGGGGTTGGGGTAAAATAATCCCAGGGATCATTTTATACCATGAAATAATAAATATCAGTGAAATCAAACACTCAGCTCTTTATTTTAATCATATGTATTGTTCATAACAATTTAAATATGTAAACAAGTTCCACGAAAATTTTGCAGTCATCCAGTTTCATTAAAGATCTTTTTTTTGTAATTTTCTACTCCTCAATCAACTTTACATTGAACATTTCAACCAACTTTTGAAAGGTTTGCAAAATCAACAACATACCTAGTCAAGGAATAGGTAAACAAATGAACTCTTCTTCTAAATAAAAAAAAAACACAAATAATACTCATCCCTATCGAAGGTTTTTTATCAAAGTCAAAATGCAATAGAAAAATCAACTCTTCATCTAAAAAATAATAATTTTCTCATCAGGAACTTGGAAATAGTCCTATAGCTTAAAAAAAATTTTCACATTCACAAATTGATTACCAGAAAGGCAAATATTGCAAGTAAAGTCGCATTCATCATCACTATCTACTCCCGCACAAGCCTCATGCCCCCATTTCAGACACACAACGCACCTAATCTACCCTTCATCTTTATTGTCTTTGGAATAGCTTTAGTAGAACAGAAGTGGCATTCAGTATCACTCTCATTTTCAGAAGAATCTGATATTTTTTGCTTTTTTCCTTTAGTGTTCTGTTTGTTGGTCACCGTTTCTTAAATTTTTTTCGCTCCTTAAGGGATTTCTTTTGTTCTATGTCTTTTCTCTTATTGGCTTCCTCTTCAAGGTATTTTTTGTATGGTGTGCTGGTGAGTACTGATGTGTCTACTCTTATTCGTCTTGCACTCGCTCTATTTTCAACTATCTCTGGTGCTGGTCGAAACTTCCCTGGGTGTAACAACACCAAAAGATGTGGATGGAAGACTAACAACCAAAGCTGTTGGTAATCTTTCAGAAGATTAAGATGTTGTGCTATTCTTTGCTAATAGAGAACTTGGCTTGGTTCTTCAGGCCAATTTTGGCGATTAGTTTTGCGTATATAAATTCTCGACATGATCTGTAAAAACAACAAATGCTAATGGGTTAAAATGATTCCTGGGATCATTTTGAACACACAGAAAGGGATCATTTAGCCCCAAACAACAAATTCCAAGATATCGATCAATTCATAACCTTCAAATACCGCGTGAGCTGATCGAACATTGCTTAAATATTAGCTAATTGCTATTAATACCCACAAATAAAACAACATTTCAATAAACACGAACATGTAAAAGTAATGAGGGTCCAAAAACAGGCTTACCTTAGAGCAGAGCCACACTTTTTAATTATTTTTCAATAAAATCACCACAACCGCTTACACCGCCGTGACACTTAGTGGGTCAATTAGCAGGGATGCGGGGAATATATTTCATGCGCATTTGGACAGAGGGCACTATTTTTCTCTGATTTACGGCTGGGGATCATTTGACCTCCAGGAATCGTATTACCTCACCTTCCCCTATTAGTCATTATATGAATATAAAAGGTATCTTTACCGGCAGATGTTTATATAGTTTATACAGCATATTTATTATAATAAGAATAGGTACAGTGTAATATGCCATTTCACAACTAAAAATTTAATGAACTTAAAATCATAAACCTAACTTTTTCGAATTTCAAGACAACGACCCCTATTCAACCTTGTAGCTTCTGGCGGAAAACAAATCATATGAATATAAAGCAAACGGGCATCTGAAAAATACGAGTACCTAGTTCACTTCTTTTTATACCTACATCAATTATTTTTTGATAAAACAAATCATATTTCGATCTTGTATTGTAATACTTTGAAACACCAACTCAAAAATCAAATCGAAAAATCAATTTTTCGAATTTGAGACTCGAATTTTTACGTTTATCGATTCAATATTTGGATTTGAATCTAAGTGAAAATCGATAACGAATAAATCGCCCTTCCCAAACTTGAAACACATCCACGCCTATATTGGTTTTCGTATCTGAGTTCAGATTTGTTTTTCATAACGTCATATACGTCATCATAACGTTTCTGAGGTAATGAACTGAAGAACTAGAGCAGTGATTCTTAACCACTTTGCTGCGGTACAGTTAAATGACGCGAGATTCTTCGAGTGTACCTCCAAATTAACCTGATACTCCCACGATGCAATTTCTAGATTTTCAAGTTGAGCACCTTAGAATTTATAGACCTTAAAATCGTACAGAAGACGATAGAAGATTGTTGATGTCGATGAACATCAACAATTCGTCCCAAAACAAATTCGTTACATTTGAATTTTTAGAAAAAATAAAATGAGTTTCACCCAGAATTCAGTTACCTTCTAATTATCTTTCATATTTTTCGAGCTTCCTGACGTTTGTTCTCTGTTATTAGCTTCCCGGCTCTGCGCGTATAAAGAATGAATATTTTTGTTTACGGTTCACTAGCGTGACCCTGATTAAGTTATGTAAACAAATATCCTAAAACAACGATAAAGTGCTATAATGATCCCAAGACCTTGACAGCAGTCAACAGATTTGTTGCATATATAATTTTCAACTCAGATTTCAGTTTGATGAATTCCCAACAATGATAAAAATTAACAGTTTCGTTCGCAATAGTTAATATTCATTCGGAGCCCTTATATTTGCGATTTTCAATTGGAAACGAGCATCTGAAACTATACATATTCTCACATTTTAAACGAAAAAGAATCGGATTAATACATGAGTAGAAATAAACATTCAAATAAAACTTCACAAAAGTACACCTAAAAAATTATAGAAAAACTATTTTATGGAATAGGAGCATAATTAAAGTTTTGAATACTCGAAAATTATATTATTTCTCTGCTCTGTTGCAACTTTTTTTGCCCGCAATCTCAAGTCAGATTTTTCGAACTGAAAATTCTCGAAAAATATGGGGCTGTTATAACTTAGTTCACCGACACCTGATGAACAAGGCAAAAAACCCGGACATTTAGGCGAAATATGTTTTTTTCACGACATATCTGAAAAAATATTTTTTGCAAACAAAATAAAAACATCGTTATAAATTTTCAATTTTCATTCATTCATACAGTGTGCCATTGAAATCGACTTCATTTTATGTAACACCAACAAATAATAGACATTTTTTAAGAAGCACTCCTTCTGTTGTATTATGGTAACAAAAATAACTAAAGCGCTTTTTTCAGGTACCAATCAAATTATTATATGATACTTCTAATGACTAATACTTGATAATTTTGAAAAAAAAACTACTACACAAATGATATTCTCATACATCTAGTAAGATAGCCAAATCCCTATAATATTGTTTCAATTGTAAATATAAATTATTTCAAGTAAGTTCTAAAACTGTGAATTTTAGGGAGATCAAGTTTTTTCAAACTATTTTGATTTATGTTAGTCTTCCCAATTTTCAATGAAATATCTTTCTGTTCTAACAAGAATTTGTAAAAGATCGAAATTTTTCAAAGAGATCAAATAAAAGATTTGATCATAGACCTAAAATGAGCCGTTAAGCGAGTTTCTTTATTCCGTCCATTGATACGTGACTAGTGAAAACACTTTCTGTCGACGCATTGTGTGCAGATATACACGAAATAATACTATACGATTTTAAGCATTTCTGACTATAATGAGTGTTTCGAAAAAAATAAGTCATAGATGAATTGCGCTATGAAATCTTATCGCCGTCAATAAGGTCCATGCTATGAGCGTTTGTATATTCGTCAATCAGCTTCGTGTCATCGATTTCGATGTTAATTTCCTTGAGAAAAGGGACTGTTCTTTTCGACATCAGACCATGGGGTACTTGCAATGATGTTTAGTAACATCATTCAGTTAAATTGGTCAAAGTGTTCAATTGGTTTTTCAAACTTTTCTATGTGGGAATTCATTGCTATGTAAAAAATGTAAAATACTTTGAAATGGTTTTTGGTGTTTTCATCCTGTTAGTTCGAAATATTTTGTGCCTTTAGAAACAAAAAATTTTCTTTCATTCTGTCTTCTAACGTTTTATTCAGATACGCAAATACGATTCTGTTTTCGATTTTTCACTTTTTTTCAACTTTTCGATATTCGAGATTAGAGAACGTACATCACTGAATACATTGGAAATATATATGCCTCTGACAGTGGGTCTTCAAAAAATTATTTGATCGGAATGGGTAGTCTATCCAAGCTTTTAAAATAAATTTCCAAGGCCTCGAACATTTTCTAAAACCTTCCGATTGCAGAAAAATTTGTCGCTCAACTAAAAAAAATTGGATTTCCCTGACAAAAAAAAATTGTACGGTTTACACACGGTCACTTATTAAAAGCCGCTGCTGGACAGCCCCTGGACTCCCTTCGAAGAAGACAAATCTGGGAAATCCCGGACGGATAGCAACCGTAATAATTAAAGATGACCGAACAGTTGAGGATTCGATAATATTAGAATTTCAATTAGCCACCCATTTTCAATCATCACTATTCATTTGTGATTCAAATCTTCAAAGATATATTAGAATTATGTAATAATATAAAAAATACTCGAGAATCTTTGCACATCTCTATTAATATGAGTGAGTTGAAATACATATTGAAGTGAGTTGAATTACAGTTCAGTATAATTTCGAATTAATTGAATATAATAATTCTCGGTCACTTCCGAAAAATCTTTTTGTCAGGGCAAAATTTCAGAAGTATTTAAAAATCCTTGTCTCTTATAACCTGATAGGACAGGAATGATAAGAAATAAAGGCCTGTTATTGCCAATATAAAACAGTGTCAAAACAATAGGACTCATCTATAATGTGTTCTGAATTCCAAAATTTCGATATTTGAGATATTTTGCACATTGGAATGAATATCTTCAATCAGAATTCAAATTTTAAACAGAGTTTTACAAATTGTTCCATTTTGGAAACGCATCTATCCTCAATCAAAATAGTCGCCGACTTCATGATAAACATCGGTTTACCAAATAGATGTTAAATGCTAGAATATTCATGTTCTTACATGTTACTCCTGTATTGAGAACTCCATCTCATGCAACATTTTACAAATTGAACTTGCTTACTTATGAACTTTAAATTGATAAAATGAATGAATCAACAATTGTTGACTCATAGAAACAATATCTTCATCCAATTATTTGTGTTAAGTCAAAAAAATTGCGAGAAAACATAGAAATAGAAGCAGAAATAATGGACATGAAAAAATTTTACGTTCCTTGACCTGAATTCTATTGAAGTTATATTACATTCCTCAAAATATAGTGATTTAGTTCATTTTATCTCTTTTCAAAATGGGAATTACCTACAGTATTACAGATATTGCTACTTGAATATATACGGCAAGTTGAAGAATTTGTTTAATGCTAATCTTTTGCATGTGAAGAATTTCAGTTGAAAAACCTATGAAAACCTTCAACTGTTTAGAAATTTGAATAGAAGATGAAGAAAACCTTTTGTTGTAAGATTAAATTTTGACCTTCATTCTAACTAATATTATTCTCTTATTATAATAATGTCTTTTTTTATTATGTAATGAAAGACAAAAATCTCGCATGCAACTAGATTGGAGGACAATGCAAAATTGTCCTCCAACAATTTTGTTTATTTAAAATTCTGGAATATAATAATGGTTTTTACTATGGATTGGAAGAAGTGAACTTGGGCTAGAACAGGTACAAAGTATAACCACAGTGATTCATTAAAAGTAATCAATATTTCAAATGATATGTGGAAATTCCTAAAGAAAAATTTTCCTGAATTGTATGCTTTTGATATACACTTTTTATAGATTTATATTATACATTATTTATAATATAAAAATAATTGATATTTTCAAAACATTAATGATGTTATATATACATTATTTCTGAAGTCCTATAAAATCATAATCTTTTGAATCGGACACCTATCTCATTTGAGTAACGTACATTCCTTTTCTATTCTTCAAAACGAAAAAAAAAAAATTAAATTTTTTTGACTCATTTATGAAGATCTAGGTGACTTTGAATTATTTCTGCGCATTTTTGATTTGCAACATGTTGTTAGGTACATCTAGTCGTACACGTAGGGTATTTCGAAATGAGCATATTCGTGATATAAGTAATAAATAATACTACATATGTACTATTGACTATCTTATACCGTTTTCAGTTATTCAGATTTTTTAGTGTATTTCTGCTTAAAATATACGTAGGTATGCAATTCATATTCGTAAAAAATATTAGAAAAGCTTCCTTCACAATTTGAATTATTTTTGCTTCATTAATGTTTTCAACGATTTTCTGCACCTAGGTATTCCGACTCTTCTATGAATAAGGAATGTTGTTTACGATTCACTCACGTATCCCTGATTAATTTATATAAACAGATACTCTCATAAGCGGTACAGTGCTACGATAATCAAACCGCTGATATCAGTCAATAGTTTTTTGCAATTTTTGCGCTCAAATTCAAGTATTTCGAAAATATTGTGGTTTAAAACGTGTTTCACATTCGAACCCTCTATATAATCTAAAATAATCCCCACGATTTTTTCAAACATTTCTGAATTATTTTAATTGATCGAACAATTTATAACTTGATCAGAGGTAATAAGCTAGATGTGTTTTCATTGAATATACTATAACCTTTATGAAGCTATGAAATCATACCTAAATAACTATAACAGACATCTATAATTTATTCTCAATTAGTAAACATTTTCATTTTCGAAATATTTCATAATTATATGTAATAGTAATTTGCAGTCAAATATTCATTCTACAACATTGCATTCAACAGTATTGTACAACTTATTCATGTTGTAATTAATAGGTATATCAAACAATGAATATGAATATATTGAATTTAAATGACATTTTTACTTGATCTTTATTGAAAAATTATAAGTAAAGTAAAATATTAACTTGAGACATAATATAACACTTTCATCTTCAGCTGAAATAATCAAATAGCTGTAGATTGCTCATCTCATTATGCATTCATTCAATTACCTATAAAACGAACTATCGATATGCTCCTCTTTGTCGAAAAACTCTCATAAAAGTCACGATTAGGTACCTATGTTGTACACAATCCTCTCGATAATTCATTATTATATTATAAGATATAGTAGATATAGTTGCGATAAATAAATGAAAAAACTGATCAAAGAAGCTACTTCGTAATCGAGTAGAATCCCCTCAATTATTTGGTGATTTCTGACATTAATGTTAACTGTTCATGACGATGAACAGTTAAATGTCTGTTATTGTTGAACGATATTTTCAACATCTTCATACGTTTTTGTGATACCTTGTCATAAAAACGAGAGACTTTATTTAGTCTTTGTTAATAAAATGCCTTGTGAAATCAGATGTTAACAAGAGACATCTAGAACATCTCGAAACACATGTTCTGAATGAGCCAAACTTTTGATAATCAAGATGGCTATTTTATAATCACGGAAAAAAAATTTCAGTCAAAATTCATTTTCAAAACCTCTTAACGTTATATAATTGACGTCCATATGATGACCGTT
This sequence comes from Henosepilachna vigintioctopunctata, assembly GCA_030704895.1. Classification (NCBI taxonomy): domain Eukaryota; kingdom Metazoa; phylum Arthropoda; class Insecta; order Coleoptera; family Coccinellidae; genus Henosepilachna; species Henosepilachna vigintioctopunctata. The sequence goes on from JARQZJ010000097.1 coordinate 1,840,156, forward strand.
AATTTCTTATTCTTTTTCCGCAGTTATAAATTATAATATGTCTTTTAACATCTGTTAAGAATTCGAGATCTACATGGTCGACAGTTCGTCATGTCCCTGAACCTTCCAAGAAATTAACCTAATATTGAATCCATAAAACGATTGAAATGACGACGCAAGGGCGTATATAAAAGGGGGCCTAGGGGACCGAACCCTCCTCCTCGAAATCAGACAGTGTAATACAAAATTAACTCATTTGCGAAAATGATGAGTCCAGCATAATGTTGAATTTTGACGAATAAACATATGTGAATTAGTGTGAGGGAACTTGTGTTTTTTCAAGAAGAAAGAGGCCATAGTGATATTGGATCTCCCGCAAATTGTCATAGGACTTTTTATCCTATCATTTATATCCTCTTGATAATTACCAGGAAGTTATTGATGAATTCTGAAATACACTGAGAATCTTGAACTTTGTTCTGTACTATGTGAATATTGTTAACCTCACTAAGTCTTTATAACATATAATATTTTTGAACGGTTTTTTTCCTTCACTTATATGTACTTTGTTTCGCCTTTTTAAAACGAAATTGAAATTTAATTGTAATTTGTTCACTGAAATCGACCTCAAAAGCTAACGTGAAACATAACTACTTTATTACCCAAATTACATATTATTACCTTGTTCTTGCCCCCCATCTCCAAAAATATTATGTATATCCGCCACTGGTGGGACTGGATATACCTACTGTGCGTAGTGATATTAACCAGATGCCAACGAAACTCCTCTTCAAAAGGTGGTAAATCTTTATGAAGAATAATATGAATCGATGAAATGAAATTAACTGTGTGAACTTTAATTTTAAATGAAACTTCTATGAAGTACAAATCTTATAATCACTGAGTTTATTGCAAAAACAACTAATTTGACTTGTACTATTACAGTTTTATCAAGTCTTTATCTCTTGATTTTGCCGTTATGGTTGAAAGTAGTTGTTTTAAAAATGGATTCAGTGTTTTTAACAATTATAACTGAAGTTTCAATTATTTATGCAGAATAGTCGAATTCAACCCTTCACGAAGAAAAATGTTATGAAATCTATGTTAATAAATTATGGCATACCAAAATTAATTATAGTCATGTACATAAGTTCAAATTTTTCTGATGAATGTACACGGTATTATCCCGTGTCGAAATGAATAACACATCTCGCAACTCATAGTATAGTTTTGATACAAAAATATCATCAAACTGAATACCTACTTTTTTCTTCTCAAATTGGCAATTTATTAACTTATTTATTATTTATTTTTTAGAGCTTTTTGGATGATCTATTACACCTTTAAAATTCTTCAAAGAGTAAATATAATCGTATATATTTAATCGAGGCCTTCGCACTGAATACTCCACTTTCATCACGCGAAATTGATGCGAATGTTATTTGCTTATTAAAACATAGTGTTGGCAACTTTCAGAATTTTTTCAGTTTTTCAAGAGAAAGTGTTTTCTATTTTGATTATATGACTCAGATTTAAAGAAATAATTCAAAAATAATTTTCTGTTGAAACTGAAGAAAACTAAATAAATAGAAAAATAATAAATCTTGTTGGTATTCATTCAGCATAAATCTTGAATATACTGAAATCTTGAATCATATATTTTACTTAACAAATGAATCATTTTAATAAATAAAACATTCAATAATAGTATTCCATTTGAAATAATGATATATTAAATATAATACTTCTGATTAGGCGATTAGTCCGCTATAGGCAGATTGAATTTTATTTATCAACACAAATAGCGGTTCCAGTCATTTCGCAGTTAGATTTTTTGCATCTCGAATATTGATAGACTGTAGAATTTTTTAGATTAATTTTTCAGTCATTAATATAATTCATTTCTTACTACCACTTCAACGAACCAAGAAAGTAATAATGAACATAACGACTAATACACGTATTAACTAGAAATATGTATGCAGACATGTCTATCAGCGGAAATTTGATGAAATGTATGTTCATCCAATGTATCAAACGGAGTAAAACAAATATTGAGTTCATGTATACCTATATGAAAAATAAGCTATTAAAAATAGTTTCAAACACTGAAACTGCATCTGAAAATAATTCCGTATCATCTCAATCAGAAATACATTTTACAATCAGTAAAGTAATAAAAATTCTATCAAAGAGTTGTCTGTTGTGCCCTCTATAGAATAATTTCTGAACAAGTAAGAATGAGCAGAGAAATCTACACCCTAACATCCTACATCCTAAGTCAACAGCCTAGGCTACACACATGACGCTTTGAAGTAATAGATGTTAACTGACTATTTTTCGTTATATATTGTTCAATTTAACATATGCACTTTATATTTATGATATAAGTATAACTGATCCAGCGTAAAATTTCGAGTATATATATATATATATATATATATATATATATATATATATATATATATATATATATATATATATATATATATATATATATATATATATATATATATATATATATATATATATATCTATATATATAAAAGAAAGTCGTGTTAGTTACACTATTTATAACTCAAGAACGAGTGTACCCACTTGGCTGAAAATTGGCGGGGAGATAGCTTAGAGCCAGGAGACGGACATAGGATACTTTTTATCCCGTTCGACAGCGTTCCCGTGTGATTTGACAAGAAACGTCAGCCACTATGTAACCTTGTACGAGTCGTTGAATTTGTACTTTTTTAACTCAAAGTATCGAGCATCAGTGGTTCAGTGGTAGATTGCATGACTGTCACGCGAGCGGCCCGGGTTCGGTTACGGCCAATCCAAACTTACCTTTTTTTACTTCAATGACAGAAGTTTTCACTAATTTCATTCAAACATATGTATTGAAGTAGTGTATATAAACACCAGTTCTATGAATTACCAATTACTATGCATAATTATAAAGCAGTCGAATATTCAATTCATATAAAGAACAATTACTGTATTAAAAAAAAACACATTATATTCTTTCAAAATATATTCAATTAATCGTTAAATTTAGGCCAATGACACTTCTGAGGCTTTTCTTTGAAAATTTTCGCAAATTTTGTCATTAATATTTCTATATATAAAAGAAAGTCGTGTTACACATTTATAATTCAAGAACGGTTGAACTGATTTGGCTGAAAATTGGCGGGAAGGTAGCTTAGAACCAGTTCCCGTGGGACGTATAACAAAACGGATATACCACAACAAGGATAATTATGTCGGAAGGCATTTTACATCAAATTCGTGTCAGTACAAGAAATCCCGACCTTGAGATGAATGAGTAGGTAGATACATAATCAGGCTGCTTCGATAATGATCGAAGACATGTGTCACCTCATCTTCCGTAATTTATTAGTCAGTTTAGGAATGAAAGCGACAAATCGTGAAATGAATGACGCATTTAATCAAGAATTTGAACGGGAACTTTTCTGTTGACTTGAATATGATCAGCAGGAATTAGATTTAATAGTTCAAACGAATGTACCTACCCCTGTTGAATCACCAACAAAAGGATGATACAATGATGAACGCCATTGATGATTGAAATGGTGGTTAATATTTCCTGGATGCTCCTGGTGTCCTGGATGCTGTTCGTGCGAGATCCAACATTGAGGTTGCAGTTGCTTCTTCTGGAATAGCAGCCATATTACATTGTTAGAAGGATGGCGTAGGGATGACTCATTCAGCATTAAAATATCCGTTAAATCTTCAAACTATTGAAGAACTAACATGTAATATTGCAAAACACTCCGCAATTGCCAAAGTTTTATTAGCATAATAATCAGCATCTGGGATGAATTCACAAAAACACATAAACGTGCATTCTAATCACCGAACATTGAAAGATCTACGCAATTAATGGAGATGTTTTGGAGTTGCATTGCAAAACGATACATCTGCTGAAGATTTCTCTGAGCAATTACTGACTATCGGTAATGGTCGAGTACCTGCCGACGAATCGAGCGGATTGATTTCATTTCCTCAGAATTTCTGTAACTTTGTCTCATCAAAAGACGATGGCCAATCATACATGGCCAATCATTAAAATACAATACTTGTATTTTTAATTCACATTAATTTTCCAAATAAACAATCGACCTTGATAAAATCGAAAGTCTGCTCATTTATTTCCTCTTAGGTGGAACAAAGTTCGCCGGGTCAGCTAGTATATATATATACAACAAATGAAAATTTCCGCAACTCAACTGGAAGCAGCCGTTGACACGTGTTTCGAGCTTATCGGCTCTCCTCAGAAAGGCGTAGCCAAGTTCAAGGTGAAGGAACCTGGTAGCAGCCGGTTGAGTTGCGGGCTATACCGAAAATTGTGTTTTCGTCATTTGTACTTTTCACCGCAAGAAAAATTTTCATTCGTTGTTAACTTTGTCGGCTCAAGACTCCTTAAAGGATAAATAGTCGCCACATTGGCGATACGTTGACCAAATCTCCAAGCCCGGAGAGTTCACGAGGAGGCCCAGCAGTGGAGGCTTCCTTTACAGTTATTGAAACACGTTTCAATGGCTGCTTCCAATTGAGTTGCGGGCTATACCGAATATATATATATATATATATATATATATATATATATATATATATTTTGAAAGTTTTTAGCATTAACAGGCTTTTTTAATATGAAAAAGTTTATTTCTGTTGACGTTTCGTTGTTATATTACAACTTTGTCAAAACTAATTTCAGGAATGTGGGGCATATTTCATTATGTTTACATCTAAGTAGGAATATTCTTCTTGATTTTAGGAATTTAAAATTAATTAAAATTAATCAAAATTAAAATTTTGATTAATTTCTTGATTAGTTTTGACAAAGTTGTAATATAACAACGAAACGTCAACAGAAATAAACTTTTTCATATTAAAAAGCCTGTTAATGCTAAAAACTTTCAAAATAAATACCTCAAACAGGCAATAAATCAATTTCAAGATATATATATATATATATATATATATATATATATATATATATATATATATATATATATATATATATATATATATATATATATATATATATATATATATATATATATATATATATATATATATATATATATGTAATTATAATTGAATAAAATATTATGCATTAATAGTTTTATTTATAAAAGGAACAAAATATATTTGTCTCAAAAATTTTTTTTATATATCTCCTGATTACCCCTACTCTTCTTGATCTATATTATCTATGTTAATTATTCGTTCAGCTTCATCTGATTGTTCTGCGATATGATCTTCTTCCTTATTCTCAATACTCTTAGGTTCCTCTTCAGTTTCGAAATCAATTATTTCCTGGATTTCCTCCCTCAACAGTTCTGGATCTTCAATTTCGAGTGAAGTGTGCGTTTCGTCTTTGACTTTCAAAAACTCTGAAGATTCTATCTGAGGAAAAATTATTGATCATAACTGTTAGTTCTTTTATTTCCAAGGAAACTATCAAATACTGCTTAGCATCGCGAAAACTCGCCTAGGCTTGTTTTTCGTGGGGATTGAGAATATTTGTGGAATAATTCATGACTAAAATTTTAAGACATATATTTACATCAGTGATTGACAAGATAACACACCACTATGTCCTCGATGAATAATAAGCAATTTGATGATAATTTTAATAAAATTGTTACTAATATCTGTTGCTTAAGGAACCAATTGAAATTCGTAGAACTTATTGATCCATGTAAATCAAATTTAAGCGTCGATGGATGTTCAGAACCAGAATTAAAACATGAGAGGAGAAACCCAAAAAATATTTATTTGTTGACCTATATAATTATTTAAATATTATTAATAATAATTATTTATTATTTTATATGAAATTCATTATTATATATAGGGGAAGGTGAGGTAATACGATCCCTGGAGGTCAAATGATCCCCAGCCGTAAATAAGAGAAAAATAGTGCCATCTGTCCAAATGCGCACGAAATATATTCCCCGCATCCCTGCTAATTGACCCACTAAGTGTCCCGGCGGTGTAAGCGGTTGTGGTGATTTTATTGAAAAATATTTGAAAAGTGTGGCTCTGCTCTAAGGTAAGCCTGTTTTTGGACTCTCATTACTTTTTACTTGTTCGTGTTTATTGAAATGTTGTTTTATTTGCTGGTATTAATAGCAATTAGCTAATATTTAAGCAATATTCGATCTCCTCACGCGGTATTTGAAGGTCATGAATTGATCGATATCTTGGAATTTGTTGTTTGGGGCTAAATGATCCTTTTCTGTGTGTTCAAAATGATCCCAGGAATCATTTTAACCCATTAGTCTTTGTTGTTTTTACAGATCATGCCGAGAATTTATATACGCAAAACTAATCACCAAAATTGGCCTGAAGATCCAAGCCAAGTCCTCCATTAGCAAAGAATAGCTCAACGTCTCAATCTTCTTAAAGTTAACCAACAGCTTTGGCTGTTGGTCTTCCATCCACATCTTTTGGTGTTGTTACACCCAGGGAAGTTTCGACCAACACCAGAGATAGTTGGAAAAAGAGCGAGTGCAAGACGAATAAGAGTAGACACATCAGTACTCACCACCACACCATACAAAGAATACTTTGAAGAGGAACCTAATAAGACAATATACATAGAACAAAAGAAATCTCTTAAGGAGCGAAAAAAATTTTAAAAACGGTGACCAACAAACAGAACGCTAAAGGAAAAAAGCAAAAAATATCAGATTCTTCTGAAAATGAGAATGATACTGAATGCCACTTCTGTACTGAAAGCTACTCCAAAGACAATGAAGGTGAAGGGTGGATTAGGTGTGTTGTGTGTCTGGAATGGGGGCATGAGGCTTGTGCTGGGGTAGATAGTGATGATGAAGGCGACTTTACTTGCGATATGTGCGATATTTGCTTTCTGGTAATCAATTTATGAGTATGAAAATTTTTTTAAGGCTATAGGGCTATTTCTAAGTTCCTGATAAGAAAATTATTATTTTTTAGATGAAGGGTTGATTTTTCTATTGCATTTTGACTTTGATAAAAAACTTTTGATAGGGATGAGTATTATTAGTGTTTTTTTTTATTTAGAAGAACAGTTTATTTATTTACCTATTCCTTGACTAGGTATGTTGTTAATTTTGCAAACCTTTTAAAAGTTGGTTGAAATGTTCAATGTATAGTTGATTGATTAGTAGATAATTACAAAAAAAAGATCTTTAATGAAACGGGATGACTGCAAAAGTTTGGTGGAACTTGTTTACATATTTAAATTGTTATGAACAATACATACGATTAAAATAAAGAGCTGAGTGTTTCATTTCACTGATATTTATTAACTCATTGTATAAAATGATCCCTGGGATCATTTATACAATGAGTATATATAATATATATAATATATATATATATATATATAATATATATATATATTATATATTATATATATATATATATATATATATATTATATATATTATATATACTAATAATTATAATAATATATATAATATATATATATATATATATATAATATATAGAATATATATAATTATATATATATATATATATATATATATATATATATATATATAGGGGATCATTATACCTCACCTTTATATATATATATATATATATATATATATATATATATATATATATATATATATATATATATATATATATTTAATATTTCTAGCAATAAGCTATTCTCAATGTCAAAATCTTTATTTTTAATCACGTTTGATTGTATATCACAACTTTGTCAAAACTAATGAATAATTGAATTTTATGAATTACCATAGACATCGACAAAACGTCAAAAAAAATAAAGTTTTTAACATTGAAAATAGCCTGTTATTGCTAAAAATATTCAATATATAATATCAATCAGGAAAAACAGGAAATAATTTAATTTATATATATATATATATATATATATATATATATATATATATATAAATATAAAAATATTTATAATAAAAAATTTACACCCAGAAAAGTCAGGTCCGATCCCGAATATCTGAAACTTCACAAGGATACAATCATTGCACAAATCAATCAGGAAGAATCGACGAATTGGGAAATCCTTACGAAGAATATTCAGAAAGCCATCACACTAGGGCAACCTCCTTGCACCAGGAAACACCGCTGGTGGAACTTAATCTGCGACCAAGCAGTCGACAAGAGAATAACTGCATGGAAAAAATTTAACGGCCATAAAAATGACGAAAACTGGGAGAATTTCCTTACAACTCAAAAACAGGCCTCCAAAGTAATTAGAAGAGAAAAACGGAGATATGATAATAATAGGTGTCACGAAATACAGAAGGATTTCACTAATAATAATAGTAGAGATTTTTACAAAACTTTCAGAGAAAACTTGCGAGGATACCAAGCGCCCACTCTTTGCTTAAAAAAATCCGATGGCACTAACTAACACAAAAAATAACTGCAAAATGTTAGCCGAATATTTCAGCACCCTTCTCAACTGCAATCCTCCCCAAGAAAAACTTAAGTTCGACTTTTCGGGGTTTACGCATCCAGACTCGCAAGCCCCTGATATGGAAGAGATTACAGCAATTATCAAGCAACTCAAAAACAACAAAGCAGCAAGAGAAGATGGGATTATTGCGGAACTCTGGAAACTGAACGATACTACTTTGACCCAAAAACTTCATCATTTAATATCAGAAATCTGGAGAACGGAACAGATACCAGAGGATTGGAAATGCGCGTTGATACATCCATTGCACAAAAAGGGGAACAAAATGGATATCAATAATTACAGGGGAATTTCTTTACTCCCGGTTGCGTACAAAATAATTTCTAAAGCACTCCTAAACAGAGTAGAACACCAAGCGGATCCACTAATTGGGGAATACCAAGCTGGATTCAGAAAAGGCCGATCATGTGCTGAACAGATCTGGACTTTGAAGACGATATTACAGATGAGGAAATGTAGAAATACAGTGATCACATTCATTGACTTCAAGAAAGCATATGACTCGGTAGACCGCGAAACCCTTTTCGAAATCATGAAAGAATTTGGAATCGATAGAAAGACCCGAACAATTATAGAACAGACACTTACAGGTACAACTTCCAAGGTAAAATTTATGGGTGAAATATCAGATCCCTTTGAAATCAAAACCGGTGTGCGGCAGGGGGACGGACTTTCGCCAATTCTTTTCAATATTGTTTTAGAAAAGATCATAAGGGAATGGGAACTTCACGTGAAGGGCATACAAGTGGGCATCAAAAAAGAAAATAGAATAAATGTCAAATGTCTCGCCTTTGCAGACGATATTGCTATCATCACAGACAACAGAACTGAAGCCATTCGCGCCGTGGAAAAACTACATGAAATTGCGCAGAAAACCGGGTTACGAATTTCTTATGATAAAACCAAATACATGGAAAGAAATAAATCTTCTCTTATGACAAAACATGGTGAAATTCTGCAAACAGGCCACTTTAAATACCTCGGGGAAGTTATACAGTCTCAGGTTTAAACCGAATCGCTAATGAACAGAGAATAACCAAGCTCCAAAGGGCCTACAAACTAACATGGGCTCACTATAACAAAAAGTGCATTTCGAGAGGCGCCAAATTGAGGCATTATAACACAACGGTTCTTCCAGAAGCAATCTACGCAGCTGAAACAATGGTTATTGGCGGCCATTCAAGAATTAGAGAAATAGAAAAACAAGAACGAAAAATTCTCAGAAAGATCTACGGGCCAATCAATAGAAACGGTATTTGGATGAAAAGACCTCAAAATGAACTGTATCAAAAGACAAATACGATAACAGAAGAAATCAGAAAACGACGAGCAAAGTTCTATGCACATGTCTATAGAATGAAACAGTCCAGAATACCGAAGAAACTACTCAATATAATTATGAATAGTAAATGCGGAACAGAGTGGCTAAAAGAGGTCCAAAAGGATCTACAACAGATCAATATAAAAAATCTCGAAGATCGCACTGAATGCCGCTATAAAATCGCACATATAAAGTTTAAGCAAAAAGTAAATCGTCAACCTGGAGTAAAGTGGACAGATGAATGGAAGAAAGAGCATTCAGAGAGGATGAAGCGTTTTTGGGAGGCAAAAAAGATGAAGCAAAATTCCTAATGATTGCGAATTCAAGTTCAGTCGCTCTCCTCATGGGGAACAATCGAAATAATAATAATAATAATAATAATAATATATATATATATATATATATATATATATATATATATATATATATATATATATATATATATATATATATACTCGTATAAAGATAAATGTACTATATTAAAAGTATACTTTAATATCTTTCCATAATTTTTTACAATTATTCAAAAGAATATTACAGCAGAGTAGCTATGTGAAACATGAACAATGTGATGTCTCTATTGTCCTTCAAGGAAAAAATGTTAGAGAATATTGAAATCGGTGCCTACATTCATTGGAAACGCAAGATAGTTACTGTTTCGTGCTAAAAGGCACTCTTCAGTTGCGTCTCGAACAACAATCGAAAGACATCGACTTCAATTCTGAGAAATCGTTTCATGAATCTGAAAACAGAAATATATTGCAAAGTCGTATGCACATATATTACATTGATTATAATACATCTTAAATCTTAGGAATAAATAGAAAAAACATTAATACATCTAACATTAAAAGTTTCTCACGTTTTCGTCAATTCAGATGTGATTTAGATTCTACAACTCTAGTTTATGAACAATTTCATCTAATTTGATGAAATAATGCCATCTAGGTTTCGATAATAGAAACGTACTAGCTACTTTTCGATAGTAGAAACTGCATGAAGAAATAAACTACAAGAAAATGGTATTCAATATCAAAAGTATACTATAACTTTCTTTCGATTTTTTTTATTAATTATTCAAAATAATACGTATTAGCTCAGTTATAAATTATAAAATTTGGAAATTAGTATTCTTATCAGTCTTACATAAAGTCGAAGTCTTACTCAATAAAGATATTATATATGCAAATCTAATTTTGCAATGTTATAAACGCTGTCATTGTCTCCCAGAGCGTGAATCCTACCCAGGCATATAGCAGCGAAAGAATGATATCTGCGATATTTTCTGATAATACATATATTAAGTAACTATTCATTTCCTATTCAAAGACATTTTGATCTCAATTGAATAACACTATGCTCGTTCGTAAGAACTGAAAAACAACTTTTGGAATTATATGAAGAAATATATGCCAATTTTTGGTTTAAAATGTCTACGTAGGGTGAAATTCTCAATTGAAAATCTTAAAATTACCAGTTGTATGACGTCTTGCGACGAGTCCGTATACGAATCTTCATATTTGACTTCATCTGCTTTGTCGACGTCAATTTCTTCGCGACTAGATCTGAGATGTTTGAAGCCACCCTGATTTATAGATTCCGATGATCTTTCTTCGCCCTCTTCGGCGCCAAGTTCATTTGAGATACTATACTCTTCTTCATTTCCCCATAAATTCTCCATTATTTCTGAAATGATATTGTCAATATATATTCAAAATATGACTGAAATCTCTATCCATATACTTCTGCAGTTTAATTATTTTGTATCAGTAGTAAATAAAGTGAATAGTCCTCATTCCCACGTAGCAAACTGACGGTAATATGACGTCATATATTGGTTTCCATATGTGGAAACTGACGTCGAAATGTCACGGCATCAAGACGTCATTTTGAACTGTTCAAAAGACGTCATCAAATTTCGTTTTAAAGTTTTTAGAATTAGAATATTTGTCGTTTCTAAAAACATTAACGGTCAAAAATTGGCAAAAATAGTACTTTGCGCTGACGTCTTCTGTTGACATCATATGAACGTCAGTTATCTGATGTTAAAAAGTTGTCATTCAACAGTCGAATGACGTCGCTTACCAAAATTGACCGAAAATTGACTCTAATAAGACGTCATGTTACGTAATCTTGCTACCTATGTTCTAATGTGAAAATTTTAAATATCCCGTAATAAACAAACGTGCAATAGGCAGTACTCGTAGTTTATAATCACTGAAATATCACTGAAAAAATTATCTTACACATTCTGTGACCTGACTCCTCTCAAAATGGCACATTTGATCATGACTAAATGGCAGTTTCGTTTCTGACACTAATGGAAAATGTCTCTCACCCTTTAATCGTTTCATTATATTTTAATTTTGAAATAGTGATACGAAAAAATGAAATGACAAGTATTGAACTTTCTGCAAACTGAGTAAATAGGTCAAATTTACATGAGTGTTTTGTCAAAGCGATTGAGTGCTCTCTCGCCTGCTGACAAAGTATGAACTGTGTATGTGTTTTTTATATTTTTTAACTTTTATATCTTATACTTCTGAAGAAGTCACGAACTAGTGACGAAATATTGAGTGTATAGGAAAATAAAGTATTTCACACAAACCCCAATCCTGATATTCTAATATTTAATTTTTATATATTATTATTATTTCGATTGTTCCCCATGAGGAGAGCGACTGAACTTGAATTCGCAATCATTAGGAATTTTGCTTCATCTTTTTTGCCTCCCAAAAACGCTTCATCCTCTCTGAATGCTCTTTCTTCCGTTCATCTGTCCACTTTACTCCAGGTTGACGATTTACTTTTTGCTTAAACTTTATATGTGCGATTTTATAGCGGCATTCAGTGCGATCTTCGAGATTTTTTATATTGATCTGTTGTAGATCCTCTTGGACCTCTTTTAGCCACTCTGTTCCGCATTTACTATTCATGATTATATTGAGTAGTTTCTTCGGTATTCTGGACTGTTTCATTCTGTAGACATGTGCATAGAACTTTGCTCGGCGTTTTCTGATTTCTTCCGTTATCGTATTTGTCTTTTGATACAGTTCATTTTGAGGTCTTTTCATCCAAATACCGTTTCTATTGATTGGCCCGTAGATCTTTCTGAGAATTTTTCGTTCTTGTTTTCCTATTTCTCTAATTCTTGAATGACCGCCAATAACCATTGTTTCAGCTGCGTAGATTGCTTCTGGAAGAACCGTTGTGTTATAATGCCTCAATTTGGCGCCTCTCGAAATGCACTTTTTGTTATAGTGAGCCCATGTTAGTTTGTAGGCCCTTTGGAGCTTGGTTATTCTCTGTTCATTAGCGATTCGGTTTGAACCTGAGGACTGTATAACTTCCCCGAGGTATTTAAAGTGGCCTACTTGCAGAATTTCACCATGTTTTGTCATAAGAGAAGATTTATTCTTTGGTTTTCTTTCCATGTATTTGGGATTATCATAAGAAATTTGTAACCCGGTTTTCTGCGCAATTTCATGTAGTTTTTCCACGGCGCGAATGGCTTCAGTTCTGTTGTCTGTGATGATAGCAATATCGTCTGCAAAGGCGAGACATTTGACATTTATTCTATTTTCTTTTTTGATGCCCACTTGTATGCCCTTCACGTGAAGTTCCCATTCCCTTATGATCTTTTCTAAAACAATATTGAAAAGAATTGGCGAAAGTCGGTCCCTTTCCGCACACCGGTTTTGATTTCAAAGGGATCTGATATTTCACCCATAAGTTTTACCTTGGAAGTTGTACCTGTAAGTGTCTGTTCTATAATTGTTCGGGTCTTTTGATCGATTCCAAATTCTTTCATGATTTCGAAAAGGGTTTCGCGGTCTACCGAGTCATATGCTTTCTTGAAGTCAATGAATGTGATCACTGTATTTCTACATTTCCTCATCTGTAATATCGTCTTCAAAGTCCAGATCTGTTCAGCACATGATCGGCCTTTTCTGAATCCAGCTTGATATTCCCCAATTAGTGGATCCGCTTTGTGTTCTACTCTGTTTAGGAGTGCTTTAGAAAGTATTTCGTACGCAACCGGGAGTAAGGAAATTCCCCTGTAATTATTGATATCCATTTTGTCCCCCTTTTTGTGCAATGGATGTATCAACGCGCATTTCCAATCCTCTGGTATCTTTTCCGTTCTCCAGATTTCTGATATTAAATGATGATCTTTTTGGGTCAAAGTAGTATCGTTCAGTTTCCAGAGTTCCGCAATAATCCCATCTTCTCCTGCTGCTTTGTTGTTTTTGAGTTGCTTGATAATTGCTGTAATCTCTTCCATATCAGGGGCTTGCGAGTCTGGATGCGTAAACCGCGAAAAGTCGAACTTAGTTTTTCTTGGGGAGGATTGCAGTTGAGAAGGGTGCCGAAATATTCGGCTAACATTTTGCAGTTATTTTTTGTGTTAGTTTCCACGCGCCATCGGATTTTTTGAAGCAAAGAGTGGGCGCTTGGTATCCTCGCAAGTTTTCTCTGAAAGTTTTGTAAAAATCTCTAGTATTATTATTAGTGAAATCCTTCTGTATTTCGTGACACCTATTATTATCATATCTCCGTTTTTCTCTTCTAATTACTTTGGAGGCCTGTTTTTAAGTTGTAAGGAAATTCTCCCAGTTTTCGTCATTTTTATGGCCGTTAAATTTTTTCCATGCAGTTATTCTCTTGTCGACTGTTTGGTCGCAGATTAAGTTCCACCAGCGGTGTTTCCTGGTGCGAGGAGGTTGCCCTAGTGTGATGGCTTTCTGAATATTCTTTGTAAGGATTTCCGAATTCGTCGATTCTTCCTGATTGATTTGTGCAATGATTGTATCCTTGTGAAGTTTCAGATAATCGGGATCGGACCTAACTTTTCTGGGTGTAAATTTTTTATTTCTGTTGGGTTGAAATTTTGTTTTTATTTGGAGGAGATAGTGATCCGAATCAAACGCCTTTACGAGTTCTGACATTTAAAATTTCCTTTACGTTGTTCTTGGAAATTGCGACATGATCAATTTGATATTCACCCTGCTTGAGACTGGGCGATCTCCAAGTAGTTAGCTTATGTGCAGGTTTTTGAAATTGAGTACTCATGATTTTGAGTTCGAAGTTCCTACAGAACGCGATTAACCTTTCACCGTTCTTGTTGGTACGTTTGTGTTTAGTATGGGGACCCGTAGTATCTCTGAATTTCCTTTCCTTACCTAGCTGTGCATTAAAATCTCCTAGCAAGATTTTCACGTGGTGTTTTGGTATTTTATTGGTTGTTTCTTCCAATGTTTCCCAAAAATCTTGTACGCTTTCTGGAACGGTTTTGTTGTGGTGAGTAGTGGGAGCGTGCACGTTGATTAAAGTGTAAGCTTTATTAGCTGATTTAATAGAAAGCAATGAGACTCTCTCGTTGGCCGATGTGAAATTAATAACCGAGTCTAGTATGGAATTGTGTATCGCGAATCCGGTACCTAAAAGCGGTAATTTGCCCATTACTTTCACGGCAGGTTTCCCCTTGTAGATTCTGAAACTGTCGGTATCGAAATGATTCTCGTCCATGAATCGTGTTTCTTGGAGAGCGGTGATTTTGAGATTGAACTTTCTCATGGTGTTGGTGAGCTGCTTCAGTTTACCTGTTTTAGCGAGTGTATTAACGTTAATTGTACCGATATGATGTTTTTGTTTGATCTTGAGATAATGGAAGGTTTTTGAGAAGCTCCGATTCTTCTCCGCATGGTGTCCCTGATCCCCCAGAATCCGATCATCAGGTGAAGCCAGTCTTTCGACTGGTGCCTGGGGTAGTGATACTATGATCTTGTTTTCGATCATGCGTTCAAGCTGAATAGAGCTAAGTGGTGGTCTCAGTTGAGACCACAGGGTGTACGACTCGATTTTTGAGTTCGAGAAGATTGAAATACAGCCGCCTCAACTAGAGAAAGAGACGCTGACCACTGGCCGTCAGATACTGAACAGACGCCAATGGGTTTGTTTAGTTAGTTTTTGGTCCGCCCTGTGTATCAGTGTCTCCTATATCTAGGAGACTTTCCCCTATCCGCCACCTGGGGAGGCGCCCGATGGGGGTACTAACAACCCCACACGAGATATATATATATATATATATATATATATATATATATATATATATATATATATATGAAAATGAACACTAGAACATTCATTTGAAAAATTCAAATTAACCAGGAGAATGTTATAGTAGAGCTAGATATGTGAACGTGTACGATGTGATGTCTCCAGTATCCTTCAAGGGATAAATGTTAGAGAAATATTGAAATCGATGTCACACCTGATGGAAGTGCGAGACATATATGTTTCGTTCTGCAAGGAACTCGTCAGTCGCACCACGTCCATCGAAGTGAGGCAACGACTTCAACCTACAAGCATCTTCTTGTTACTCCAAGTGGAAGATCGCATAGTAATAAATACTCCACAATTACATCTATAGGAATCAGTAGAAAACACCTCTCAGATTACAGACACACCAAGCATCGAAATTCCACATATCTTCTATATCCGTAGGTATCTACTAAATTGCAATGCCTATTTGACAAATATCATCATACGATGTTTTCATATGACCTTCAGGGGCCTATTCTGCGATATTTTTAAGGAAATGAATTTTTTTTGTGCTTATGGCACTGAATGAAATATTTATGAAAATGAACACTAGAACATTCATTTGAAAAATTCAAATAAACCAAGAGAATGTTATAGTAGAACTAGATATGTGAATTTTCTGGTGTTCATTTTCTTAAATATTTCATTCAGTGTAATAAGCACAAAAAAATTCATTTCCTTAAAAATATCGCCGAATAGGCCCCTGAAGTACGGGAATAAACGCGAGCGTACTACTAACGCAACCTATTGACATTTGAAAATATCGTATGATGATATTTGTCAAATAGACATTGCAATTTAGTAGATACCTACGGGTAGAGAAGATATGTGAAATTTCGATGCTTGGTGTGCCTGTCATCTGAGAGGTGTTTTCTACTGATTCCTATAGATGGAATTGTGGAGTATTCATTACTCAGCGATCTTCCACTTGGAGTCACAAGAAGATGCTTGGAGGTTGAAGTCGTTGCGTCACTTCGATGTCTCGCACTTCCATCAGGTGTGACATCGATTTCAATATTTCTCTAACATTTATCCCTTGAAGGATACTGGAGACATCACATCGTACACATTCACATATCTAGCTCTACTATAACATTCTCTTGGTTAATTTGAATTTTTCAAATGAATATTCTAGTGTTCATTTTCTCATATACTTCATTCAGTGCCATAAGAACAAAAAAATTCATTTCCTTATATAGGTATATATATATATATATATATATATATATATATATATATATATATATATATATATATATATATATAGTAAATACTGAGACTCTTAATCGAAATATCGAAATATTTCAAATAAAACTCTCAGGGAGCTGTCTACACAAATGTTGTCAACGAGAACGAACCCATCACTTTCGAGAGTGAATATTAAGAGCGTTTCGAAAAATTCATCGATCTTGTTGAATGATAATAGGATACAATTGTTTCATCATTATTATGAATCATCAGTCCATATTTAATCTATCAATCAAGAATCGATGACTTTCAAAACGAACATAGGTCCCATACCAAATTAAGAGAAGTTCTAGAGAGTGAAATACTCACGTAGGCTCCCTCTATCGGCGAAAGGACGTATAAACACTCCCTAGCGTTCAAGATTCCTACTCATGACAACAAGAGTGCGAGTGGAAGGCTTTGTAGATATTTCATTCAAACACAACAGAAAATTGTCTGAAATGTGTACGAATGATCCCATGCCTAATCGCTCCAGATCACGCCCAGGCGGGCAAAAGTGTAGCTAGTTCAAAGATTCACAGGTAATTCAATACTAGTAAATACTGAGACTCTTAATTCAGGTATTAAGAGTCTCAGTATTTACTAGTATTGAATTACCTGTGAATCTTTGAACTATATATATATATATATATATATATATATATATATATATATATATATATATATATATATATATATATATATATATATATATATATATATATATATATATATATATATATATATATATATATATATATATATATATATATATATATATATATATATATTTATATTTGTAATATTTGATCATCATATTCATTAAGGGTGATAAAAAATTTTCACTTACCTTTGTCAGATTGATACTTGAATTTGAATCCGGTGTCAGGAAGTTCATCTTCTGCTCCAATAGCATCATCTGGGAATAATGGTATAATAAGAAATCAAATTAAATTCGTCCAAATAATGGTATAGGTACCCAATTTCATGTTGGGCAGTTCTTCCATCAAGTCGTCCAGTAGGGTGTCATTGATTTTCCTCAGATTTTCCTTCTGTTTCTTTTTGATTCTTTGCCTCACCAACTGCTTCTGCACCTCTGGTAAAACGAAGTGGTGAACCAAATCGGCGATAGTTTCCTCTTGCTCAGTTACGTCTATGGATCTTGAAAACAATTTAATATACTGAAACTTTTTTTAATACCAAATGTCGACACTTTGTTTCAAGCATGGGTTACTGAATTTTCAGAGTGACATATCATTCAGAGGAGGGGTTCCAAAATGTTTTTATTTACTGCCACTTTGAGAATAAATTATTTTTTATCGCCCCCGTTTTTCACCAACTTCAAAACACTATAATTTCAAATTAAAGTAATTAATTGTCGTGAGCTATATTGGAAAAGATGAAACAATCTCTTTACATCTTCTCTTAACACAATCTTTTAATGAATATTAGTTGTTGTTCACAATTTGAGTCTGAACAAGAGTCTTCCTAGCTAGATGAAATTACAAATTGCCCCCCCAAGCCTCTACACAACGCCGCCATTTTTTTCTGGGTCCCTTACCGCCCCCCTTTAAGCCTTAGAGTTGTCGCCCACTTTGGGAAAGGCTGCTTTAGAGCATACTATATACAGAAATATTTCATTCATTGCAAATACCCAGCCAAAAATTAGAACATCGTATAAAATTCGGACAAATTTCTGTTTCCAATAACTCGACATAATCTATAATATCACCTTAATTTAGCTTCCTAATTCAATTTAATTTATGCTTATATGTTTGAACACTCTTTAGCTCAATATATCCATGTAACTCTATGTTAATATTAATGTGACTAAATGTAACTTTAAGTAAAAGAAACTTACGTTGAAAACCTACACATTTTTCTATATAACAGCCGTTTACATATGTTTCAAGGTTATTGCCTATCATCAGAACGGCGTAGTTCAAGTT
The DNA here is from genome assembly GCA_030704895.1 of Henosepilachna vigintioctopunctata. Classification (NCBI taxonomy): domain Eukaryota; kingdom Metazoa; phylum Arthropoda; class Insecta; order Coleoptera; family Coccinellidae; genus Henosepilachna; species Henosepilachna vigintioctopunctata. Next base: position 1,859,218 of record JARQZJ010000097.1, read on the forward strand.
AAAGATGAAAGTACTTGAAGAGATATATAAAAAATTAATATATTTAACTTGAACTACGCCGTTCTGACGATAGGCAATAACCTTGAAACATATGTAAACGGCTGTTATATAGAAAAATGTGTAGGCTTTCAACGTAAGTTTCTTTTACTTAATTTTAGTTTGCCTGCATTAAATATAATTCTTAGAATAATTCTTTTATCGTTAAGATTGTCTGGGATTTCCAGAAGCTATAAAAGTCTCACAATAGCCGGACGGTATTTCATTGTCGTCTGCAACGTTGTGTTGACTCTTCCCAATATGTTTTGGGTGTATAAAACGTGTACGAAACAGTGTTTCGTGTTCAATATATTAATTTTTTATATATCTCTTCAAGTACTTTCATCTTTAACTTGAACTACGCCGTTCTGACGATAGGCAATAACCTTGAAACATATGTAAACGGCTGTTATATAGAAAAATGTGTAGGTTTTCAACGTAAGTTTCTTTTACTTAATTTTAGTTTACCTGCATTAAATATAATTCTTAGAATAATTCTTTTATCGTTAAAAATTTAACTTTGCCACATTCACTAAAAACAAACGGCCTGTAGAATTTGACTACACAATTAACGAAACCATTCTGATCAGGGTATCCGAAATTCGAGACCTCGGAATGATATTTGATCAGAAATTCACTTTTGTAACTCATATAAATAAAACAATTGCAACGGCATTCAAATCTTATGGATTTATTCTGCGTAATGCTGGACACTTCAAATACAAAAACACTTATGAAATTATTTAATGCGCTTGTAAAAAGCAAATTAGATTTCGGATGTATGATTTGGCGTCCCATTTACAATTCTCATAAAAATCATTTAGAGTCGATACAACGAAAATTTCTCAAATATCTAATATTTAGAGGGAATATAGTGAAGATCACGTGTATCTGGCCAGAGGATATAACCAAACTGATCTGTTAAACAGGTTTGGAGCTAAATCACTCGAAGTTGGAGGGACTTGTTGTCTCCGAAGTTTCTGTATATCCTCTTACATGGTTATATAGACTGTCCTACCCTTATTGGCTCTACTGATTTTCAAGTTCCTAGACAATGTTCACGTTCAAATCAATTCTTTTTTCATTGGCTACTCCGAAAACTAATTCCCTCGTACAATCGCCCATTGTCGGTCTCTGTGGCTTGGTCGGTATAACACCCGACCATGGTGCGGCAGAACTCGGGTTCGAGCCCCGCTGAAGACATGTGTGTTTGTGTTTGTCTACGATTTAAGAAGTTCATGATGGGTAATGATTGATTACAAACCCAATAGCAGTTCGAGACCGACGTTTCTTCATAATGATGGATTTTTGATTCTACACGAACGAAAACACTCATCAACCAAAAGCATACTGTTGCGGATGATATTCTCGAACACAAACTAGCCACTGCATGTCTAAGTCACAAATCGGTATTTCCCGAAAACAATTTAGTTTTAGTTTTCCCGTAACAACCATGTTTTAATAGCGTATCCGCTTCCGCTATATGTGCGCCAATGAAATATGGATATACATTTCGCAAAGAACTTTTTTTGTGGCGTAAGCTGAACAATAATTTCCCAATGCCCTGTTTAAGAATATGAAGGAAATAGCTGGCTAGTCAGTCCAATTATCATTGATCCTTCGGAACGGTCTAAATTGTTAAAATGAATGAATAAAATTCATACCTTAACTTAGTTTACTTACTAGATCATTGTTTACTTTTATGGTTTTGATACATACTTTTCTAGGTTATCCGCATTGTCATCCTCTATTTTATCGATGAATTTTTCACATAAAACATTGCTTCGTCTTTGGAAGCAAAGTCCATGCCTTCAGTTATGATATCCTGCAGATACATGTCGACGGTATCTTGATGCACTTTTACCATTTGTTTGAAGATCTCGTCATGTTCTCTTCTTCTTCGGAGCTCCTTTTGTCGCCTATTAATAAAATAGATGAGATATAGTGAATAGAAATGCGTCACTCCAAAAAAATTCAGTTTGAGAAAAAATATGTGATGATACACTCTTTTTTCTCAAAAAATTTCATTCAAGCATAACTGATTTTCGAAAATACTTCTGGTTAAGAATTCATCAGGTTAAGAATACATACCAGTTTCCATTCAACCAAAATTAAAACAATAAATTAATACAGTTGCGTGGTACAGCACCAGAATTCCTACAGAATATTCCGAACCTCTTCTTTAATAAATTGAATTAGAATGGTGCCTAACAACTTGAAACTGAATATAGGTTTTTGGTTCATATTTTTTCATAAATGGAAGTCTCATCACGTAAGTTTTAAAGGAGCATTTCGTAGTTGCTGCAAACTCTTGTAGAGTTGCAGAGCTGTAGATGTTGCTTGTAGAAGACATTATGTCTTCTACAATAATCATTACGTCTTTATTCTGTATGCAATTCTCATATATAAGAAAACATGAGTGCAACATTAAGGACTCTAATCAAAGTGGAAAGCGAGAGTAAGACAATCAGAGCCGAAGAAAAACGGTAGACTCGAAATTCGATTATCCATGGAGAAATGACTGAAGCTTTTTAGGGCATGAAAGAACCCTTTTCTTGAGGATTTTCTATAGGAAAGTTGGATGAGTTTTTACATAGATGCTCAGTAGCCGAACGGTACAGTTACCCTATATCACTTTCGGTTTACTAATGTTGGTGTGTTCGATCCCCAGGTAAGAAGTTGACGTAACATGACGTCTTATTAGAGTCAATTCTCGGTGAATTTTGGTCGGCGACGTTATTCGACAGTTCAATGACGTCTTTTCAAACGTTAGATAACTGACGTTCATAAGATGACAGCAGATGACGTCAGCGCAAGGTACGAGTGAGTCTATTACTTACTCAAATTGGAGACAATAACTCAAAAATAAAACAAATGTACAAAGAGAACAAAAGAACATCTCGTGAGTATTCTAAATGATCTTCCTGTTGAACTGTTGAAACTGAAGAAAAACTTATTATTTTTGAAAGTCATTCAAATGATAATGAAAAATTGAGTTTATAGCAAGTCATGAAATATTTGGTTTAAAATCTAAATTTTTCAATCAAGTTTTGGTTTCAGGTAGAATACTTGTCGACAATTAGTGGAGAGAATTTAACCAACATAGTGAATATAATTTTTAAAACATATTGTCAGATTCTGTCGATTCCTTGTCCAATTTCTATGGGAAAATGTAGATAAAAACCAGTTGTATTCGCCCCATCAGCTGTAACTAATGAGTTTTTCACTTATAAAGAAAAAGTTTTGTATTTCATTTTGAATGCATTTATTTGAAATTTTCGTGAACACAGGATTAATAGTTATTTCTTCATTTATTCGTCACAATTTACTATCAATGTCTATTTTTTTTATCTAAATAAGCTAGTGCTCTTTCAAATTTCGAGTTTATGCTTCACTTCCATTTTTTGAGTCTTATTGAAAGAATTATCGTGTTTTCTAATGAAGCCCAACTACGCCTCAGAACGTTTGTGAAAAAAGTAATAGGGCAAGTTCATTGGAACTAATCTTTAAAATAATATTTTTTCAATTAATATTTAATGATAAACATTGTTTTATTTGATTTATGGAACCTCTACAATATAGGCACTAAAAAACGTCTTCATGAGGTCTAAATACCTCTACTTATTTACGTCGTAACGTAATTTAATGACGTCTTTTGAACAGTTCAAAATGACGTCTAGAGGCTGTGACATTTCAACGTCACTGCATGGTCAGTGAGACGTATCTGTCGATGTCTCTTCCCACATGTTGAAACCAATATATGATGTCATAATACGGTGAGCTTGCTACCTGGGTACCCACAATGTTTTTGGGTCATTCGGAATCGAAGTTAAACTATAGGTCTATTCGGAGAGAATTAGGATTCTGGCCTACGCTCTTCAAAAAAAATGCCAACATAACCATAACATGATGAACGCAACTTTCTACTAACGTCATTGGATCAAATAAGGCATCAATATCAGAAGAAAAAACCAAGTTGTCTTATACGCGATGTGTTGAGATGGTTGTTGGTTGAAAATTCATCCACAACACTCTAAACTCTCACAGTAGAAAGCTGCTCTAATATTGCTCTGGAAAATTCTTGATAAACTATCCTACAGTCCAAATCTATTTTCACTCATTTGAATCCCTCAAAAAAGCACTTGGCGTCAAGCGATTGAGCCCAATGATATAGTGGAAAGTCCCTCGTAAATACTTTTCAATGTTTTTGTGAAACTACGGAATGGAGTAGCCGTAAAAAAAATACAAAAATAAATATTATTTTTCAGCAAAATACACAGCAGGAGGAAGTTATGCGAATTTGAAAAAGAGTAAGGTATAACATAAATTAAAATCGAACAAAAGGGTAGTGGTTTTCCCCAAATATTGATTCGCTTACCTATATGTGTACCTATCTATCTTTCACGTATCTACTTACCTCCCTGCTTCTGCTGCTTCTCTGTCGTTCCTTTCTCTCTCATTCAGAAAACAGATCGCGTGCGCTCTCCTTTCATCTAATAACCTCCTCAACTCCTTATTCAAAAAGTCCAGCAAGGATCCGACGATACTACCCTCGAGTTTGTTGAGAGATCTGTGCAATTTGGCAACCTGTAAAAAGTCAGTTGTGATAAATACACTGAACCGTCGAAATTGCTTCAAGTTTTTCGAATTTCTCAAAATTATGAATTATGATTTACTCTAGTTGATTGGAGAGCCTCTTGTCGGTGTTGTTGTTTAATTCTTTTTCTAGTTCTCCCGATACCTTCGCTCTCTTCTTCTAACAGGCCGGTGCTGTATTTCAGCTCTTTGATTAACTCTCGGCACTTGTCCCTTCCTTCATAAATCTAGAAAAATTAATCGATAACGTCAACACAAATGTTCACCTTAATTTACATCTTTCATGGAGAGTCCTGTAATATCGAAAGAATATGGACAGTTCAACTCATGCAAAATATTGGTTACCATTTTCTGAACATATTATTACGAGATTTGTTTCGTAAATTGAAACTTCTGATTGAATTGGCAGTCGTCCGTTGTTTACACACTGATGAAAGAAGAATAATATGATGCAGAAGAAAGTTAACATAAGTTAAATTGCAGAACCTACCAGCATTTGGGATGATCTACCCTTCAGCATACTCTGAATAGCGATAAGTGACTGATATTTATCTTCCTCAGTATCTGCTAATTCACTGGTCTCTGGAGTTGACGCCTCTGATACAGTCTTTTCAATCCTAACTCGTAAGGTGCATTTTCTCTTCGAAGTTTTGCGAAGATCTGCAAATAGAAATTACCGCCATATGAAATCCAAATAGATTCATGTCAAAATACCTGTTTGAACACTGTTCAAACCTCAAAAGAGGTGGATTAGTATAATTGAAGCAGTAAAATTTCACAGAAACTATTTATCTAATTTACTCGACAAAATATCTTTCAGTTCATTTATTTCTCAACAATGTAAGCAACCCATATTATTTCGATATAGAATATGTCTGACTGTATTGATAATTCCTATAATTTGAATTATTTAAATGATTTTTGTGGAATTTGAGTGTTTTAAATGATACTATTCCAAGTTTCTTCTACTGTAAAAAATTACAGTTAGAATGTTCGAAAATGAAATGGAATAGTTATAGTGTAATTATGAAATATATCGATATAAATACAAGTCTAGATTATGTTAACATCGAAGAATTGTCCTATTGAGTTTACGGGAAGGTACCCAACTTAGGACTTAAGGAAACTTCGCAAGAAAATTACTCGTGAGTTTTCAATCGATCTTGGAAATTTTTCGATTTACATGACACAAGTACGTCGATTCAGCTCTTCATGACCCTCTACATGACATTTACCCTTGTATCGTAAATCTCGTATGATTGTATCGTTCCCTGTAGGACATACGTCCAATTTTTCAATTAGTGCCAAAATTTTGGAGCCAAATAAGCCAATTTGCAGTGTGCGAATGGCTGAATTTTGTTTGTAGCGTGACGAATTAACGAACGCAAAACTGATAAAATAACTAACACCACCAATAAGAACCTGGAAATGTGAGTGAAGTAGCAAAAACCTCCGGTGACTCCGGTCATCTAGTCGAGAGATGCATCAAACCATCGACTATTCACAACAAGAAATAAGAGATAGACGAAGAATAGTTAACTACACATGCTCGATATGCAACTTCGGGAAAAGAAAACAATATCTCTTGCATTTCGGCGCTGGTCGCCATGCAACAAACTCTGCTTCGGACATTAATAGTGCCCTTCAAATGCATGAAATTATAAAGAGTTATTTGAATAAAATTGTTCATACTGAATAGAGTAGGGCATAGAACCAAACCCCAAAAAAAACGAACAAAACAAGAAAGGGGACCAAACAGCAGAAAATGAAGACAAATTAGTAGCATTATTAGTAGAAATGGATCCTACAATTCAACATGAAAAATTCAAAGAGGAACAGGACAAACTGATGGTACTGTTCAGACATAGATTATAATACAAAACAAAAAGTTTTGTAAAAAGTAAAACATAAATATTCAAAAGACAGGAATATAAACGTACTGATGATAAATGAAATTTATCTAAAGCCAACGTCAAAATTCCTAATTATTATGCGTACTGAACTAACCTAAAAACAAGCAAAGGAGAAGGAACTAATCAAGCACGGAATGAGACAGAAAGAATTTTCGAAAATAGAACAAATAAACAAGGAATCAACAAGCATTTAAATTAAGACTGCCAGGGACGATCGATTTTCTCATGCATTATACAATTCACATAATAAAAAAATAAATACATGCTTCACAACAATTTTCAGAACGAATGAAAAACTTTATCAGCGGCTAACTTTAATGCAAACACAACGTCTCTCTTGTGGTATATCACAAAAAATAGATACAATCGACATTAAAAAATATACTGCATATAGAATAATCAAATTAGAGAATAACTGAACATCCGTAGAGAAAAGAAATAGTTCAAGAAAACACACCAGCATTATTGAGAAAATTGTTGACCGCAACAACGACGAGACGATGAGAACGACGTTAATTCTCGTCGTAAGAAAAGTACGAAAACAGAGAAAAATATAATCACGAGTATAGTGAGAGAAAGACAAAATGCAATGCTCAGGAATCAGTGAAAACTCTTCAAATAAAACTGGCAATAAATTTTTTCCATTGTTGAAATTGAGAGAAATAATATCTTAATAATATTATAATCAGAATAGCGACCGAAATGACTTGTGAAATCTATTTATAATCTAATTGTTGTAATAATTCATCATTTCATTTTATTTTTTTTGTAATTAAGTCGTTCAATATTTTGATGTTTTTTGCTTTCTTTCAAACTCAGTATTCAATTAATTGTTGTTTTAAACCTTCATTACCATCAAAACTATGAAAAACCATCATTTCTATTCAACTTTATGTCCTCTTACTTCAATTTGTCAACCAATTGTTTCAAATGTCGAATAAAATGTTAGGCAATGGAATTTCAATAGTGATTCGAAGAAATAAATATTCTAGACGATTTTTGATTTGAAAAACAGCGTAAAATGTTTGAATGATTAATTATTTTATATATATTCGAAAGAGGAAACATATCGATTCAAAGTCTTGAGGAAATTATGGAAAATTATTGAAACTATAAATTTGAATATGAAAATTTAAATTTAAGTTATAAATAGTTAATTTGTGTAATTTTTAATGAAAAACTCTCATTTAATTCTGGATTTCGGATTCACGTCCATCTCCAGCAAATTCATTACGTTGGATGTGAATCTTAAACTATCCATGCAGTGTTTAATAATATGATGGTATTATTCAATAATTTGCTATGATAACATTATGGTATCATTGTAAATTTTTTTTGGACGATTTTCAATAATAATTGAAAGTTTTAAATGATTGATTTCTCAACGATTGAAAAATTAAAGATTAATTACTTTTGAGTTCCTCGTGGAGCTTTTTGAGTACCGGTGTAGTCCATTTCGTGGCTCTCATACAGATTCTAGTACCTGGCAACTTGATAGTGTTGTAATCGTCCTTAAGGATAGTAGCCTTGTTCAGCCATTTAGGTAGAGTGCTGAATTCTTCCACTCCTAAGAAACAGATTTTCATCTAGGAATAATTTTATTAGTTATTGAACAAAAATTATGCAAGTTTCAGAATGTTGACAATGGTGGACCGGGAGTACCTTAGAAACAACTTCCCACCACCGATATTATTATACGCACCCATCCACCAAAGATTTACCACACTGAAAATTCAAAATAACACACATTCATATTATTCCAATAATTTTATCATCGGCTGGGTTTTCACAAATCTGAATTATCAAATACAATAGGTTACTTGATGAATACACGATTTCGTTCTGCAGTTTGAGTTTCGATAATTATCTTAATATCAGTATAAGCCCAGAAATCATCTCCTTTATGTAATTCGTTTATTTTACGGAGACTTTGAAATAAAAATCGCTGGATTGATCGAATCCTGGAGAAACACAACAAGTTTAACTTAAGAATTGATACGTACCGAGTTCGAAAAAAGAATAGGCGACGGAGGTTGAATCCTGAATTTATGGACTTAACTCTTTACCCAGAACTACTGAGATCTTATTATCCGATGAGATTTATATGTATATTAAGGCATATTACATATTTGCTTGATAATTTGTAAAATGGTGAAGGAGCTAGTAACACTATGCTCATTTTCTTCATCCTGGAGAAACACAACAAGTTAAACTTAAAAATACGTACCGAGTTCGAAAAAAAAATGGCGACGGAGGTTGAATCCTGAATTGAGGGACTCAGCTCTTCACCCAGAGCTATTGAGATTTTATTCTCCGATGAGTTTTATGTTTATATTGAGGCCTATTACAAATTTCCTTGATAATTGTGCAAAATGGCGAAGGATCTAGTAACACTATGCTCATTTTCTCAAGCTGAAGAAACACAAGTTAAACTTAAGAATACGTACCGAGTTCGAAAAAAGAATTGACAACGGAGGTTGAATCCTGAATTGAGGGGTTTAACTTTTCACCCAGAATTATTGAGATTTTATATACTCCGATGAATATTATATGTATATTACTGTCTATTACAAATTTGCTTCATAATTGTGCAAAATGGCGAAGGAGTTAGTAACACCATGCTCATTTTCTCAAGCTGTAGAAACACAAGTTAAACTTAAGAATACGTACCGAGTTCAAAAAAATAATTGGCAACGGAGGTTGAATTCTGAATTGAAAGATTCAACTCTTCACCCAGAATTATTGAGATTTTATTTACTCCGATGAATATTATCGAAGCAAAAAACACCTGGGAAAAAGGTCGCTGTCTGGAGTTCACCAGGGCATGTCTGAATCCGAAACTGGACATGACATCATTCGGGAGGTCGGTGGCAGGAGGTCGATAAGGTGAACTCCTGTCGCACAAGTAACATCTTCAAACCAACAAGAACATCAATATCAACACGAGTGTCCTACAGGATCCCAATTTCGATCTGCTGTAAGTGATGAGCAGGTGCCTTTGCAGAACTCACTTAGGCGGGATTACCTAGGAGCCGAATGAAAGGTATGAATGAAACTATACTGCACATTTATTTTCGAGTGACGAATTTAGGACAGGAAACTACTGGTTATAGGTGAAAGCTTCATGAAAATTTCTGCAGGGCATACCTGGAAATTAACGTGACAGAACAGAGGGTGGCCGATCAGTACCAAGTTATCCTGAGAAAGAGACTCGTGTCAGAAGCAAGACTTCTATAAAGAATGATGGACATAAATTAACACCCGAATTGAGACAACTAGCAGCATTAACAAGGCAGAAAGTGCCTGAAGGAAGGTAAAAGAACGAACAGACTCCAACAAAGATGCTTCACGTTGAAATGAGGCAGGTTTTGACTAGACTCAGTCCCTTGTAAAAATGAGATCAGATTGGTAACACTTAATATGGTTTCATTATGGTTTTATTTGTTAATGTTGCTGGGAGTTTAAAGTCCCTAGATACAGTTATATACTGTGTAGCTGTTTCAGCAGCAAATTGTATGTAAGTCAAAATACAAACAAGGAAAAAAGACACACAAACAAGAAGATGAAAGCAAGTACCCCTTTGGGATCAAGATCACAAAAATAAGGGAAATCAACTCCACTTAGGTCGCCCAAGGAAAGATCACCGCCATGGGGACTGCCGCCAAGGGCCTGATAATTTCGAAAGGGCAACTACAGCTTAACCCTTTTGATACATAATATCTGGGATAAATGAAAACTCCCATGTGAGGGAGTGTGAAACTCGTAAGGCTCAAAATCGGGATAAACTTCGATGTATATGAGGAATATAAAAAATCATGCAAACACTCGTCATTAAACAATCGATTATGAATAAACGTAAGAACAATTACAAAAACTTATGATAAATATAAATACATAATAAATAATTGAAAAACACTTGCAATGAGGTACTTTCTCACAGCCACTTTGACCCTCTTCAAAGACAAATATTCAAATCGATCAGAAACTTTATTGAACACGACAACAGTGGCATACTGAGGTGACTTTGTGAATGATGAGATAGAGTGCTTTGGTACAAGTGAAGTTTGGATCTTTGTAGTCTTATATTGGGCATTCTCTTGTCGAACATATGCAGACTAGCTATGGTATATAGTGCGGCGTTGAGAATATAAGTGGAAAGAACCGTCCAAAAGGATTCAGAGTTAAACAGTCAAGGAAAATTGGCTTTTAGATAATGATTTTCACACCTCATCACACCGAGACACCTGAATTCTGTAGTAAAACGGATTTCCTTGACATCACGCATTGGATTAACATTTTGAAAATTGAAGTATTGCGTTTTCAAGTTATTCAGCACTAGTCTGCTCCTCTGAAACCAAGAATCAACTGCGGCAACCTGAAATCCAACCTCATCAGAGATCATCATAGCTACATTATCAGCATACATTATACTATGTCTTCTAGCAATAATAGATGGCAAGTAGTCAGTAAATAGAGAAACAATAAAGATCCCAAATTTAATCACTGGGGAGCACCCAAAGATATCTCACGGAATGCAACTCATTCTACTTTTCGTCAAATACGATTGAATCCTATTGGCGCATATTGCTCAAAGAACTTCATCATTGCAAACTTGTAATTCATAAGGTCAAATGCTTTTTTAATGTCGGAAAATATCACAAAATATTTCTATTTAGTAACTTCAGATGAATCAAATTGAACAGTACATTACAAGCAGTTGAAGTGGAACGATTACTGAGAAATCTATGCTGAGCATCACCGAGAAGACTTCTGGGTTCTATGAAATTAACAATTCAACATGCCCTTGTCTACATCCTGCGGATTCTCCTTCCCAAATAGAGGAATAACAAGAGCATCCTCCTGACAAACTGGAAATACTCCGTCCATTAGCGATCTATTAACCAAATAAGTTGATAAATGAGAGGTAATAATAAAAGCTTGTCTAAAATTCAATGACTGAACAATTCTTTATTCGACTAGTTTCGCCTTTTACAGCATTATCAAGAATGAATTTATAAATAAGTTGATGGTTATTACATCAATAGATGTTTCATCAATTTAGAATACATGAGGGCCAGTAAAGTTGAAAGAGTTAAGAGCACTCATAATGTTTATAATTTCATGCTTATCCACAGCACTAGAGGGAGACAGGGACAGAGAAGTAACCATTAAGATTAAGGTGATAAATGACGAAATCAAGGCATGTTCAAACTCTAGTTGTTGATAACTAATTTTTCTTCTACTGTTAAGTCCTAAGATTATTTTGAATCAACTGCGCTTGTACAATATTACTTTTAACCTCGCGAATTGGGTGATTTCAAAACCTTTTGTCGAAGTAACCGATTCTTCATATATTATGATATTTACCTATGAATTGAGCTTTATAATATTTGAGCCTCTCGTCCATAACTTGATGCCATCTCATTGGATGTTCACCGTGGCGCATCAAAGGTGCGTACAATTCAGATTTCGGATGCGCATGATCGTCTACTATGTCGGTCGGATGATACTTCGGGTTCAAACCTCTATGTTTCATCTCGAGCTTCCTCAATTCTTAAATTAAATGATAAAAATATCTATTCCAATAAAAGTTACTTAAATCAACCTCTTTCAGTATTTTTTCTTAATTTTTGTATCTTCTCTGTAGTTTCTGTCTTCTTTATTTCTGCCATATTCCTCAATTTCATATCATTTCTGTGCAGCGACTTTTCATGGAGCTCTGCCAACATTTCTTCGAGCAGCTTCATGCGCAGTTCTTGAATCTCTTGTATTTCCTGAAATAAGAGTATGTGGAGGTGGCAAGCGTTAAGAGAATCTTCAATGTGAAGGTTAACTATAATAGAAGTACAAATAAACTGTACCTCATTCTTGAATGAAAAAATATTTTCGAAACAAATTTTCAAACACTGACGCAGGTGCTATTTTTAATATTCAATATTCATTAATACTACTAAAAGAAGAAGTGGCTAACATCAACATAAACAATATTTTTATTAAAATAAATATTAAAATAAATTGAACTCTTGGCTTAATGTTTCACGATTTATTTAACAATATGTATAGTCAACATGTTTCGAGCGTTAGCTCATTTTCAAGACTAAACTACTATAAGAAACGTACAACAAATTTATATCTACAAAATGGATGTGAGTAGGGAGGATAGTTGAAAATCTACTTGTTCATTTACAATTTCTTCTTTTTTCTTCCAAGTACTGCTAATTTGAATTGCCTCCAAAAGGTCTAAACGTTTACCTTTATTACCTGAGTGTAGGCATTTAGTTTTATCAAAATCTATGAAGTGATTAGAGCTAATACAATGTTCTGAGAATCCAGTTTTATTAACATTGTACAAAATCGACGTTTTATGTTCGTCAACCCGAGTTTTTATTTTTCTACCTGTTTGGCCGATATAAAATGCTGGACATTCATTACAAAAAATCTTATAAATACCGCTTTTGTCTTCAACATTTGTCTTTTCTTTATTATTTACTAAAAGTGACTTAATATTCCTTTTGTTGGTACAAATGGTGTTTATTTTCTCATTCTTTAATCTTTCGCAAATTTTTTCACTCAGATGAGGTATGAAATTAATAAAATGATATTTTTGTTTGTTTTTTATAATTTGAGATGGATAAATTGAATTTAAAAGAATTTTTCGTTGCTTTTTTCTTATGAGATTTTTCGTCATAACCGTTATTTTTCGCTACAAGTTTCAATGTTTCCACTTCTTTGTTGAAATTTTCTTCGGAAAGCGGGATAGTCGTGAGTCTATGTATAAAAGAATAAAAAGAGCTGAGTTTTATTCTTTTATACATAGACTCACGAGTATCCCGCTTTCCGAAGAAAATTTCAACAAAGAAGTGAAAACATTGAAACTTTTAGCGTAAAAATAACGGTTATGACGAAAATATAATAGATAATCTCATAAGAAAAAATCAACGAAAAATTCTTTTAAATTCAATTTATCCATCTCAAATTATAAAAAACAAACAAAAATATCATTTTATTAATTTCATACCTCATCTGAGTGAAAAAATTTGCGAAAGATTAAAGAAGAGGGAAATAAAAACCATTTGTACCAACAAAAGGAATATTAAGTCACTTTTAGTAAATAATAAAGAAAAGACAAATGTTGAAGACAAAAGCGGTATTTATAAGATTTTTTGTAATGAATGTCCAGCATTTTATATCGGCCAAACAGATAGAAAAATAAAAACTCGGGTTGACGAACATAAAAGGTCGATTTTGTACAATGTTAATAAAACTGGATTCTCAGAACATTGTATTAGCTCTAATCACTTCATAGATTTTGATAAAACTAAATGCCTACACTCAGGTAATAAAGGTAAACCTTTAGACCTTTTGGAGGCAATTGAAATTAGTAGTTCTTGGAAGAGAAAAGAAGAAATTGTAAATGAACAAGTAGATTTTCAACTATCCTCCCTACTCACATCCATTTTGTAGATATAAATTTGTTTTACGTTTCTTATAGTAGTTAAGTCTTGAAAATGAGCTAACGCTCGAAATATGTTGACTATACATATTGTTAAATAAATCGTGAAACATTAAGCCAAGAGTTTAATTTATTTTAATATTCAATTATGTTTCACCAAGAGTTAAGCGAGAATTCAATCTCATTCATTAAAAATATTTTTATTCAACATAAAATCCTCCCATGGGTGGACGTAGGTACCTTTACATTTATGCTTCCTGTCTATTTATCTTACTATTTATTTCTTGTAGGATAAGCCAGATTAAAACAACCTGGAGAAACCGGAACTGCCACAATTGTACACTACTTTGAGAAAAAAACTTTTTCAAATATAAGGGCAGCGTAAAAAAATGCTTCAAAGAATTTTCTTTCGAATGATTCATATTGAACTTCCCTCTATATATTCGAAATAATGAATAAGTACCATAGATTTGCCTGATTTCTAGATGAATACTTCAAATTGTATTCAACTAAACCTATTATAACTGTAAATTTAAGAGCGAATTAAGACTATCCCTCATTTACCTGTTCTCTGAATGCCCATTCGTCTCTTTCCATAGCCTCAATTATGTCCTTCTCTTTTTCAGCATGGCTTCATCTGTAGGTGGCGGAAGGTGTTTCTCCCAAGCACGCTTCATACGTGCTCTTTCCACTAAAACAACTTCCGCTTTTCCTGCAGGTAAGCCACTACCTGTTTGCAATTAGATTGAGTGTGAGCAAGATCATCTGATTTATCAGAAAAAAATCAGTGGCGTTACTAAGTTTCTTGGGGAACACTGTTCACAACCCTACTAATATCAAGGGATACGACAGTGCTCCCGTGAAAAAAAAGCGACATGGCCTTTTCATCTTTTTCAAAAGTTGTAACTTCTTTCTACACCGTCATTTTGGCTCTTTCGTTAAATTTTGGAATTCTCTTGAGATAGTCAATGAATGTTTGACCAAATATTGAGAACCTGAAGGCAGAGTAGTTGTTTGTCACACAAATTTCGTCCGATAAATCCAATAATCCAATTATAAAATCCAATAAATGTCGAATGTTTCGCTTTTGCAGACGATATTGCTATTATCACGGACAACAGAAGTGAAGCCATAGAATATTTTCGCTATAGAAAACATACATGGAATTGCGCAGAAATAAATCTTCTCTAGTCACAAAACATGGCAAAATTCTGCAAGTCGACCATTTTGAATACCTCGGACAAGTTATTCAATCCTTATTCGGTTTAAACCGAATCGCTAATGAACAAAGAATTACCAAGCTCCAGAGGGCCTACAAGCTAATATTGGCGTACTAAATTAAAGAGTTCATTTTGAGATGCACGAAAATGAGGCATTATAACAAAACGATTATTCCAGTGCAATCTACGCAGCTCAAACAATGATTATTGACGGCCATTCAAGAAATAGAGTAATAGAAAAACAAGGACGACAAAATATCAGAACGATTTACTGGCAAATCAATAGAAACGGCATTTTGATAAAAAGACCTCAGATTAAACTTTATCAAAAGACATATACAACAACAAATGAAATCAGAAAACGACAAGCAATGTTCTATACACATGTCTCATTGAATGAAACAGTCCAGAATACCGAAGAAACTACTCGATATAATTATGAAGAGTAAATACAGAACAGAGTGGCTAAAAGAGGTCCAAAAACATTTACAACAAATCTATGAAAAAATCTCGCTATATGAGTGTCGCTATAAAATCGCACATGTGAAGTTTGGGCATAAATCAACGCGACAACCTGGAATAAAATGGACAGATGAACGGAAGAAAGAGCATTCCGAGAGGATGAAGCGTTTTTGGGAGGAGAAAAAGATGAAGCAAAAGTCTTAATAATTACAAATTCAAATTCAATCGCTCTCCTCATTAGGAACAATCGTTATAATAATAATTATTATAAAGTACCTCCTTACCCCATTTGAGGAAATCTAATTTCAGCAGTTGAGGACTGGCACTTCCATCGTTATTTATCAGCGTGTAATCCGGTTGCCATGGCGACGTTTGCATTTCTGAGTCCCGAAAGTCGGTCTGTACATATTCGTGCATACCACCTCCGGCCATTTTGTGTTTTCTATCTCCTGCGGTCTTGGGAATTTTCTTTAATGTGAAAGTTGGAAAATGAAGGTAGGGTATAACCTCACTGGGGTATGTGATAATGGGATAGCTGCAATAAAAATTATTTAAAATGGGCAGTAACTAGAAACTGTCGATGGAAGCGAAAACTTAGAACTTCTACTATTAAAATTTTCAATAATGTTCAAGTTCATATTATGAATATCAATCTGGTTTTCACATATAATGACATTCCAATTATAGGCATGGTTGAAACCGCCACTGTGAAATACCAATTGCGTGATGCATTACAGAGGTTGAATACTAGATAATAAATAATATAAAATTTTAAATGCGAAAATAAATACAAGGATTTGAAATAGTTATCTGTTATTTGTTTTTCATCTAAAAAATATTAGCATATTTATTCAGTGTAGTATTCAATATAGTACCGCACTGTGTAAATAACAATGAAACGAAAATACTATTTCAAAAATGTACAGTATATACACATTAAACTTTTCACTAAATCCATTCAATTTATCTTATAAGATATACAAGGTACTAACGTTGGACAATATGACAGCTTTATACGTAACCCATTGCTATAATCATATCGGTGACGTGAACAAAAGAGATATCATCCATCCAAAAAGCGTGTAACGCGCACAACACCGTGCACCATGTCGGTGTCGCGAACCCATAAGATTTTCCCCTGCCAAAAAGTGACCAACACGGCTAAAGAAGTTTCCATTTCAATTACCGAAACCGACGAGTTAATGAACTTCTTTTCTTGTTATCTTCTTTAAACCAGAAGAAAATGTTTTTTATAACCGAGTGAAACATTGAATATAACTTAAATTCAAACACTTGAACTTATGATTTACACTTTATTGACTACATAGCATGACGCGTTTCGTCGTTACAAACGACTTCTTCAGATGCTTACAGAATAATGTGGTACTTTAAGCTGTTACTTAAAAGGGCTATCAACACGCAGAATATATGGTTTTTAACAACATGTAAAGAAGAAGTCGTTTGTAACGACGAAACGCGTCATGCTATGTAGTCAATAAAGTGTAAATCATAAGTTCAAGTGTTTGAATTTAAGTTATATTCAATTATAATGGATTTACATCAAGTAAACGCCAACACTATTAAATAAATAAATAAAATAAAAAAAAACGAGTAAAACATATTCAATCATCTTCATTAGTTAACAGTTACTCTTACTTTTCGACAATAACACACAATCTGGACCGTATCATCCAGTAAATTTCTACCTTATTTTGAATCAGCTATCCATGAGCAGTATAACGTCATGAAATGTGGTGAAATATATATTCTACAGAAAAATGTACATTATTTTGGTCCAATTTGAGATAGTAGTCTAGTTCAATAAGTCGTTTAAATTTACCTGAAATATTTATGTCTTGCTCCTCCATGTACGGGATGGGGTTTGTTGTGAATCTGTCGAAAATAGTTGTCACTATTCTCTTTTTGTTCTTTGTATGAAGGAATTTCTCTAGTTCTCCTGAGGACTAGTTGTTTTCTAGGATAACTTGGAAGGTCGGAAAACATGTTCGAAAAAATTGGGCATACTTGCTAGAAAATGATTTTACGATGATTTCATCAAAAATATTACTGAATATTTAACAAGTAGGCAACGTAAATCCTAATTCAAATACCTTGAAAAATAACATTTGAATTTTATCTCGTTAATAAAAAAATTGAGAATAAAAAGATGAAGAACAAATGGATCAGATGCTGTAAAGTGCAATGAGATAATAATAATAATAATAATAATAATAATAATAATAGTAATAATAAAAATAATAATAATAATAATAATAATAATAATAATAATAATAATAATGAAATTCAATGCCAATAAGTATTTCCAATACATAAGAAACAAATCAAAATAAGGTTCATTCAAAAGTCAAAAAAGGTTGATAGTATAAACCATAAGAAATAGTCTCAACTATAACAGGAAACTACAAACTTATTAATAGTATATGGTTCAAAATCAATAAGTTGATTAAAAAGAATGTTATTAAAGAACTCATAGCTCTCAATTACCCGCAGACACTTAGGCAACAGGTTAAAAATTCGCATTGCCCTATATAAAGGGTCATTGGTCATCAAACCTAGAGCTATAGTGAACAGGTAAGTAAAACGTAAATATTCGTCGCGTCGAATTTTTTTATATATATATATATATATATATATATATATATATATATATATATATATATATATATATATATATATATATATATTGCAATAATGCGGATGTTTTAAAAAGATCATAAGTCTATAAATGTATAAAGCATGGAACGTTAAAATATTATTAGCCTTAAAAATACCCCGACAAGATCCTCTGCAACCCAAACTAAACATAAGTCTAATAGCCCTTTTCTGAGTTAAGAAAACATCATTCGCAGAAAGCGAATTACCCCAGAAGATAATACCATATGACATAACGGACTGAAATTGGCAAAATATGAAGTGCGAACAGCATCAGTGTTTTTATGTTGCTTTATAGTGAAATATTGATATATATGAATTTGAATTTTATTAATAATTTTGTATAGTAATAATTTTGAAAAAAATAAAATTGATGAAAATTTTTCGTAGAGACTGTTGAAGTTATACAGCTAGAACAGATTCTGTCAATGGCAGATAAATCTCCCCTAAATATTCATTCCTCCATATATTATGATTTGAGGAATCCATCCCTCAGAAGTATTTCAAATTGGGTCATAGGATATTTATCCTCTACTCTAATCATTTTATTAGTAATCATAATAATAATATTCACAGCTATGAAACATTTCAGAACAGACGTTGTTTTAAAGTTTCAAACAAATAGCTTATGTGGGTACATCATAAATTTAGACATTTAGTTGTTGTTTTAGAGCATCGAAAATATGATTAATTTTTTACGAAAACTTTAAAACAACTACTTAAAGTTAATAATATTCGAAATGGAGGAACAAATTCATTTGTAGATATTAATGACGCAGTGTCCGAGCTCTCACTTAGAAAATATATGTCAACTCACATATTTGGCCATTGACATTTTGGCAATAACAGCAGCTTTATAATGATCTCTGGGACCAGACACGACAAATAAGGGATCTGGAAATGATAGGAAAATTATAATAATGAAAGGACAAAGTGGCTTCTAAGGATTTTCGATTTTTTGACTTCCCAACCAGAGTGTATCAGGAAAAATACAAATAGAAAATCAAACTCACGGTATAATCCTGCACTTGTAACAGCCGTTGACACGTGCCTCGAGCTACTGGCTCTCCTCAGAACGGCATAGTTCAAGTTTCAGATGTTCGAACTTGAGAATTAGACAGCACACAAAATTCATCTGAAAGGAATCGACCTCTTCCTGGCTTCTGAATGAATATTTCCGGTTTTGATTCTGAATCATTTCGTGCCAAGAGGCAAATTTTGACAACCGATAATCGACAAGACGATTCAAAAAGTGCAGGATTATACCGAGACTTTCTTTTTCTATTTATATAAATTCACCTACTCAAACCTTTTTGAATTATATATATATATATATATATATATATATATATATATATATATATATATAATTATATATATATATATATATATATATATATATATATATATATATATATATATATATATATATATATATATATATATATATATATATATATATATATATATATATATATATATATATATGTATATATATATATATATATATATATATATATATATATTTCGACTGTTTTTAGCAATAACAGGATTCTTTTAATATGAAAAATCTTATTCTCGTTGACGTTTCGTTGTAAGTTGTGATAACTTTGTCAAAACTAATTATTAATTATAATATTTCATTAGTTTTGACAAAGTTGTGATATACAACGAAACGTCAACGAGAATGAAATTTCATATTAAAAGAAGCCTATTATTGCTAAAAACATTGAAAATAAACTATCTTAAACAGGCAATAAATCAATTTAAAATATATATATATATATATATATATATATATATATATATATATATATATATATATATATATATATATATATATAGAAGTGAATATTATTCGTGCTTACCATACACGTACGGACATATTGTATATGAAGAAATATTTGAAATTTGGAATCGAAATTACACCACAAAAGTTTTCAACCTCGACTGGGATACGAACCCAGGTCTCTCAGGTTTACGCCCTGTTGCTCTACCAACTAAGCTACCGAGGTCTACTACTTCGCGATGCAATTCCGACTATATCTAATTACTCTTTTTGTTCGCAAGCCAGTCATCGACGCACGGGTTGTCGTCTTCAAACTGTACGAACGTGAGTAAACACCTTCCCATCCTCCCAGATGTATTATTGAATTTTTTCGTTAATGAACATGAGATTAAATTGAAGTGAATATTATTCGTGCTTACCATACACGTACGGACATATTGTATATGAAGAAATATTTGAAATTTGGAATCGAAATTACACCACAAAAGTTTTCAACCTCGACTGGGATACGAACCCAGGTCTCTCAGGTTTACGCCCTGTTGCTCTACCAACTAAGCTACCGAGGTCTACTACTTCGCGATGCAATTCCGACTATATCTAATTACTCTTTTGTTCGCAAGCCAGTCATCGACGCACGGGTTGTCGTCTTCAAACTGTACAAACGTGAGTAAACACCTTCCCATCCTCCCAGGTTGAAAACTTTTGTGGTGTAATTTCGATTCCAAATTTCAAATATTTCTTCATATACAATATGTCCGTACGTGTATGGTAAGCACGAATAATATTCACTTCAATTTAATCTCATGTTCATTAACGAAAAAATTCAATAATACATCTGGGAGGATGGGAAGGTGTTTACTCACGTTCGTACAGTTTGAAGACGACAACCCGTGCGTCGATGACACAAAAGAGTAATTAGATATAGTCGGAATTGCATCGCGAAGTAGTAGACCTCGGTAGCTTAGTTGGTAGAGCAACAGGGCGTAAACCTGAGAGACCTGGGTTCGTATCCCAGTCGAGGTTTTTTTTGTGGTGTAATTTCGATTCCAAATTTCATATATATATATATATATATATATATATATATATATATATATATATATATATATATATATATATATATATATATATATATATATATATATATATATATATATATATATATATATATATATATATATATATATATATATATATATATATATATATATATATATATATATATATATATATATATATATATATATATATATATATATATATATACCGCGAAACCTTTTTTGAAATCATGAAAGAATTTGAAATCGATCGAAAGACCCGAAAAATTATAGAACAGACACTTACAGGTACAAATTCCAAGGTAAAATTTATGGGCGGAGTATCAGATCCCTTCGAAATCAAAACCGGTGTGCGGCAGGGGGACGGACTTTCGCCAATCCTTTTCAATATTGTTTTAGAAAAGATCATTAGGGAATGGGAACTTCACGTAACTTCAAGGGCATAAAAGTGGGTATCAAAAAAGAAAATAGAATAAATGTCAAATGCCTCGCCTTTGCAGACGATATTGACGATAATCACAAACAACAGAACTGAAGCCATAATCGCCGTGGAAAAACTACATGAAATTGCGCAGAAAACCGGGTTACAAATTTCTTATGGTAAAACCAAATACATGGAAAGAAAACCAAAAAATGAATCCTCTCTTATCAGAAAACATGGTGAAATTCTGCAAGTCCGCCATTTTAAATATCTCGGGGAAGTTATACAGACCTCAGGTTTAAACCGAATCGCCAATGAACAGAGAATTACCAAGCTCCAAAGCGCCTACAAACTAACATGGGCTCACTATAACAAAAAGAGCATTTCGAGAGGCGCCAAATTGAGGCATTATAACACAACGATTCTTTCAGAAGCAATCTACGCATCTGAAACAATAGTTATTGATGGTCATTCAAGAATTAGAGAAATAGAAAAACAAGAACGAAAAATTCTCTGAAAGATTTACGGGCCAATCAATAGAAACGGCATTTGGATGAAAAGACCTAAGAGTGAACTGTATCAAAAGGCAAATACGATAACGGAAGAAATCAGAAAACGACGAGCAAAGTTCTATGCATATATCTACAGAATGAAACAGTCCAGAATACCGAAGAAACTACTCGATATAATTATGAATAATAAATGCGGAACAGAGTGGCTAAAAGAGGTCCAAAAGGATCTACAATAGATCAATATAAAAATCTCCAAGATCGCACTGAATGTCGCTATTAAATCGCACATGTGAAGTTTGAGCAAAAGTCAAATCGTCAACCTGGAATAAAATGGACAGATGAAAGGAAGAAAGAGCATTCAGAGAGGGTGAAGCGTTTTTGGCAGGCAAAAAAGATGAAGCAAAAGTCCTAATAATTGCGAATTCAAGTTAAGTCGCTCTCCACATGGGGAACAATCGTAATTATAATATATAATGTAAAATATAAATCTATGTAGTTTTTCGTTAATGAAGCCAGAACAGCCTTGAATGTATATTAAATATACTCATTTTGTATAGGAGTACAAAATGAGCTCCTCCTACTGATCTTGTTACCTTTCTTCAAATGCAGTTGTGATGTTCATTAGAATTATTGAAATAAGAAAAGACAGTCTCATTAACGAATCTTACTTCAATCATGCTCAAGGTAACGGACTACTAAATTGTGCAATGGAGTGCTTATCTCGAAGCTGTCAACCTTCAACTCGGCTGGAAAAATACAACCAATCTCCAACTTGAGATATATAAATCTGAGGAAATGCCAAAGGATTTCTCTGTATCAAAACCCCTGGACTTGAAGATTTTCAAGAAACTTGTTAAATTTCTCATCTCAGGTTGAGCTCAACAATCATGAGAATGGCGAATCTGCATAACGCAGTGAAATGTTATAGTGAGTTCAGAATACAGAAATCTCATCTGGAAATCTTCACAGGCATTGAATATTACTGACAAAAATGTTGAGTTCCAGATGCAAATAAGCAACTAGAGATATCAAAAGATATGCGATGAAGTGGAACATGTTATAGACATAATATGGACAAAACCGATTTTCTACTATTTCTTTTTATTTTCTAACATTTTTTCAAGCTTCATCAAAATTATATCGCGGGATATGACGACGAAATTACTAAAGGCAATAAAATTAAGTATCTATAAAACGTCTGTAATGAACATGAGCTATGGTGTATGAACATGGTTATGGTGTAATAGCCTAGGGTTTGTCTGATGGGCCTCAGTTTCATCAGATTACTTTTTTGCTACTGCGAACGATATTATGCAAAAATGGATGTTTAAAGTCTGATCGTTCCATGGGACAATCAGATATCCATTAGCTGAGCTGTATACTCAATCTGAAGTCTTCACGGTTCGACAGTTGTATGTGTATTGTCTTCTCGTAAATCACGTCCGTTGGAAGAAGGATTATAAGATCCTCATTTGAGAATGTGGTGCCTGCATGCAGAATTTGACTCAGGATATCTACTTACATGGGACCTGTTATCTATAATGCGCTACCTATGAATGTTAAAGATACCACCTACATCAGCGCCTCAAGAAAAAGACTTAAAAAGGACTCGATCAATAACTGTGTAAACAAGAAGATTTTGTTTTGAGTATAGAGATTTTCAGATGAGCATATATCTAAAGTTGAGATTGAATTCTCGCTCAACTCTTGGTGAAACATAATTGAATATTAAAGTAAATTAAAATCCTGGCCTAATGTTTCACGATTTATTTAACAATATGAATAGTCAACATGTTTCGAGCGTTAGCTCATTTTCAAGACTAAACTACTATAAGGAACGTACAACAAATTTATATCTACACAATTGATGTGAGTAGGGAGGATAATTGAAAATCCACTTGTTCATTTACGATTTCTTCTTTTCTCCTCCAAGAACTGCTTATTTCAAAAGAAACAAAAATATCATTTTATTAATTTCATACCTCATCTGACCGCAAAAATTTGCTAAAGATTAAAGAAAAGAGAAATAAAAACCATTTGTTCCAACAAAAAAAATATTAAGTCACTTTTAGTAAATAATAAAGAAAAGACAAATGTTGAAGACAAAAGCGGGATTTATAAAATTTTTTGTAATGAATGTCCAGCGTTTCATATCGGCCAAACAGGTAGAAAAATAAAAACTCAGGTTGACGAACATAAAACGATCCATTTTGCATAATGTTAATAAAACCGGATTCTCAGAACATTGTATTAACTCTAATCACTTCATAGAGTTTGAGAAAACTAAATGCCTACACGCAGGTAATAAAGGGAAACGTTTAGACCTTTTGGAAGCAATTGAAATAAGCAGTTCTTGGAAGAGAAAGAAGACATCGTAAATGAACAAGTAGATTTTCAATTATCCTCCCCACACCACATCAATTGTATAGATATAAATTTGTTGTACGTTCCTTATAGTAGTTTAGTCTTTAAAATGAGCTAACGCTCGAAACATGTTGACTATTCATATTGTTAAATAAATCGTGAAACATTAAGCCAAGAGTTTAATTTATTTTAATATATCTATAGTTGTTATAAGTGTTCGTTTCACCACATAGATTTATAATTCATTCATTGGCATTCACTGCCGTGAATAAGCCTTTATAATTTTTCAAAGAAAAATAAATTGAAAGTATTGTCAGATATTGAGTGGAGTGAAATAATTTTAAACCAACCTCACGCACAGGTTTTCGTAGTTATGAGAGTGAAATATATTTATTTATTTATTTTAAAGTTTATTTTCATCTCGACAGAACGATAAGAGAAGCAGCACTAAAAGCGCAAACTATCGCAACACCAAGTAGAAAATTGTTGATAAATGTACATATTATATAGAGAAAATATAATTCTAAAAATTTAATTTAAATGCTCGGTCAAAATCAAACATATATTCAAGCAATTGTTGGTTATTAAAAGCATCGAAAAAAGCTGGTTAAAATAGAACAGCAAAATGACTTACCGTAAATTAGATCCTGTGGTCTATAAGAGAAGTTTTTTATTTGTTTTATAGTCATTTTGTGATAATTGATTTGCGTTTCTTAAAGTTATATTACTGATGGTAATGTATTCCAACTAAATATGTGATTTATCAAGTACTCAATATTGAAATGAACGATATAGACTTTGAAGTTTGATCGATTATATTACCTTAGAAACCATATTCATAGTATGTCAAGTCTTACCATAGAAAATTGTAAATAGATTTAATTTATGTTGATTATGATATTGCATTGTTCATCGAAAAAACGGGTTAATAATTGCCCGAACAATACATTAAGTGTTCCACCAAGGCATTTGTGTATTGATCCCTTAAACTTGAAATATTCAATGGAAATGCTATAATTAATTTTATATTATTTTCCAAAATCTTCACACACGCTCAAACACACATTAGGTGTTTGAGCGTGTTTGGTTTCTTTAATTCAGTGGACCCAAAATTTAATCCCGGTTCCGAACCACCAATGGGCTTGTAATCAATATACATTATTCAACAATTATCATCTTGAAACTACATAAAAAAACTTCTACACTAACACCACGGTTCGAACCTGAATCCTACGGCACCATAGTCAACTCAACTCAACAAATATTTATTAATAAATTAAACATACAAAGGATTTACAAACATACATAATAATATATACTTAAAATTAATACTATTACACATGTTTTTATAAATTGATCTATTTTATTTACAGTTCCTGCTTCATACAAAAGCTCACACTGCGACTTATGTTAAATAGTAGCTCGATGGGACCTTACGATAATTAGTATATTATATTATTTTAATGAATGATGTAGTTACAATTTATTTACATATAATACGATCGTATCTACAGGAAAACAAACGTTAAAAATCTGCTTGTGGCAATTGGAAGATAATGTTATTAGTTCGTTATCAGGTTTGTAATTTTATTCTAATGGTTTTTTAAATATTGGTAGATGTTGATAGGGCAACGTATGTCTGTGATCATTATTGAAATTGTTGATTCTTATTCGGGTTATGTTTTTTGTTATAACATTGGCTTTTAACTGATTTTCGTAAAAGTTGTTCGACATACGATTTTTGTGGTCCCTAATTACGTTATAATTGGCCTGATTATAGGTGTATATAACAATCTTTTGGTTTTTGAGTTTAATTTACTTTTCTTGTTCATTAGAGAATACAGTGACCTATTTACCGCATACGCTTTTCCAAGAGAGTTTGAAATGTGTTTTTTGAAATTTAGTCTTTTATCTAACTCGATTCCAAGATATTTAAATGAATCTTTTGGTCTGATGATATGACTGTTTACTTGTAACGGAGTAATTATTTTATTATTAGTAGACTTTCTACTAAACAATATTTGTTCTGTTTTCTTTTCATTCATGGTTAACTTCCATTTTTTGTAATAATCGTTTATTTTTAGTAAATGATTACGCAGCAGAGAATTAGAAGCTTGCGCATAGTGCGAATGAGTGTAAACAGCCGTATCATCGGCAAAAGGAGCAATTTTGGTATTCGAATATTCTGGAAAGTCCTGAATAAATATGTTAAACAGAGTGGGTGCAAGTACTGATCCTTGTGGTACTCCAGCTCTGATTTGTTTGAAATTCGAGAAGGATTCGCTTATCTTCACCGAAAAAGTTCTATTTATCAAATACGAGTATACTAATTTGATGATATATGGTGGAAATTTTAGGTAAATCATTTTATATGTCACTCTGTCGAACGCTTTCTCTATATCAAGGAGAACCATAACGGTGTTCTTTTTTAAATTGAAATTATGAATTATGTCGGTTACAATTCTAGTTATTTGCTGCACAGTGTTATGTTTCTCCTTGAAACCAAATTGTTTTGTTTTCTTAAAATGTTTGTTTTCTTAATAATTCCTTTAAGGCGATCCAGAATGATTTTTTCTGTTAGTTTACTGACCATTGACAACAAACTTATTGGTCGATAATTTTTGGGAGAATTATATCTTTACCTGTTTTAGGAATTGGAAGAACTATTGCTTTTTTCCAATATTTTGGCCAGTATTGAAGTTTAAAAATGGCGTTTATGATATACTTACATTAATTGTATTATGGCTTTTTTTACTTAGGTTCTTAATAAGTTTGTTGTCAATTTCGTCGTAGCCGGGCGCTTTGTTATTGGGGAGTTTTTCAATGAACTTCGACAGTTCAGTTGGGTTTGTAAACATGAATCTACATTCCTTTTCATTTAGGAGATAGTCTTTTCCCACGAATTTGCGTACAGAGTTTTTAATCTCTTTTTGAGCGTCATCGTAATCTGAACCTATGTCATGAATATGTTCATACGTGTCAGATAACAATTCAGCCTTTTGTGCGTCTGTTACGTAATTTATGGTATTATGAGTGAATGTGGGAATATTGTAACGTTTTTTCCGGAGTATTTTACTCATTTTCCATAGCGTCGATTTTGTCGGGCTCAAGTTTTCTAATTTTTTGTTCCAAGTGATTTTTGTAAGTTCATTCTACGTTTGTCTTCGCCGTCTTGACTAATTTGCCATTTCTTTCTCATTTTATTTCTACTTTTAATGAGATTGATTATGTCCTCCAGAATTTTATCTGGAGAGACTTCGTACTTTATTTTGTTAGTGGTTTCGTTTATGACGTTAATGATTGTTCCAGTGAAGATATCAACCTCAATTTCTATTTCCTGTATTGTATTTATGTTAGTGTTTATATTTATAGCCCTGTCTATGAATGACCTATATTTGATCCAATCAGTTTCTTTGTAATTATAAACAGTTTTTTGTATTTTGTCTCTCGGTAATCCTTTGAGACAGAATACAACTGGATTGTGATCAGAGTATAATTCCGGTAAAAAAATGGGTTCTGTAATATTATTAACATGTTTGTTCAAAATTACATCTATAGTTGTAGGTGGTGTATTATTTGTAGGAAAATGAGTAGGGCTACTAGTAAAGAACAAGATACAATCAAGGCTACCATCTATTAAATTATATAATGTATTTCCGTTGGTATTATTACTATTACACTTCCAAAAGTGGTGTTTTGCATTAAGACCCCCAATAACAAGAACATTACGGCCGTTGTTAAGCAAGCGATTCAATCAGGTAAATGATAATTTATTAGTTGGACTATTATAAACTGAGATTATAAAAATGTTGAGATTATAAAATACAAATTTATATCTATGCAATGGATGTAAAGAGGGAGGATAATTAAAAATCTAAGTGTTCATTTACGATGTCTTCCTTTTCTTCCAAGAACTGCATATTTCAATTGCTTCTAAAAGGTTTAAACGTTTTCCTTTATTACCTGCGCGTAAGCACTTGGTTTTCTCAAAGTCTATAAAGTGATTAGAGTTAATACAATGTTCTGCGAATCTGGTTTTATTAGCATTATACAAAATCGACCTTTTATGCTCGTCAACCCGAGTTTTTATTTTTGTACCTGTTTGGCTGAAATAAAACGCTGAACATTCATTACAAAAAATTTTATAAATCCCGCTTTTGTCTTCAACATTCATCAACACAAAGCATTTTTTCTCTTCAGATGCTAAATTAACATAGGTACAATTTCACAAATACAAATCTTTATACATATTCGACAGTGCCAAAACATATAATAACATAGGACACAAGAATTAGAATTGAACGAAAAAACTGAGTAATAAAGGGTTGGGAAATAATTTTAATTACAATTAAAATTACATTAGGGTAAAGAACAGAAGATAATAAAAAGTTGGTATGAAACGAGAAGTGGGTGTAATCCTTCTGACATGCTGCTTGGAATTCATATATTGAAAATATCGAGTCAAAGACTAAATTTAATATATAATTGACTATTGAATAAATGTCCTGAACTTTTAGATTTATTGAATTGTGATAAATAATTCAAGAAAATTCAATTTGAAACCTTCGGTCTCTATGTTCAATATGAAGAAACATTTGTAATTGATGATTGATGAGGCCTATACTTGGAGAAAATTAATATCCATAATGAAACAATATTTAGTATTTTCTCATTCTGTCATACGCATGACAACCTTTCGAAGTACTACTTCCTTATCAAATGCTGAATTAATACTAGGTGTAATTTTACAAACTCACTATTTACAGCTATTTTCACAGCACATACCAGGTATGTTCTAGGACTAAAATGGAATGAGGACCCTTTAACAAAAAAAGAATCCTATACTGGAAATGAACACAGAAAATCAATTTCTTAAGACAGGTACACCAACTAAATATAGGAAAAGATACAAATAATATACAACTGAGATTTCTCAGAACAAATAAAGGAAAGTTAAAATTTTTGAACATGAAAAACATAGAATTGAAAGTTAATTAACTAAAAACCAGGTAATCAATCTGATCTGCTACCTGGAATATTCTTATTGAAAAAATATTTATAAAATTCTAAGTAAATCAACTAAAAACTATTTAATCAATCGGATCTGCTTCCTGGAATATTCTTATTGAACATATTAAGTAGAGGGCTAGTATTAACCTCTAGCTGGCTATTGAGTAAAAGTACCGAATTTTTGAATTTATTAATATGTAACGATTCTAGAAGATTTAGCTTGTAACCTTTATTCTCTCTATTTAATATTTCAAACTCTGAACTGAATGTATGACTTTCCTTTAATAAATAATTAGCATAATGGGAATTTGTTTTCTGTTTCCCAAAACTATGTTTATGTTCCGATAATCCAATTCAGAAATTTCTGAAAGATCTTCAAATTTTTCACAAATACCATATTTAATTTTGTATACACTCACATTTGATTTTTATTATTATTTGATTAATTATTTTTGATTATTTTTTCAATATTATTAGTGGTTCGCAAAGAAATATTAATCTTATAGCTTGCTAAAAGTAATTTTGATTTCAAACTAGGTGTCTCCATATATTTTAAAACAATAAATATTGACTTTTCGTTAATAAGAGGTAATTTTCTGAAACCGCTCTTTCGAAAAGTTTTTTTTATTAAGTTGTTTATTATTTCTAGCTCATATTCATTGTTCGCAGCTATTTGCACAATTAAGTGTTTTTCTTTGTTAAAATCACCCTTCGAAAGCGGCAGGTTAATGAGTCTATGAACCATACTACTGAATGATGGCATTTTTTGTTGTATGGGGTGAACCGAACTGTTATGAATTACTGTATCCGTTTGTTATGGTTTATGATAAATATCGTGTGATGTCGTTAATCTGTTCCCAAGTGTGCCACCGAACGATGTAGTATTAAAATTGATAGAAAAGTCACTCAATAATAACTTTGTAGATCCAATAATGAAATCAGACATTCTTTCGCTTTTGGAAATATGTCTCGAACAAAACTATTTTAGTTTTAACGGTCAGATTTGTAGCAGTACTGAAGTTTTGATAATGGGAAATCCGCTTAGTCCGAGATATTCATGGACAATTTAGAGCATACTATCCACGACCATCCGTTGAGCCAACGTTTTCTATATTGGTTCAGATATGTTGACAATATTATTTGCTGTTTTACAGGTTCGGAAAGACAATTTCATTCTTTTCAAAATTTTATTAACTCAATACACCCCAAAATAAAATTTACATTAGAAGAAGAACTTGACAACTCAATTAATTTCTTAGACCTAATAATAAAGAAATTAGATAATAAACCTTCGTTCTCTCTATTTATCAAAAACCGTCACATACGGATACAGTAATTCATAATAGTTCGGTTCACCCCATACAACAAAAAAAGTCATCATTCAATAGTATGGTTCATAGACTTGTCAACCTGCCGCTTTTCAAGTGTGATTTCAACAAAGAAAAAAGCTTAATTATACAAATAGCCTCAAACAGTGAATATCAACCAGAAATAATAAACAATTTAATAAACAAAAAACTTTTCCAAAGAGCGGTTTCAGAAATTTATCCTATTATTAAAGGAGAATCAATATTTAGTGTTTTAACATATATGAGGACACCTAGTTTAAAATTAAAATCACTTTTAGCAATTTTCTATGGTGAAATGAATTTCAAAACATTCTGACATGGTGGGAGGAAGGGTTGAAATTTCGTATTTTCCATTGGTCCGCAATATTGAAGAGGGGGATTCATGCCTTGAGTTCTGTGGTTTTATGAAATTAAGCCTTAAATACCTGGTGGCACAGCTTGTCAAGTCATTTACTTAAACACCTTAAAGTTATCACAATACTGAAAAGTGCTGAAAGTGATTATATGTCGAAGTGTAGATTTCATTTAATCAGAAGATTTTATTTGGGAATTCATAGGTACGTATTGTTTTTTGTGATTGTTTAGACATTGATATATTTATAATATAATAAAACAATTGTTAAACTGATTCTACACATATATTAAAAAAATACTGCATGACGTACGTTTCGATGAGATTCACCTTTTTCAAATGCTACGTGCAGATAATTAGTCTGTACGTAGCATCTGAAAAAGGTCAATCTCATCGAAACGTACGTCATGCAGTATTCTTTTTAATACATGTGTAAATCAGTTTAACAATTGTTTTATTATGTTTATCGATTTACATCAAGTATCGGCCTCACCAATTATTAATATTTATAATACTTGCAAAATTTTCATCTAAAATTTGTTACTGATTGTTATCTAAGAATTCATCTCCATATCAACATATATTAGGTATGACTTCTAATTTAAATATAGAGGTCCATATTCTGAGAACATTCTCAAGTATGATTTGTACACTGAAGATTTTCAGTTCCAGAATAATTTGTAACAAATTTTCAGAAAGATGAATTATCTCTGAATATATCTTTCAGAATTTTCTGAAAGATGAATATATTTTTTTTCAGAAAATGTTGAATTTTTTTTTGATCCAATGAAAAACACTTGTCTAAGATTAACAGAATTGATTAATTCACAATTACTTCATAATTTTGAACAGTTATTTGAATTCAAACTAAGTCATAAAGTTTAACATTCCAAGGTGGGTTAATACTCCGAAAAAATCGTAAAGAAATCAATATGATTCTTTGAAACTTAACAGAGTGTTTGTATTTTATTCATATTAAGACATCAGCGATTCATCCATAAATTTAAATTATTTTTTCCAATTATGAAGCCTTTCCTTTTTTCAAAGCTACTTTTTACTCTAAATAAATGTAATATAAATATAAATAAATTGTCTACTGATGTAGCGTCATCAATATTTTACATAACATTTCGAATAAATAGTTTCGATATATCTATTCAATGGAATCACATGTTGTCGATATATTATCACGGCTGTACTATATAATTTTCTGCGCTAATGATCTTATTTTATACATCATTGCTTATCATGATGGCTTTCCTCAAGTATCTTCCTGACCAATTTCATGAAAATCTGAAATGAATTGAATTCAACTTTGCATTTTCTTACGTACAACTTATTGAGAAATTGTTCAATGCAAAAACGAAGTTTGAATGAATTAGAAAATGTGGGTTTCTCCAGTATAGAAAATGAGGTTAATTTCATAGTTTTTCCTAAAATATTGGCATTGCTCTGACTTTTGAAGATGTTGTTATACAGTTGAAAGATATTTCATATCAATAAAACGTTTTCAGTTTCTCTAGGTCATTATCCATTTTCTCTTTACAGAATTTACATGCACTTTAGATTAGGTAAATCACTCAGTTAATGACAATTAAACTCTTTGGAATAATTGAATAACTCGGCACATAATTCTAGTGATTAAGACGAATTCTGTGAAATTTGTTCAAATGTTAATTGTCGAGCAATGGACAATTTTGTTGATATCAAATAACTTCAAACGGCCATTACTTTGGAATAAGTTTGAACAATCTGCAAGTGAACCTTAATGAGTTACTACTAGTAAATATCTCTATAGGTCATACCCTTTCGAATTAGTATTATAGAATTGAACGATTAATTCAATTCTGGTACCTAGTTCAAAGTTGATGAGTATAACAAAACCTGTTATTGAAAAATAACCATATAGAATTGAGGGAATCTAATGAAATGTTTTTTCGTTGTTCGGTTTATTTGTTGAAAACAAGAAAAATGTCTTCTTTGAATGATACAATATCAAAATATTGAACCGTCCTGCTTATTTTGTAATTTTGTTTCAGGATAGAAAATATCATCTCCAACAACGATGGTCTGTTTAAATATCATAACGCACCCAGCTCAAAGACGTTTGAAGAAATTACGTTGCATGTCCAATTTACATTGGGCTGCATATTTCAACTCCATTGAGTTGATCAGAACGGAGCTTCGAGAAAGTACCGATATAAATATGGTGGATGTGAATGGTAACACGCCATTACATCTTGCATGTTCACAAGAGATTGATGCGGATTGCATCAGAATCCTTTTGAGTTTCTCTCCCGATTTAAATGCTCAGAATGACTTCCTGGAAACTCCACTGAATCTTTATACGAGAAATTCTTTCGTGGACGAATCCTTGCTGAGTTTGTTGATGGAGATGGGTGCCGATCCAAATATAGCTGACGCTAATGGGGACACACCTCTTCATTTGGCTGTTGGTAACGGAGCTATCGGCTCAATAAGAATTCTATTGAATAATGGAGCTTCCATTTTCAAAAAGAATAAGTCGAATTCATCTCCGATGGACTTGGCATACAATGACAGGGATAATAATGCAGAAGTATTCAGTGAAATTTCAAAATTTGCAATTGCTCATGCATATGCACAGTAAAAATTTAGACATTTATACTGGATGAAATTCACAAAAATGAGACTCTTCAAACATTCAACGAGCAATGTAATGAAGAACTCATGACGTTGAAAAATACTTATATAGGGACCAGTAATATAAACTTATATGTGATACTCAAATCTTCTAAGTATGCTTTCGCCAAATACTTACAAAATTTTGCAATATTGAGATGGTTTGAGAATTTTGAATCGGAGCATTATGAAATATTTGGAAGCCGTATGATTCAACATTTCAAAGAGGGTTTGGAGCGGAAAGAAGCAGAAGACTACGGATATCCCATTATTAGGAGTATATTTCAGATGTTACCTGAACTTTGTGTTCAAAATATTCTCAAATATCTCACGAATGAGGATTCATTGAATCTGCCAATTCTGAGATGATCCATAGAATATTTTGTAAAATCTTTTTAATTAGTTTTTAATAGTTTTTCAATTTTAATGATGTACATCACAATATATTGTCATTATTTTTTATTATTGTTATATGTCTTATAAATTTATTATCATTATATACTATCACAAATATATTATCATTATTATATTTTATTATTGTTATATGTTTTATAAATAACCACTTTAAATATATGTGAATATATCTGAAATCTTATGGTTTTCCATTCCAATTCGAGGAGACCTTAGAACATTCATTTTGTTTCAGTTGCATAGGTCATCGAAACCGAAAAATTGAAATGTTTTTTCGAAACGAAAAGAACAAGAAGATGAAAATTGTTCAGTGAAACAGATCGAAGTTGATAAACTTAAGTGTAACCATTTTAAAAAGTCAAAATAGCACGCGACTTTTGAGTTACTATCAAAATGAAAACCATTGGAAATATGTTTGTCTCAAATTCATCCTATAACTTCAATCACTGGCACAGCTCCACATAAATGATATAACACACGATAAATATTTCAAACTCTGAAACATTATAAAGATTCAAGTAAAATATATTTTTCTTTAGTCAGACGGGCTGATCGAAATAATTCAGAATTTCTTTTGAAAGCATCTCAACAAAACATAAAGCTTCAAACAACACCATTTTGTAAATGAATTAGAATTGAGATTGTGACATTTTGATGTTTTAAACCGGGGCTTGTAATTAATTCTGTGTAATTCCGAGAGTTATTTATCGCGGTGACAAGTCATGAAAGTCAAATTTATATCTCTTTTTGCATGATATTGATATAGTATATCATACTGATATTCCTTTCGGATATATGGATAATTTAATGGGGAATATTCCTTGTTATAATAATATACATCCCTATTACTATTATATAATATGAAAATATGCATAATTAAGCTTTGAAAAAAGCTTAATTATGCAAATAGCCTCAAACAATGTATATCAACCAGAAATAATGAATAATTTAATAATAAAAAAACCTTTCAAAAGAGCGGTGTCAGAAGTTTATCCTATTATTGAAGAATAGTCAATATTTATTGTTTTAACATATATGGGGACACCTAGTTTAAAATTAAAATCATTTTTATCAAGCTATATGTATAATTTTTCTTTTCGGGCCACTAATAATATTGGTAACATAATCATTATCAAAATTATAAATCAAAAATTAATAAAAATCAAATGTATGGGACATACAAAATTAAATGTGGTAATTGTGAAAAATTTTATATGGGTAGAACTTTCCGAATTTTCCAAATTAGATTATCGGAACATAAACCTAGTTTTGAGAAACAGAAAACAGATATGCTAACCAATTATTAGAGGAAAGTCATATATTTAGTTCAGAGCTTGAAATATTAAAGAGAGAGAATAAAGGTTCCAAGATAAATCTTCTAGAAGCGTTACAAATATGTTGTTCGTCAGAAACTCATGTAAAGGAAGATATAACCGTAAATAAATTAAAATTAAGTGGACATAAAACAATAAATTGTACATCCGACAATAAACGTACCGGTGTTGTTTTAATATTTGTAAAAGGGACAAAGTTAGATATAATGAATGCAGAGGTGGATATTTATGGGTAATAATAATTGAGTTGAATTTTGATAAACAAAAATATCTGGTTTCTACTATATACCATCCTCTAGCTGTTCAGGACGCAAGTTTTTTGAACGATTTGGAGGAGGTACTCGATGAAATGGGAGAATTGTATGGTACGATTTTATGCACCGGAGATTTCAACTTGGATTGGGATAAATATTCATTTTATGCTATCAAATGTAAAAACATAATTCGTCAAGTCGGATTGAATCAAATATCAACTGATTTCACAATAATAACTAGAGAAAGCTCAACTATAATGGATTATATCGTCACAAATAGGAAGGATCTTCGACAATATTTTCTTCTTACTCCCAGGATATCTGATCATTCCATACTTTCAATCGAGTTGGGTCTTCTAGGGAAACCATGGGAGAGATTTCGTACATTACGTTCTTACAAGACATATAATGTGAGCCTATTACAGGATCGTTTGTTGGAGATGGAATGGAAAAATACAAATACGGGTGTCAATGTTTTGCTTTCTGAATTTATTGAGCCAATAAAATCTTCAGTTGAAGAAATGTACCCTGAAATAGATATCACATACAGAAATAATTTATCTAAATGTATCAATGAAGAAATCTTGCAAAATATGAGGGAAAGAGATATTTTGTATGAGAGAGCTCTTTTGATGAGATCTGATCGATTATGGGAGGATTATAAAAAGATAAGAAATAGTGTTACTTATAAAATTAGGGAGGCTGAGAGGAGGTACTTTGATAGGGTTGTTCGACAATGCTCGGGTCATGATATTTGGAGGAAACTGAAGAGTTTATTACCTGACAAATATGGGGATGTTGTGGATAGAATTAAGTTAAGAAACAGAATTCTGGTGAATGGATCAGAAATTCAAACAAATATCTTTCAATCACCATAAAAATATGGTAATGTCGACAATGAATTTAAAGTATTATAAACATCGGATTTAACAATACAGCTAGCACAAATGTGTACCTGCAATATAATTTCTGCAATACACCATGTTTGGTGCCAACTATATAAAAGCCCTCGTCATTTGTCTGAACACTAACCCCAATGATGTGTCTGAGATCATTTCTGCTTTGTCTAGGTCTGGAATGGCTATAGTAACATTGTCTCCAATATTGGCAGGTGGATGGCATTTGTCCGAAGAAGCTTTCATTTTTTTTTGCTTGCTTGTCAAGATTTTCAGCCGCCCTTTTTCTAACATCTTGAATGTTCTGTGTGTCAATTTCCACAACGCCACCATCACCATCTTAACTTTGGTTACTATTCGAATCATTTTCGATAACTTTTCTAAGGTCGTCCTCATCCTGAATATCATTTATTATTTCCTGCGGCAACGATGAAGTCGAATGTCCTACTTTAGGCTCTGTACCAAATAAGGCATGGTAGGGCGATTGTTTTACTCCTGAGTGAAAGGCACTGTTTTTCATGAACTGAACACGTACTCGCTTAAACATTTCTGACTGAGTAAATTAGTATATACTAGGCCAAACTAGTTTATCTTGAAGTGTACTTTTCATATTAGACTCAACCCGTTCCTCTTAGGCTAAACTAGCTTCATATACTACCTACTCCCTTAGGACAAGCCAGTTCGGTCTAGTCTGTACTGGTTTATCCGATCGCATATAGGATGAACAAATTTAGCCTAGGCAAAACTAGTTTGACCTAAAATCAGGTTGGGTCGGTAACATATATATATATATATATATATATATATATATATATATATATATATATATATATATACATACATATTATAACACGAGGTAATTATTCAATTTCAGTAACTTTTGGAGCTCTATGAAGAACAAGAATACACCTCAGTGTAGTAGATACTATGGAGTAAAAAAAAATACAAACTCTATAGTTGCTCAAATCTGTACTCACTTTCAAATAATTCCAATTTCATTATTCATGTGCCTGAAAATATATCAATAAAACGAAACGGAAATTCCGAATCAATAAATATTAACATGAAATACAAAATTTAAAAATTCATGTTATATAAAAGGAGGAATGCCTGGCATTCGCAACAAACAAATTTTAATTTCATTCAGATATTTGAAACCTGATTTTTCTATGGTGGAATGAATTTCAAAACATTCTGACATGGTGGGAGGAAGGGTTGAAATTTCGTATTTTCCATTGGTCCGCAATATTGAAGAGGGGGATTCATGACTTGAGTTCTGTGGTTTTACGAAATTAAGCCTTAAATACCTGGTGGCAGAGCTTGACAAGTCATTATTTACTTAAACACCTTAAAGTTATCACAATACTGAAAAGTGCTAAAAGTGATTGTATGTCGAAGTGTAGTTTTCATTTGATCAGAAGATTTTTTTTGGGAATTCATAGGTACGTATTGTTTTTGTGATTCTTTAGATATTGATATAGTTATAATACTCGCCAAATTTTCATCAAAAATTTGTTACTGATTGTTATCTAAGAAAACATCTCTATATCAACATATATTAGGTATGACTTTTAATTTAAATATAGAGGTCCATATTCTGAGAACTTTCTCAAGTGTAATCTGTACACTGAAGATTTTAAGTTCCAGAATAATTTGTAACAAATTTTCAGAAAGATGAATTATCTCATGCCAATTTTTTTCAAAAAATGTTGAATTCTTTTTTATCCAATCAAAAACACTTGTCTCAGATTAACAGAATTGATTACTTCACAATTGCTTCATAATTTTGAACAGTTATTTGAATTCAAACTAAGTCATAAACTTTAACATTTCAAGGTGGGTTAACACTCCGAAACAATTGTAAAGAAATCAATATAATTCTATAAAACTTAACAGAGTGTTTGTATTTTATTTATATTGAACATCTTTTACCAAGACATCAGCGGTTCATCCATAAACTTGAATAATTTTTTCCAATTATGAAGCCTTTTTTTTCAAAGCTACTTTTTACTCTAAATAAATGTAATATATATAAATTTTCTACTGATGTAACGTCATCAATATTTTACATAAAATTTCGGGCTAATGATCTTATATTATCACGACTGTACTATATAATTTTCTGGACTAATGATGTTATTTTATATATCATTGCTTATCATGATTGCTTTCCTGAAGTATCTTCCTGACCAATTTCATGAAAATCTAAAGTTAATTGAATTCAGCTTTTCATTTTCTTGCGTATAACTTATTGAGAAATTGTTCAATGCAAAAACGAAGTTTGAATGAATTAGAAAATGTGGGTTTCTCCAGTATAGAAAATGAGGTTAACTTCATAGTTTTTCCTAAAATATTGGCATTGCTCTGACTTTTGAAGATGTTGTTATACAGTTGAAAGATATTTCATATCAATAAAACGTTTTCAGTTTTTCTAGGCCATTTTCCATTTTCTCTTTACAGAATTTACATGCACTTTAGATTAGGTAAATCACTCAGTTGATGACAATCAAACTCTTTGGAATAATTGAATAACTCGGCACATAATTCTAGTGATTGAGACGAATTCTGTGAAATTTATTCAAATGTTAATTGTAGAGCAATGGACAATTTTGTTGATGTCCAATAACTTCAAACGGCCATTACTTTGGAATAAGTTTGAACAATCTGCAAGTGAACCTTAATGAGTTACTACTAGTAAATATCTCTATAGGTCATACCCTTTCGAATTAGTATTATAGAATCGAACGATTAATTCAATTATGGTGCCTAGTTCAAAGTTGATGAGTATAACAAAACCTGTTATTGAAAAATAACCATATAGAATTGAGGAAATCTAATGAAATGTTTTTTCGTTGTTCGGTTTATTTGTTGAAAACAAGAAAAATGTCTTCTTTGAATGATACAATATCAAAATATTGAACCGTCCTGCTTATTTTGTAATTTTGTTTCAGGATAGAAAATATCATCTCCAACAACGATGGTCTGTTTAAATATCATAACGCACCCAGCTCAAAGACGTTTGAAGAAATTACGTTGCATGTCCAATTTACATTGGGCTGCATATTTCAACTCCATTGAGTTGATCAAAACGGAGCTTCGAGAAAGTACCGATATAAATATGGTGGATGTGAATGGTAACACGCCCTTACATCTTGCATGTTCACAAGAGATTGATGCGGATTGCATCAGAATCCTTTTGAGTTTCTCTCCCGATTTAAATGCTCAGAATGACTTCCTGGAAACTCCACTGAATCTTTATACGAGAAATTCTTTCGTGGACGAATCCTTGCTGAGTTTGTTGATGGAGATGGGTGGCGATCCAAATATAGCTGACGCTAATGGGGACACACCTCTTCATTTGGCTGTTGGTAACAGAGCTATCGGCTCAATAAGAATTCTATTGAATAATGGAGCTTCTCTTTTCAAAAAGAATAAGTCGAATTCATCTCCGATGGACTTGGCATACAAAGACAGGGATAATAATCCAGAAGTATTCAGTGAAATTGCAAAATTTGCAATTGTTTTGCACATATGCAGAGTAAAAATTGAGACATTTATACTGGACGAAATTCACAAAAATGAGTCTCTTCAAACATTCAACGATCAATGTAAGGTAGAACTCATGACGTTGAAAAATACTTATATAGGGACCAGTAATATAACCTTATATGTGATACTTAAATCTTCTAAGTATGCTTTCGCCAAATACTTACAAAATTTTGAAATATTGAGATGGTTTGAGAATTTTGAATCGGAGCATTATGAAATATTTGGAAGCCGTATGATCCAACATTTCAAGGAGGGTTTGGAGCGGAAAGAAGCAGAAGACTACGGATATCCCATTATCAGGAATATATTTCAGAGGTTACCTGAACTTTGTGTTCAAAATATTCTTAAATACCTCACAAATGAAGACTTATTGAATCTGCCAATTTTGAGATGACCCACAGAATATTTTGTATAATCTTCAAATGGGTTTTAATAGTTTTTTCAAATATCATTATTTTTTATTATTGTTATATGTTTTATAAATATATTATCATTATATACTATCACAAATATATTATCACAATATATTATCATTATTTTTTATTATTGTTATATGTTTTATAAATATATTATCATTATATATTATCACAATATATTATAATTATTTTTTATTATTGTTATATGTTTTATGAATAATCACTTTTAATATATGTGAATATATCTGAAATCTTATGGTTTTCAATTCCAATTCAAGTACACCTTAGAACATTTATTTTGTTTCAGTTGCATAAGTCATCGAATCCGAAAAATTGAAACTTTTTTTCAAAACGAAAAGAACAAGAAGATGAAAATTGTTGAGTGAAACAGATCGAAGTTGATAAGCTTAACTGTAACCATTTTAAAAAGTCAAAATAGCACGCGACGTTTGAGTTACTATCAAAATGAAAACCATTGGAAATATGCTTGTCTCAAATTAATCCTATAACTTCAATCACTGGCACAGCTCCACAGAAATGATATAACACACGATAAATATGTCAAACTCTGAAACATTATAAAGATTCAAGTAAAATATATTTTTCTTTTGTCAGACGAACTAAGCGAAATAATTCGAAATTTCTTCTAAAAGCATCACAACAAAACATAAAACTTCGAACAACACAAGTTTGTGAATGAATTATAATTGAGATTGTGACATTTTGATGTTTTAAACCGGGGCTTGTAATTAATTCTGTGTAATTCCGAGAGTTATTTATCGCGGTGACAAGTCATGAAAGTCAAATTTATATCTCTTTTTGCATGATATTAATATAATATAACATACTGATATTCCTTTCGGATATATGGATAATTTAATGAGGAATATTCCTTGTTATAATAATGTACATCCTTATTACTATTTTATAATATCAAATTCGTTAGATTTCTTGTAAGTGTAGTTTAATTCTAGAAAACACTGTTTCTTTCGCATATTGTACTTATTATACAAATTTTTTTTAATATAACAATATTCTGTAAATATCGTAATATTTTCATCCAAAATCAATTTGGGATTTGTCCATTGTTCATTTTTGATATGAAGAGGAAGTTGTACTTCTAAACGTTCGTCGTGCGTATTATTTAATATATGCGAAAATTTTAATATGTTTTAAGAACTCCTAAGATTTGCAGTTATAGGAATTTGGAAATTCCTCAATTATTCAATGTGAAGGATAATGCAGTTCTCTTTATTGCATACTCATGATACCTGAGATGTAATTCCAGTTGATTCTGGGAATTACTTTCGAATGCAAAAGGGATAAACCCTTCTCACCTAGTTAAAATTACATACCTTTTAGGCTAGGCCTCACTTTTTAGTAACTGAGTCTATTTCATTTCCTTTCGTCTTCTTCACATTTATAGTGGGGACACTTCATGTAATTTTAGCTTTCCTTTCAGTTCGTAAACGTTTCATATCTTAGATTTTTAAAGTTGTTAATCTAGAAGTACCTCTACGGGACAAGTCACGTCATTGTTACCTTTCGCGACACTGTAAATTATTATTTGTATATTCCATTTATTAAATAAGCTTTATTATTCTATACAGAATTTCTGTCGAGCTCTAGAAGAAAAACCTTAAATTCAACATAATATTTTCGATATCAATTTCCTCCAAGTTTCAGAATTATCGATCATAGAATTCAAAAACTCAGGGCTTTAAAATAATAGTCCATTGACTTACTAATGACAATTTTCTCACACCTTTATTGAATGATACGCGTGACGTACTTTTCGAAGTATTTTTTCACAAATACAAATCTTTATATATATTCAACAGTGCCAAAACATATAATAACAAAGATTCAACATAGGACACAAGAAATAGAATTCTCAAAGTAATAAAGGGTCGGAAATACAATTAAAATCACATTAGGGCATAGAAAAAAAGTTAATAAAAGTAGGTATGAAAACAGAGGTGGGTGCAATCCTTCTGACCTGCTGCCTGGAATTCATATATTGAAAATATTCAGTCAAAGACTAATTTTAACATATAATTGACTATTGAGTAAAGGTCTTGAACTTTTCGATCTATTGAATTGTGATAATTCCAGAAAATTTTATTGAAACCTTCGTTCGGACCAAAGAATACAACTGATATTTATTATTGATTACAAGAGATTTAGAATGAACAAATAAAAGAATCGTATACCTGGAAATGAACACAGCAAATCAATTTCTTAAGTCAGGTATAAAAACTAAATATAGGAAAAGATACAAATAATATACAACTAAGATTTTAAGAACAAATAAAGGAAAGTCCCGAATTTTTGAATTTAATCATATAATATTGATAATAATAATAAACTACCTGGAACTTATTGAACATATTAAGTAGAAGGCTAGTGTTAACCTCTAGCTGGCTATTGAGTAAAAGTCCCGAAGTTTTGAATTTATTAATATGTAACGATTCTAGAAGATTCAGCTTGTAACCTTTATTTTTTCTATTTAATATTTCAAACTATGAACTAAATATATGACTTTCCTTTAATAAATAATTAGCATAATGGGAATCTGTTTTCTGTTTCTCAAAGCTAAGTTTATGTTCCGATAATCTAATTTGGAAATTTCTGAAAGTTCTTCCCATATAAAATTTTCACAACTACCACATTTAATTTTGTATACCCCACACATTTGATTTTTATTAATTTTTGATTTATTATTTTTGACTATGTTTCCAATATTATTAGTGGTCCGAAAAGAAATATTAATTTTATAGCTTGCTAAAAGTAATTTTAATTTTAAACTAGGTGTCCCCATATATGTTGAAACAATGAATATTGACTTTTCTTCAATAAGAGGGTAAACTTCTGAAACCGCTCTTTTGAAAAGTTTTTTGTTTATTAAATTGTTTATTATCTCTTGTTTATATTCATTGTTTGAGGCTATTTGCCTAATTAAGCCTTTTCCTTTGTTAAAATCACCCTTCGAAAGCGGCAGGTTAACACGTTTATAAACCATACTATTAAATGATAACATTTTTGTTGTATGGGGTGAACCGAACTATTATGAATTACTGTATCCGTATGTTATGGTTTGTTATAAATATCGTGTGATGTCGTTAATCTGTTCCCAAGTGTGACACCGAACGATGTATTAAAATTGATAAAAAACTCCATGTAATTTTAGCTTTCGTCTCAGTTCGTAGTTTCGTAGTTCTCAGTTCGTAGTTCAATGAGTCCCGTCATTGTTACTTTTCGTGACAATGTTAATTATGATCTGTCTTTTCCTTTTGTTAAATAAGCTTTATTATTCTATACAGAATTTCTGTCGAGCTATAGAAGAAAAAACTTAAATTCAACATAAGTATTTATATATTAATTTTCTCCAAGTGTCAGAATTATCGATCATTGAATTCGAAAAGTCATGGCTTTAAAATAATAGTCAATTAGTTATTGACTCACAAATAACAATTTTTCCACGCTTCTATTGAATAATACGTGCATTTCGAAGTTTTTTTTTTTTCGGATACTAAATTAACATAGGTACAATTTCAAAATACAAATCTTTATACATATTCGACAGTGACAAAACATATAATAACAAAGATTCAACATAGGATCCAAAAATTAAATTGAACGAAAAATTTGGGTAATAAAGGTTCATAGAAAAGAAGATAACACCTCAATTTCTTCTGTTTTGTTTTTTCTAAAGGTTGAATAAAAATATTCCTTCCCTCATAATATTTTATTAACAATTAACTTATGTATAAAGTACCTGCTAGTCAGATGGTGTTAAATAAGTCAATGACGAA
Organism: Henosepilachna vigintioctopunctata; assembly: GCA_030704895.1. Taxonomy (NCBI): domain Eukaryota; kingdom Metazoa; phylum Arthropoda; class Insecta; order Coleoptera; family Coccinellidae; genus Henosepilachna; species Henosepilachna vigintioctopunctata. Next base: position 1,903,762 of record JARQZJ010000097.1, read on the forward strand.
GTCCTACTTAGGGAAAATCAATATCCATACTTATATAAAATCAATTAAATTGCTTCAGTATATTGAACAAGTACTCATGATGCCCGTTTGTTACTTATTCATTAGATGTTAAGATAACAATAGTACAATTCAGAATAACTGAAGAAAAGGGAAAAAACTGAATAACAATTTGGCATCAAAAATGAGGAATTAAATTTTCAAACAATAAGAAAATCGTTAAATCGCCGTGTAATAAAAATATTGGCAAGTATAATAAAGAATTCAATCAGAAGTGCTGATAGGAATTTCCGCGTAAAATACGCGGAAATATTAAGCTCTAACTGAATGTTGCGTAAGGAAATGAATTTTTGAATATCATATATAAATATATGAATATTTCATATTGATGACACTTTTACTGCCATCAACTATTACATATGTTTATTACCAAGGTATAGAAAGCCAAATGGAATGAGAATGAAAAAAAACATAAATTAGTCTATTTGAAGTAGATAGATAGATAGATAGATAGATACTCTAATTCTGTTGAATGCAAAATACATTGTAGAAAAGGTCATATAAAAGAACAAAACAAAGAAAATACACTGGCCCATTTATTTAATGCTTTTAGAGTGAGAAACAAACTTGAGTGTAACTGTCTTGTTTGGCGACCAATATACAATAATTGTCACATAAACCGCCTGGAGGCACTGCAGAGGAAGTTCTTGAAATGGAAAGAGGAAATGAAAGCTATTTTCTTAGACTTTCTCAGACTTTCCTAGGTGTATATCAACCTAGGGGTTGTGATCACGCTTGTTTGCTATCAAGTTTTGACACTAGGAGCCTCCACACCAGGAGTAGTTTGAAAGCATTGAAATTTTTATTCAATTTGTTCAATGATAATCTTGACTGTCCTGAGCTTCTGGGTAAACTTAATTTCTTCGTTGAAAGGTGTACTAGAATAAGCCAGACAGTTTACTTAAAAACTCACACAACCAATCTTCTCTCGCAATCGTCGCTTAGGTTGCATGCTCTACTGCTAACCAGGTATCAAGCTGCTGTAATTTGCACTGGGACTCGCTTATTTCTATCAATAATCACTACATAGTATAAAGCAAAGTCGCTTTTTCTGTCCCTTTGTCCCTTTGTACGCTTTAATCTTTGAAACTACGTAACGGATTTTGATGCGGTTGTTTTTAATAGATAGAGTGATTCAAGAGGAAGGTTTACATGTATAATAACATCCACTAAATAGTGGAGAAGTACTGTTATTTTTGAGGTTTCTAATGTGATGTCGTAAATAATTACATTTTTTCCGCTTACATTGCAAACGCAGGCTGAACCCTACGAGTTTTATCAAAATAATGTACTAAGTATTGTACACATTGAAAAGGTCTACAGAAAAGTTCGTGATGGTATATGTCTATCTCTTATGGATAACCCACAATAACTTTTTTTTGTCATGTACTTTTGCGACAAATAATGGCTAATTTTCGAAGCGATTTTAACCCATGCAGCATTAATCCTTAACCAATTAAATACCTTGAATACATTGTTCATTTAATATAGATATATATGGCCCTTACACCGTATGATTTAAGTGAATATTTTCGAAGATATTACAGATTTAAAAATTGCGGGGCGTAGCGTTTGCGGTGGTACCGGCCGGCCGCCCGGTGCGGCAAAAGCGTGCGTGCCTATAAATAGCGCGTCTGAGGCCGCGGTTTTCCCTGTAGCACTTTGAATTTAGCAGCGAACGGACGCGTTTATTATATCGGAGCTCTCCAGCGAGGAATAGCAATACTTCACTACATAGTATAAAACAAAGTTGCTTTCTCTTTCCCTATATCCCCATATGAACTTAAATCTTTAAAACTACGCAAAGGATTTTGATGTGGTGTTCTTTAGTAGATACAGTGATTGAAGAGGAAGGTTTATATGTATAAGAGCATCCATGAAATAGTGGACAAATAATGTTATTTTTGAGGTTTCTAATGTGATGTCGTAAATAATTACATTTTTTCGCTAACATTGCAAACGAAGGCTGAACCCTACGAGATTTATCAAAATAATGTACTAAGTATTATACACATTGAAAAGGTTTTTTCTCATTTACTTTTTACAAATAATGGCTAATTTTCGAAGCGAATTTAACATTACGAATTTAACCAATACAACATTAATCCTTATCCAATTAAATACCTTAAATACATTGTAGATTTTATATAGATTTATATGGCCCTTAACAGCATATGATTTAAATGAATATTTTCGAAGATATTACAGAGAAAGCGACTTATATATATATTATATAAGTCTTATATAATAAGTACTTATATATATATATATATATATATATATATATATATATATATATATATATATAATTATAATAATTTATATGGCAAAACAACGTTGGCCGGGTCAGCTAGTGTGTATATACATCTTAACAGTGAGGTATCTTGATTTCATCTGGTTTGAGTTCTGAATGATTTGTTTTGTTGGTGTGGATATTATAGATTCAGATTATTATATTTGATAATGTTTTTTATTATTATAATTATTTTTTAATATAGGATATCTATGTTGTTAGTGATAGTTTTAGTAACAATAATTATTCATTATGTATTTTCCTGTAATTGGGTAGTAACCTGTTTGAAATATATGCTTATTATTATTAATATTCTATATTTTCAAACGATTCGAATTGTCTTCTTTCAAATAGTGGCGTAATTTGTATGAAGGGACAATTCGTATTCGAATTAATCACAATTATACAACCAAATATGTGCTAGCTTATTCTACAAGTATAAACATGTTTTCTCTTCTTGAATTGTCGTAATAATCACTTGTTTTAATTATCAAACAGAGGACATTAAGTAGGTACAGACACAGCATAGACGTAATAGAAAGTTTGAAGAAGAAGCAGCAAATCGTTGCTAGTTTTATTTATGTTAATGCGAAAATGGAAATTTGACAGCACATTCAAAATTTGTTCTATATGTTCAAAACTTCTTGACTTTTGAAAATCTGACAGATTTCAATAAAGTACGTCGATCATTCTCTTCGAATGTTGTAAACTGAAAAATATTGCAAAATGCTTGTCTCAGATTGCTGGCAATCATCCTCTTTATGGTGCGTATTTTAAACGCTGGGATTACTTAGAGGACGTAAGAATAGGATGTGCATTTCAATTCAACATAAATCAAAATATGTTCAATCTGGCAGAAACTGAATATTGAGATCAGTTAATTATAACTGTGTGTATTTACGAATCCAGAAATAATTGTAATTATTCTTGTAATCGATTATAAAGCTCCATGAAAAAAAAAAAAACAACCACATAAATAAAGAATATATTGAATATGTATTCACTGTTTACAAAATTATGCTTTATTGAAACTTGGAACGAAGATTCAGTTTGAATTCATGAATTAATTTGGAATGTTTTCAAAGACAACGATGTCATCTCAAATTGTCATAAACAGAAACATTCTCGCAAGGTTTCTTCTATAAATTTAAACAAACCTTCTACTGAATAATAAAAAAATTAACTCACATATTTCACTGGGACCTGAATGAGAAAAGAGGGAAAATATTGAAGTCCTCGACTAACAATCAACAACAAATATGCAGATATACTCTTATTATATAAAAACGCTTGGCTTGGTTTCACAACATTTATAATAAATAATTGACAATTGTTTCGGGGTGTTATCCCATTTTCAAAAGTTAAGCTATTCAAGTATGTGTATGTTTAAGTTTAACGAGTTTAATTTTTGAAAATGGGGTAATACCCCGAAACAATTCATCAAATATTTATCATAAATTTGACTGAGATTGAATTCTCGCTTAACTCTTGATGAAACATAATTAAGTATTGAATTAAATTAAACTCTTGGCTCAATGTTTCACGATTATATTTAACAATATGAATTTGTCAACATGTTTCGAGCGTGAGCTCATTTTCAAGACTAAAATACAGTAAGGAAAGAACAACAAATGTATATCTATACAATGGATGTAAGGAGGGAGGTTAATTGAAAATGATAATTGAAAAAAAGTGTTCATTTACGATGTATTCTTTTTTCTTCCAAGAACTGCATATTTCAATTGCCTCTAAAAATCTAAACGTTTTCCTTTATTACCTGCGTGTAAGCACTTGGTTTTCTCAAAGTCTATAAAGTGGTTCGAGTTAATACAATGTTTGAGAATCCAGTTTTATTAACATTGTACAAAATCGACCTTTTATGCTCGTCAACCCGAGTTTTTATTTTTCTACCTGTTCGACATTTATTACAAAAAATTTTATTAATCCCGCTTTTGTCTTCAACATTAATCTTTTCTTCATTATTCACTTAAAGTGACTTAATATTTCTTTTGTTAGTACAAATTGTACTAACAAATGTACTAAAAACTTATGATGGAAACATAATAGATAATCTTATGAGAAAAAAGCAACGGAAAATTCTTTTAAATTCAATTTATCCATCTCAAATTATAAAAAGCAAACAAAAATATCATTTCATCAATTTCATACCTCAACTCAGCAAAAAAATTTGCGAAAGATTAAAGAAAAAAGAGATAAAAACCATTTGTACTAACAAGTCACTTTTAGTGAATAATAAAGAAAAGATAAATGTTGAAGACAAAAGCGGGATTTATAAAAATTTTTGTAATGAATGTCCAGCGTTTTATATCGGCCAAACAGGTAGAAAAATAAAAACTCGGGTTGACGAGCATAAAAGATCGATTTTGTACAATGTTAATAAAACCGGATTCGCCTTTATAGACTTTGAGAAAACCAAGTGCTTACACGCAGGTAATAAAGGGAAACGTTTAGATTTTTTAAAGGCAATTGAAATATGAAGTTCTTGGAAGAAAAAAGAAGATATCGTAAATGATCACTTTTTTTCAATTATCATTTTCAATTAACCTCTCTCCTTACATCCATTGTATAGATATACATTTGTTGTTCGTTCCTTACTGTATTTTAGTCTTGAAAATGAGCTCACGCTCGAAACATGTTGACAAATTCATATTGTTAAATATAATCGTGAAACATTGCGCCAAGAGTTTAATTTAATTTAATAAAAGAGTTTAATCAACTTTAAATATATAGATTTTATTTATTTTATTCATCAATTTAGTTTAGAACACTCCTAAAATAATATCAAAAAGGAAATAGAACATTTTCAATGGAAATACTTCAGTGCATCATGCCAAAACGATTAAAATAGTAATTATAGTAAAGTTGTTTGAGAAAATAGTTAAAATTAAATTGGATTTCATAGTTTTTATTTTAGCGCAAAGAACATAACACAATTATATATCTCTGATTAGATTCTGATTTATACTCAATTGGGAAGAAGTTTTTTTCATGAAATATCACTTTATATTTTTGCTTCCTTTTTCGTAGAGTTGTGAGTTCTTTAATGTATAGGTACCATCAATTGAATTCAATAGTCCTAATAATACTTTTAAACGTCCCCAAATTTGCTATGATATGTTTGACAAAGCTGAGAAATGATTTCTGTGTATTCAGATAATCTTAATAATAGTGATAGATACGAAATATTTGCCGAAAGGAAATATGTGTTGTTAAGACTATCAATCAACATTTAGAAATACAAACAAAAAGTTTTTTTTTGTCTTCACTCCCAATTAAATCCGAACAATTTGAAATATTATTATGTGAAAATATCCAGATATGACTTTTCAAATAATTCGATTCCCAGTTTCATCAGTTTTCTCCAAGATTCACTTTTGATTTTCTGCTAAAAATACTCCATTTCCATTCTTCCCCAAATAAGACGACCACCTTTGCTTAGAACTTGATGAAAATTTGGCACACCGTTCATTAGCTTTTGTGAGGTTACATTGGCATTCTATTCGCAGTCTGTAAACAGTCATTTGGCCTAAATTCAATTTGTAGATGTCGTTAAAGTACAGGAATTCACGCTTAAAGTTGCTCTGCTCAAGAACGCACTCGTTGAAGAACAGTGTCCTTTTTTCTGAGTCCGTAGTTTTCTGATATTGATGAGTGTCTCCTGAAATGAATAAAACAGTCTGAGGCTACAAAAATCAATAGAAATTGAAGGAAACGCGAGAAAGTTTTCATTAGAACATACTAATGAAAATTTTTGCAATTTTACATTTAATGAGAAATATACTCTGATAATAATAATAATAATAAGTTCTTTATTCTCAACAGGTATAACACCCAATTACGAAAAAAATAACAATGTTGAATACATAACTGAATAATTAGAAAAAAAGATTTAACTGAATAATTTAAAAAAAGATTTAACAAAGAGCTCTATCTAATCTAAAAAAAATAGTAACTTATACCTACATTATAGCATTCAATGAAAGATTACAAATAACTCAATCTAAATCAATTCATTTTAGTCAATTTTCGTTGTTCACATAACTCCTGATAATAAATTCTATGGAATCAAAGTGAATGTCACAATTATTGGCAACTCTATTGAATGTAGACTCCATAAACCAAATGGGGATTGTATTAGGGAGTTGGTCCTCGGAGTCTCTAGGTGGAATAATTCTGTATTACGAGAATTTTGACTAGGAACACGAAATTTCAAAGCGGACAAGAGAGGAGGACAATCAATACTATTGTGCAGTAATGTGTACAAAAATTTGAGTGATAAAGTTTCTGTACTGCTCTGCAATGAGATAAAACTAAATCGACTCAATAATTCGTTATGATTGACTCCTCTCTGTGCATAAACTTTATCCTCCCTCTAAACTAAGAATTTCAAGAATCTCCTCTGAATAGCCTCAAGATGGCCTTGATGACAAGTGTAAATGGGATGCCAGATTGTGCTGCCATACTCCAACTTGCTACGGATTAGGGTATTAAATAGTCCTATGAATGTTGAAGAATTATTAAAATATTTGCCATTACATATAACGAATCCATATATTACGGCCACAAATGTTGGAAAAAGTCATCGAAAATTGGACGTCCAGATTGGACTACATCCGAGCCAGCCATGGCGGTCATATAACAGAAATCATATTTAAAATGTAATGCCATAAGATTATCTTTCGAATAAAAAAATTCTTGTCAATCGAATGATTCATCGTTGTTTTATTGCAATTTAAAGTCTATACCTCTAAAAAATACACATTGGAAGGTCATATTCCAGATTTGTTAAGTTTAGGGATAGTCCTTCTATGAAGACATAATTTGTATCGCGGCTTCTGCTTCTTGAATTCTGGGTTATTTGATCAGAAATTGGGGCAGCTTTGTTAATCTTAGCATACTGAAAACGATGAACTACTCCTTTATTTGCAGTAAACTAGAACATGCGTCTATTATTTGGTCTCCTTTGTAAAATAATATTATTATCGACTTGAAAGCAGTTCAGAGGAAATATTTGAAGTATACTTCAGATGTTATGAGCAATATCCTTCGAGAAGCGACCATTCCATCCTAACCGATAGTCTAGTCGATTGATTTATTGAAGTTGAGGAGTGAACGGTTTGGTCTAACGCAAGACTGGCCAATAGTTTTTCAAGGTGGGCAAAATTTCATAGACTGTGGTGCCGCCGGGCCAAATACCATATTCATAAGGTATTAATATACACAAAACGTACATTAAAAATTTGGTTTAATTTACTTTATTTGTAAATGAAATTAAGTAACATACATAATAACAACATTATTTCTATTTAATGAGAGCTGTGAAGAGGTTTTTGTGATAGTAATTTGTCGATATTTGGTTTTAAGTCTGATGTTGATAGTACAATCAAATCCGAAATGTGTTTTGCAGTGAGAGATGTGCGATATTTATTTTTGATGTATGATAGAGTTGAAAATGTTTTCTCACACACATAGGTGGAACCAAACCTGCTTAAAATTTGCATAGCAAGGTCGCGCAATGTTGGGAAATCTTCACTGGAAACGTTTTTCCAAAAACTTGCAAAACTTTCTGTTAGCTGCTCTGAAGATACATTTTCATAGAAAATTTGTTTCAGGGCAGTGTGGTTTTGAAGATCTGTTACTTCGAGCTGTATGTTTGCTGGATAATCAACCAAGTCAGTAGAACTGATAGCAAATGGATTTATAAACAGCTGAATATTTCTCTTGTCCGATTCAAAATCCTGGAATCTGTTTTCAAAAGACTCTTATAAACATTTTATTTTTGATAGGTATTTAGGAATATCAAGGGCAGTGATCTCTAATTCTTCTTTTAAACTTGCAAGTGTGGAAAAATGGTCGACTTTATTTCTCTCTAAGTTTGCTGCGAACAAGTCCAACTTCCCTTTGAAACCATTGATCAAGTTGAACATTGTTGGAAGAGAACAATTTTTTCCTTGCAGTTTAAGGTTCAGGACATTAAGGTGCTTCAATGTATCAACTAAAAATGCAAGATCGCACAGCCATAATGAATTTTCAAGCAGAGCTCTCTCTGCTGGCAATGCTTGTTTTTCTTTCAGAAATTCCAGAACATGTTCCCTCAAATCATAAAAATGTTTCAACATTTCGCCTTTAGATAACCAGCGAACAGCGCAATAAAGATGTAATTCGCCGTATTCTTTTATTTCTTCTTCAAACAACGTTCTGAATTCTCGTCGGTTAAGTGCTCTGGCACGTATGAAATTAATGCAGCGTACTACTGGGTCAATCACGTCCTCGAAAGTCATGTCTTTAGCGCACAAAGCTTCTTGATGTATAATACAATGATAAGAAAACAATTGTCGACCTATGTAATTTTGCAGCAAAGCTACAGCGCCATTGGTTTTCCCCATCATCGCAGGTGCTCCATCAGTGCAAACTGAATTGCATTTATCCCAGTTTAGGCTCTTACCCTCAATGCAATCTTTCAGTTTCATGAATATATCTTTTCCTGTGGTTGTAGTTTCCAGTTGACAGAGGTCCAATATATCTTGAAATATATTGAAATTGTCATCAATACAGCGTACAAAAACAGCTAATTGCGCCATACCAGTTAAATCGCAGGTTTCGTCCAATGCAAGTGAATAATATCTACATTTAGTTACAAACTCTGCAATTTGACTGTTAATGTCTGTTGACATATCTTCTACTCGCCTCATTACTGTGTTGCGCGACAGTGAAATACTAGCTGCCATGGCTTTAACCTTTTGATCATTGCAGTTCTGTGCAAAAATGGATAAACTCTGTTTGATAATTTCCCCATCAGAAAACGGCTTTTTCTTCTTAGCCAATAATAAAGATATTTCATACGATGTTTTGACCATGGCTTCCAGTTCTTCGTGTCGTTTTACAAAAATATTTTGCTGTGAAAATAGTTCTTTCTTCTTTTTATTTATGAAATCAGTCCTTACAGCTGACCCCACTGGATACTCTTTGTCGAATTTTGTATGGTTTTGCTTAAAATGCCGCTCTAAATTATATTTTTTAGCAACAGCTACTGTTGCTGAGCAAATGAGACACACAGGTTTGCGGGCTTTGCTTTCGGTGAAAAGGTATTTTGTTTCCCATTCTTCATGAAACGTCCGAGGGTTATCCTTTATTCTTGATGTACTCGTACTAGGTTTGCTGAGGGCCATACTAAAACAATAAAATGTACATGTAAAACTACATGTAAATGTACATGTAAAACTACATGTAAATGTACTTGTAGTTTTATGAAATGAAGGTTAGTACCTAAGTAAAATAAAACTATTAATTTGGACAGGCACCGCTCCACAATATCAATAAATATCTAATTAAGATTCGTAGGTACAAATCCTACATCTTGGGCAATAAGACCGCCGCGCCGCCTGCTGTGCAGGAAAGTATTTACAAACAAACAAACAAACTAATTGTAACACATGCAAATATTACACTTACCTGCAGAGAAGATGCAAAGTTTTGGTAGTATTCTTTCTAATTTATTAAACGAATTGTCACAAAACGAATTAGTAATTCAATATACTTGCATTCAAGTAAGATTGATAACGGTACTAAGATGCTCGCTAACCGTCCGTTTGTCTGGCTATTGGAGGACGGGACCGATATGCGTGCGGGGTGCGGGCGAAGTAGCGACAATACCCGAACGACACGGATCGGTTGCGCTCGGCTGACCAATCAAGTGGAAGCAGTGCTATCGCACGCCGCGCTGCCGAAGTGCTAGCGGGAAAATTCAAATGCCTTGGCGCGAAGTGCTGGCGGGCAAATTCAAATGCCTTGGCGCAAAGTGCTGGCGGGCAAATTCAAATGCCTTGGCGCAAAGTGCTGGCGGGCAAATTCAAATGCCTTGGCGGGCCACTATGTGGTCCGCGCGCCTGGGTTTGGCCAGCATCGGTCTCACGTTTCTCTTCAAAACTTTGCGTAATTCTATTTACTCACTATTTCTTCTCAACAAAATAAATATTCGCGGACCAAGGCCTGGTCTGAAGCGGAATAATACGTTTATATCAAGAGTTATGTCACGTTCTCTTATCAACTGTATATTTAATTTTTATGGGGGTGTTGCGGTTGATGAGATATTTATTTTGATCGACCATCAGAGATTTTGACATGCCACTCAGAAACAGCGCAATGGCTTGTTGTGATATTTTCATAAGATTCATCTGTTGTCTACATATGATTTAGAAATAAATAATATTTTAATTTCAGTTTGTTTAATTTGGTTACTTCATACTTTTTTTATACTTTGGTTACTTTTGCTATTGCAAATGATTCTAATCTTATTTTCTTTGACTTTATCGAGTATATTTCATTAACTTCTGTTGACTGTTGACGTGAAACTTTGTGAAAGATAAAATTATATATAAAAGATATTCAAATACTGATATTCGTTTTGGATATATGGTTATTGTAATAAGAAATATTTTCTATTATAATAATCAACTTCGTTAGATTTCTTATAAGTGTTGTTTATAAATTCAATGGACGATGAATCTACTCTGTGATAGTTCATATTTAAATGAGAGGTAATAATAAAAACTTGTCTAAAAATCACTGACTGAACAATTCTTTATTCGACTAGTTTCGCCTTTTACCTTACCGCCTTTCTTGATAATGCTGTAAAAGGCAAAACTAGTCGAATAAAGAATTGTTCAGTCAGTAATTTTTAGACAAGTTTTTATTATTATCTCTCATTTAAGTGTTGTTTAATTCTAGAAAACATTGTTTCGGTCACATTTTGTTATCATTATTCAATTTTTTTTTCCAATACAACGATATTCTGTATATATCGTAATATTTTCGTTATAAATCAGTTTGAGATTTGACAGTTGTTAATTTTGAGGTTTCGTTTAATACGAGGAGGAAATTTGAATAAGTTGTTAGAACTTCTGAGATTTGAAATTATGGAATTTGAAAATTCCTCAATTATTCAATGTAAAGATCATTCAATTCTCATTATGGCATTATTCATGATACCTGCGAAGTAATTTCAAATGATTCTGTTAATTACCCTCTAAATACATAAGGCTCAAATTCTTCTCAGGTAGATGTAATTACATACCTTTAAAAAACAATGAATCGAAATTAACATACTTGGCCTAAGTTTCACTAAATATATTAAAAACTCTACATATGTTTCGGGTGGTTAACGCATTATAAAGAGTATACAATGTTACTGAATTTCAAAATGTATCCTTATCGACAGAATCTAGCACCAGTTTCAAGGAAAAATCCACCTGGTCATTGCAAACAGATACATTTTTCTTCATAGCTATCGAAATTTCCAAGACTTCAAGGGTATCTAATATTTTGCCCTTACTACCTGAATGTAGTATTTCTGTTTTCTTGAGATCCAAGAAATGATTATGTTTAACGCAGTGTTAAGAAAAACCGTAATGGGTTTATTCAATAATAATAATAATAATATTTATTGCATAATAATATTTCAATTGCATAAATGGTAGGAGTTTGGCAAGCCATTCTTTCACTCCACCAAATAACTATTTCACATATGCTGCTCAATGCATTAGATGCAATTTAATATCAATAATATTGATCTTCTATGTTCATCGATTCTTTTTTGTATAGAACGCCCAGTTTGATCAAATATCACATTCACTGCAAAATATTTTGTTAACGCCACTTCCCGAAAATAAGTCAAATTTGTCCTTGTTATTTTCCAACAATGAACCCAAATTCTTTTTGTTGGTGTATATTGTATTCATGTTATTTTTATGTGATCTTGAAACCTGCATAGGACACATTTGGTCCCGAAAATCTAACTCAAACAAAAATAAGGCGTGAGTAAGTTGGTATAAAGAAAAATATACTTGATAAGGCGCTACGATATTTTCATTATAAAATATATCAGAAAAAATTATACTTTGGACTTAAATTAGTATATATATTTTCAAAATTTTCAATCTATAGAAATATGGCAAAATAAGTGGATTATTTGTAAAGTATACAAATCTAGATACATAGAAATCAGAGATCTACATTCTGCTAGAAGAAGACAACTCATTCGGACAGGTAAACTGAGAAAACATATCCAAAATATATGTGAACCGCCACTTGAAAGAGACATGAACGTTATGAATATATTGAGATATTTGAGCCTAGGCATATTTATCTCATTCTTTTCTTATTTTTATTTTCAAACCTGCTATGTCAAAATACAGTATTGACTGAAATAAACAAATTCACCGTACAAACAATACATAAAATGAATAATTTTAAATATAAAAGATATACAATCATAATAACAATTTCAAGACAGAAAAAAAAATCATGAATAACGTTTCCATTACGCTGATCAAAAGAGATATTTCTGTCAAATATCATCCCGAAATCAAGACTGCTGTTGTCGCCTTGAAGAGGCAGATTATCATCAGCTAAATATTGGAAAGTGAAGCAATTTGTACCTCTACTCAACGCAATCTTGGGCCTTTTTTAATTTTCCTGAAAAACTTCAAACCATCCACATATAATGAAAATTTTGTATTCCGAAAAGAGTTGGTAATATTGTTAATATTTAAGATAAAATGCAATGGTCCCAAATGTTATCCTTGGGGCAGCCCATAAGTATTAAAAAAAGATTTAGTACTCTGACACAAAGTCTGACCTTCCTAGAATATGAACGACTATAGCTACGCAATCAGCCTGCTTGCCACATAGTATGATAAATATTTTTTCAATAATATAATTCAAAAATTTCGGACTTTTACTCAATAGCCAGTTAGAGGTTAACACTAGCCCTCTACTTAATATGTTCAATAAGAATATTCCAGGTAGCAGATCAGATTGATTAACTAGGTTTTAGTTAATTTATATTCAATTTTATGTTTTATGTTCAAAACATTTTAACTTTCCTTTATTTGTTCTCAGAAATCTTAGTTGTATATTTGTATCTTTTCTACATTTAGTTGGAATACCTGACTTAAGAAATTGATTTTCTGTGTTCATCTCCAGGTATACGATCCTTTACCATACATACGTATGGAATAGCTATAAGTATTGACTATGTAAAATTACACATAATATTAATCCAGCATTTGATAAAAAAGTAGTACTTCGAAACGTCGTCATGCGTATTTATATTAAATTATGAGAAAATTCTAAATAATGTTTCATTATAAATAATTATGTTTCGTGTATTTCATCATGTTTAATCTGTATATTTTTAGATAATAGTCGTAAAGATAGAGATGGTATCGATCACGTAGTTTAAATTTTTACTATTATTTTTACATTGGATGTCAACAATGCGGACATCAATTCCTACATAAGAAAGGTTTTTAAGGCTTTCCCATTTCTTTTGGCATTCAAAGTTTTGGAATACTTTTTCACCGCTATTTTCATACGTGATGTCATAAATCCCTGATAAGCTCAGTTTTGAATAGAAATTTTTATTTTAAATATTTTTGAAGTTGTATAGCGATTTCCTAGTGAAGGAATTGAAACTGAAAATAAAAATGAACTTATCAATCTCGAATGCATGTTTAATTTCAATTTTCAGTTAATTTAAGCAGTTAATTTTCGACAATTGAATATTTTTTTCTAGAATCTCAAATGTGTTCGGTTCGGTTTGTCCCACTGTCAAAGCAACTTTTCAAATTGGTTTAGGAGTACCTCACAAACTTCCTTTTATTAAACTGAGTAGGGTTTCCTAGAAATGTGATGCCTCCATATAGTTGGCGAAGTTAGATTTAAAAACAGGTTAAGGTTAAAAGTTATAACTTAGTAAGGCAAAAGAAGATGATTTTAAACATATAAACGATTTGTATAATGATTATATATATATATATATATATATATATATATATATATATATATATATATATATATTTCTTGAAATTGATTTATTGCCTGTTTAAGATATTTTATTTCGAAAGTTTTTAGCAATAACAGGCTTTTTTTGATATGAAAAAGTTTATTTTTGTTGACGTTTCGTTGTTATATTACAACTTTGTCAAAACTTTGTTGAACGTGGCGTGACGTGAATGAGTACCTTGTAGTACGAAACAGTGACTGTCTCACGCTTTCAATAAATGTATGCATCGATTTCAATATTCTTCAACCTTTATCACTAGAAGGATAATGGAGAATACAATATTCTCTAACACTCATCCGTAGAAGGACAATGGAGACATCGCATTGTTCATATTTCACATAGCCAGCTCTGCTATAATATTCTTTTGAATAATTTGTCAAAAATTATCGCAAGAAAGTTATAGTACTTTGATAGTGAATATCTACAATTGCGACAATATTGCACAGTGCGATAATATAGCTCGAGAACTACAGAATTTTTTTTCTTGTAGTGAATTTCGGATATATATAGCTTGACATATCCATAGGGGTTACAAACGTTCTGGAAACGTTCTATATAGGGTTCTCTAAATAAACACCGCCAAAACAAAGATGATTCTGAACCAGAGAGCAAATGGAGGTGGACGGATGCCCATTAGAAATAGCAGCGTAACACCGGAGATCATGCACAGAACCAAAACAGCTTGGGGTATAGTTGGCCGACTGAAACACATCTTCAAATCCGATATGCCACTATTCTTAAAGAGCAAAGTGTTCGATCAATGCGTATTACCAGCGATGGCCTACGCCAGCGAAACTTGGACCCTGAAATCTGCTCACATCCAGAAGTATAGAAAGATACATAATGGACCTAACCAAACAAGATAGAATACGCTGCAGCTGAATAAGAGGTCAAACAAAGGTGAAGGATGTCGTGGAATGTGTAAAAAGGTCAAAGTCGAAATGGGCAGGGCATCTAACCCGAACATGAGATGAGCGTTGGTCAGCTGTTGTTGGTGATTGGAAGCCCAGAAACAGTGTAAGACCAAGAAACCACCCTCACGATCGATGGGATAAGGAACTTGTGGATTGGCTGGGCGTTGCTTGGAAGAGAGAGCGCCGACAGGGAATCTTGGCAAAGACAGGGGGAGGCCTTCGTTCTGCAGTGGACGGACAGAGGTTGATGATACTGATTTATTATTACTCATTGAAATTGATTTTTAGAGTTTTTTGATTTTTTCCAGACTGACAATATCCGATATATGTTACCCACATTAATTATATAAGTACAAATTTCACATCATCTTATGAACATTTGTGTTAAAATTAAATCGAAAATCTCACCTTGTGTTGATAATTTTCTTCAACGCATTCTGCTAATTCCTCTTCCAAATTCTCCCTTGGTTTATAATTGATTGGCTGCCAGTAGGTTAAGAAAATCACATCTATTGAATTTGAGTCGTTAGAAACTTTGAAGGCTTCTGTAACGGCACCTATGGAAAAATAAATCAGAAAATATACTTATACGATCATTTTGTTTGAAGTGTTATTTTCAGCTAAACACCTCGGGTAACGATATCAATGTCCAGTAACTCAGCAGATTTTCAATTTACAGAGTATTATGTTATATTTTGGAGCCCTTTTTAGGCATGTATATTATTTTACATTCCTCTGGTTCTGGAACACCCATAGAAATTGGGGGGCAAGGAAAATGTTGATGTTTTTTATAAATAAATATTTGACTTATGTTTTTTTTAATAGCCATAATATTATTCTGTTTGGTTCATATACCCACCTACTGAAGTCATCCTTTTGAAATTTCCATATGATGCTAGGTTCAGTTGTCTCTTCTTCCTACTACCTCGCCAATAATTATTCCTTCTGTCTTCCTCTTCTTTCTCGGACTCCAAATTCCACAAGTTGTAGGACATGTTTTGTTGCGCTCTCTTCTGTTCTTCCAGCACTTTATTTATGCTCTCTTCCTCCGACTTTTTATTTCTGTGCGACGACAAGTCTCTCTGTTCAAATTTCGACGTTCTCAGGCG